>PVJH01000163.1:0-425811 GCA_004026705.1 Nesogale talazaci | reverse complement strand
GTAGCCTAACAACAAAAGCAGTCTAGGCAGCCAAGGAAAACTGGGTTTATTCCATGACCCATCTCAGGGGATTTTTAGAAAAATCAAAGGAAGACACTGATAGGTATACAAAAGTTACAATTTTTTAAAGGTACACTACATTAATACACTCCCTTGTCAGTAATAATAGACCATCTACATGTGAAAACATATGCAGACATGCAAGTTGAAGAGGTAGGCATACAGTATAGGCAGGCGAAGAGTACACCCATGAGCACACAGAGCTTGACAAAAAAGGATTTATTTGCATATTCTCTAAATACAAGGGAGGGTTCAAAACGTTTTTTAAAGATTCTACTCTCCATTTTTCAACGAAATTCATGACACCCCCTTATACTTTTATACATTGAGCAGACCAGAGAGTGGTCAACATTATGAAACTATCTCAACTATAATCTACCATTGACGGTAACTAGAACAAGGAAGAATGGGGGGTAGGCGGTTGTCTCAACCGAATGTCTGCTCTAAAGGAAAATTCGCTGTCCATGCACAGTAAAGGGTTTGGAAAGAAATCAGGCACATATAAGATACCTACAAGGACAATCCAAAGCTGGGCATGACTAAAGTCACATGTCACCTAGGCTCATGACATCACACAATGCACCTAAGAGAAGATAAGTTGAGAAACTTAGTAGCCACTCCAAAAAATACAACTGAGGAAGAGCTGCACCCTCAAAAGATAGCTGATTTTATAATGTGAATAGAATAAAGCTCTCCAGACATTCGTTTGCTGGTGTGACAAAACTCCAAATGAGAGGAAACAGTTGCACATATCGATTAATAATCAGAATGTGCAATGTATGCTACATGAATCTAGAAAAACTGGCTTTTGTCAAAAAATGAAGTAGAACACATAAAGATCCATATCCTAGACAATAGTGAAAAGAAATAGGACAACTGGTATTGATCATTTTTAATTAGACAACAATATGGTTTACTATGTCAGAAATGACAAATTCAGGAGGACATCTCAAGTTCTTTCTTGAAGTACAATGTTGTCTGTGATCAGATATTATGTATGTGCCTGTAAAGAAGTCCAATTTATACAACTACTATTCAAATCTATGAGCCAACTATTAACAACCCAAGTTAATAGACGCAGTGCGTTTATACTACTGGCTTTTTGTTAGCAGCCCAGTGCTTAACCCACATCACTTCAAGGGGGTCCAATAACAGAGAAGCTATATAGAAATTTCTATTGTCTTACCCAATTTTGTTGATGTATAAGGGATACATTTTCTTCTTGTGTGCAGTGGGGTATGGTTATCTTTTCCTGAACCAACATATCCATGGATGGCCATCAGGAAAACTTCAGGGAGAAAATTCCTACATGAATAAGATCATCTTCCTGCTGACCTCCACAATGCCATTCATTGGCATGAATTCATCCATGCTCATAACCTCAACTCTGTGCCTGGAATCATGAGGACCTGAACTCCTTCCACCTGGGTCATCAAATGCCAGGAGTCTAATACACACATGGCTTCACAGAGACAAGGATTCTGTGTTCCCGGGGTGAGAACATTACCTGAACCATAGCAGGGTGAACAAATGAATGAATGGGCACCTGGCTAAAGATGGAAACCACGTCTCCATCAGAGAGCCATGCATAGTTATGTACAGATGGTCTAGGGCATCTGTGAAGATCAGAAGAAGTGCCTCGATTGCCCATTGTATTTGGAGAATCTTGTGGGTGACTGAGTGGCACAGTGGTTACCTGTCAGGCTGCGATCTGCAAGGTAAACAGTTTGAACCCACTGGCCACTAGATGGCAGTAAGTTTGAATCTAATCATGTGACCATTCCTACTTTCTGCATCAGTAGTGCACTCTCCACTCTAAGCTCTTGGTTTTTTACTTCTCTGGCATCCACATAATTTGGCTTTGCACAGCTTTGCCAGCACCAGAAAAGACAAAGTCACTATTCCTTAGGTCCCGCTTGCCAGTGTGCACCGATGGCACAGTGGGATTCAGAGGAGGTAGTCTGCTCCCTGGAAGTCTGATGGAGTCTTGGAAACCCTAGGGAGTCTTTGTGCTGTGTCCCATAAGTTCTCTATGACTTGGAATGGGCTTGGCAATGGATGTGTTTGGTTTCCTAGCTACCTGGTCAGTTTTAAAGTTAGATCACATTGGTATAGCAAATGTATTGGAAAGCAACTGGCTGCACACAATCTTGTGAACATGAACATGCAAATTGGTCCTGGCTCCTTATCAACCAGCTCTGAAGTAACTAGTTGTTGGGTCGATGCAGGCCCGCGGTGACTCCAGGTGCACTGGCACAGAACTGTGCTCCATGGGTTTTGTTTCAAGGGCTGACTTTTTGAAAGTTAATCACCGGGTCTCTTTTCCACAGTGTCTCTGGGTGAGCGCAAACCTATCAGGGAATGGGCATGTTAATGGTTTACATCATTCAGGAAGACTTCTCACGGGCTCTAGCATCTTGGGCAATTCACCATCCACCTAAATTTCAATGTCCTCATCTGTATATCAGAGGGTGTTGCAGGCAGCTTTCTGAGTTTTCTTCACTCGGAAATCTGATCATTTGAGGGGGGGCATCACTGCCCTCTGGTGGTCGTGGGAGCTACCCAGCCTTGCTCCTGGAGAGCTGCTGCTGGATTAGAATCGCCAAGCCTGTGGGTCGCAGTCCCACACTCAACCACTATGCCACCGGGGCTCAGCCCAATCTGATCATTTTATATTCATAGTTCATTCCTCCTTGGACAAATATTTCCATGTCACTGGCATTTCACTTTGGCAATGCTTACCACCTTCAGTTCTAGCAGGCAAAAGTGAATCTGGTGCCCTTGAAGCGAAGCATAAGGAAAACCTGAATGCTCTTTTATGAGCTATTTCTTTTCAGTCTTCAGTAACAGGGACAGTTCCATAACAGACAAACTGAATCATCACACATCTCCTGGTCAACTCTGTCATCTTCAGCCATCCAACACGGGAGACTGCTCAGATGCTCCCTATCTTTTACAATCAGCACCAGTGGGTTTTTGCACCTGAAGAAATTAATCTTTTAGAAAGCCAATAATTAGCAGATGCTGTTAAACTTTACTTTCAGAACCAGTCAGGGCCTGAGTTCAGATAATGCTCGCTGATTAGCAAAAGCCAGATTAATTGGGGTCAGACACAACCAAGATGGAAACCTGAAAGCCAAACCACAAAGGACAAAAAATCAGAAGAAAAGGAAAGGTTACCTGACTGACTTTAGAAGCAGAGAGATCAGGTTCCAGGTGGCAACGTCATTGCAACAGAAAATGGGATGCAGGTTAACCAACCAAACTAGAGTTATGTAAATGTGTGAAAGCTGTCAGACCAGGCCAGCACAAACAACAGACTTGAGGATTGGTTCAGGGCCAGGCAGGAAAGGCTGGTGGTTAATAAAACAGAGAGAAGCCCAGAAGGGCATGTGGAATGTTTGGCTACCTGTCTCTGTTCACTCAGCTGCTTTTTTACCATGGCTTTGAACCAGTTCAAACTGAGTCATGACTGATACAGAGAAATCAAAATAGATCAAATTTGTAACTTGTAGGTGTGCCAAAATATTAAGTAGAAGACTAGAAACTACCGGTCCAAGTCCAGGAATAGGACACAGGCATGGCGAGCCCTTTCAGGAAGCGACTGTGGGCGGCTTGAGTTATATAGAGCCTGGACTGTGGAGAACCACACACATTCAAAGCTAAACTGTCATATTTGAGTGGGGCACCACTGTTCTTAACTCTGACAATCAAGAGATGTGGTTGCTATGCAACACACATTATGATAGGTTCATTGTGCCAACATGGCACCTGTAAGAAGATATGGGTGGAGTTTAGCCTGTCAATCAGGTCACAGCTTGATGACCTCCCTTGGAGGCAGGCCTCTCTCTCTCTCCCTGGTGGTCCACTGATGTGCTGCCTGGTTGAGCTGCCTCAACATGTGTGCTGTGCTACTTGTGAACAAAAACAACCCGTGGGCTGCGGTGGACCACACTGCTGTGCTGTTCTATTCCGTGGGCACAACCCCACCTTGCCTGTCTGCTGCCAGCAGGCTGACTCTGCTCATCTTGCCATCACTCCAGATGCTGCTCCTCCCCACGGCCACTTCTCCTGGATCCACTGTGAGGCTCCACCTTGAGCTGCTTTGCTATGCTACACTACTGGCTTCTGCTACACTCCACCACTTTATCTTCCTGCTGCCTGCTGCCTTGGCACTGGGCTACTGATGTGAGTCGGAAGGACCATCAGTGTATTAACTGTCCCGCGAAAGTCAGTTGGGCTGAGCTCTCTGCACTGCAGTGTTGACAAATTTATATTCCTTTTCGTTATATATATACACATATATATTCATTATACACACACACACACACACACACACACACATATATATATATATAAAATCACAAGTACCCTGGTCTTGCCTCTCCAGAGAACTCTACCTACCTAACACACATGTCATGCTGCCCTGGTTTTCTTGGAGGGAGATGACATTTCTGGTGAAGTTCCAGTACAGTCACATTTTAAAAATTCAGATCCAGTCTCTTTGAAGATGACTGCATTGGTGAAAACCAGCTTGAAGCTCTGTTTTGAACCAGCTTTAAGGAATGTGGTATGCAAAATATCACAAGTACACACATACACACACACACACACAACCTCAAGAAAAATTATCTCTTTTCTTGCAGACTCTAGAAAGGCTGAATTTTCATTATAACAGAAAATAATACATTTTTAATGCATTCTGGGGAGTCCCAGTGTTAAAGGTTTAGACAGGGTGCAAGGTCAGCAGTTCGAAACCACTCCTCAGAAAGGTGATAGGGCTTTTTACTGCCATAGAGAGTCACAGTCTCAGAAATACACAAGGACAATAATTCTAGCCTCTGCTGCCGGGTTGCTTGGAATCAGAAGCAACTCAATGGCAGTGATTCGGGTTTTTGTTTTTGGTACCTAGAAAGGAGGCCCTGGGAGGCCCAAACAATGCAGTATTCACCTGCCAACGTAAAGGCTGGAGGTTTAAACCTAGTCAGAGGTACTTCATAGTAGATGACCAGCAATCTACTTTCCCAAATGCACAAATGCACAAACATAAAAGTCATACAGAGTACAATTATTCTCTATAACAAATGAAGCTGCTGTGCAGTGGGATCAACTCCACCATAACTCATTTTACCTAGGATATTTTAAAAGGCCATTTCATTTCCGTGGAATCAGTTCCAATTCTCAGTGCCCCAAGAGGGATTTCTGAAGCTGCAAATCTTTGTGGGAGCTTCTTTGTCCTCCTGAGGACGGGCTGGTGAGTCTGAACCACCAAACTTAGGGTGACAAGTCCACCACTTGCCCAACAGTACCCCCACAGGAACATTTAAATAAAGTCAATATTTATTTTAATAAGCACGTCTTCTGTGTTCCTTTTAAGACTTATGATACCACACAAGAAATGATCTCTGTCCTAAGGAGCTTAGCAGCCCTGGTAGTGTGGAGATTTATATGTTCTGCTGCTAAACACGAGGTCAACAGTTCAAAACCAGCAGCTGCTTCTTGGGAGAAAAGTAAGACTTTCTGTTCCCATAAAGATTTACTGTCTAGGAAATCAACAGAGGGTCGCTCTGTGTCAAGACTGACATGACAGCAATGAGTTTTCAAGGAGCTTAGAATCTAATAATGCTGGTGAAGCCATGGCATCTCAGAGGTATGGCACATGAGGTTTATAAAACATGAGCAGAGAACTCAGCCATTAACTTCTGGAAGAATCCTCTGGCTTATTTTTTTTTTAAGTAAGCTTTGGCATAAATTACATTGGGGTGCTGGATGTGTTATCGGGGATACAAGAAATAATGAAGGATATGCATGCTTCTTTGTAAGCAATCAACGGCTCTAATAAAAAGTGAGAACAGAGTGGGCTGATGCTGACAGCGTGGCTGAAGCAAAGTGTTGCCATGCAGAAATAACAAGTCATTTCAAAGGCTGTGTTTCTCCATTCCAGGGGGAGGAGGCTGCAGCAACCAACCCATAAGGAACAGCAACTTGAACAGAACACTTATGCTCGCTGAGTCACATGATACTTAACAGGAAGATCTGAGGGAAAGTCGCAGTGTTGCTACTGCGCCAGAGAGAGCCGTATTGAACAGAAATATCAAAAATATGAATGCTACTATTGAACATGAACACTGAAACAAAAATACTGATCCTTGATCTGTAATTGTTCCATGTAGGTCTACACTGAAGGTCTACTTCTGAAGGCAGTGTTTCCATCTCTTTATTCTTCCCCTAAAGAATTCTGTGCTCCCTAATTTACAGGACATCCAGAAAGCAGTTCTGGTATCCTTGAGGAACTCATCGTGTTTCCTTTCAATTTTCCTTGAGGTTTGGAAACACAGAAGCCTGAATGGGGCAAGATCAGGGCTGTAGGGTGGATGGGTTAAGGTTTCCTGGTCTTTTTCTCACCAACACCGTTTTCAATTTTCTTAAAAGTTCCACCTAATTAGCATGCATGACCACTCTAATGTCCTTCAAGAAAATCTCTCAAAATTACCATTTTGGGATACCAAAAAAACCCCACAACCTTCTGCCCTGACTTCTCTGCCATGAATGTAACAGGCCCAGCAGATCCCCTTAGAAGTCATGGTTTTGCTTAGACTTTCCTTGGAAAGCTAACCAAGGAGACTAAAATGAGTGTATTACTGAGAAAACTTGTCTGCAGCCATCCATTGATCACAGAAGCATATTTCAGCATGTTTTCTTTGAAGTAAACCTTTGCAAGTATTAATGAAAACCCCAGAAGTAATACTTTTAGACATGGTGATGCTATAGTTTTGAAAAGAAGGTGAATATCAATTTTCACATATCCAATTCTATTCTTATTGAAAGTAGCACAAAACTAGGAACAGCTAAGACTTGTCTTTGTGCATAATAAAACATGTCCAGAAATACTTTTTTGATTGCTACGCCACCTTAACATTATTTATTGCTGTTCGATATAAGCATTTGTGTGTGTGATTTGTTTGTGATAAACAGAAGCAATAGGAATTGTGTATTTCTGAGGTGGGGGAAATTACACATCAACTGAAAGTGCAAACTTAATGTATCAAAGGTTATAGGAAATACAGTCTTGAGGAAAGCCTACACTACGTTGTTGCTATTGCACGAGCCATGGCAATACTAATAAAGAGAGAAACATAGCTGGAAAGCTATGTTCAACCCAAATTATTTATTAAAAGGAGGTTTCCACCTTAAAAGCGAAAAAATCCCAAAGCAACAGCAACCTGACAGAAATAAAGTATTGAAGTCAATCTATTGAGGTAAGAGCAAAATGCATAAAGACAAAGAGCACATTCTTAGCCTCCACACCCTCCCTCATCCTCTCTTACCTCCATGCCAAGAACTTCTAAGACCAAGCACAACGCCAGGAAACTCCAATAGCTGTTGTTGACTTGGTTGGTATCCATGGATGGTTGGTATCCATGTAACCCATAGAACTGTGCTCCATATGGCTTTCCATGATGATTTTTTAGAAGATCACCAGGTCTTTCCTCCAAGGCACCCCTAGGTGGACTTGAACTTCTAACCTTCCAGCAAGCACCTGCATGCATGAACCACTTATGTGCACCACCCAGGGGTTCCCATTCCCATGACAACCTCAGTAAAAAGAATGAAGAGATATCAGTGTCAGCATATCCCTCCCCAAGCTTAGGTGTTTTCCATCTATTAGTTTATTTTATATTCAGCTGCTTACTCGGTAAAATAAAAACATTAACATGCTAGGGGAAGCTGCATATGAAGCAACTTCCACATTATACTGACTTCATCCCTCTATTTATTTAGCAATCACAGGTAATCTAATGTGCATTGTTAAAAAACACCAGCCAATCAGTTTGTCTTGTCGTCTCTAATTAGTATCTGAAACTCATGCATGGCCTGTATGGGTCACTGTATCAAATTAGAAATATCAAATTACACAAGCTAAAGGGAGGGGGTGGGGGAAGCATGTAATTCAGAAATGGCTGCAACAAAGTAACACCACAAGCCCTTTCAACTACAGTCAGTGCTGTGTTCCTTAATGTGTCAACCTTAGTCTAAAAATGCCATGAAAGGGAATCCTCAGCTTTACTCAAACCACATAGACCTCTGGAGGAGAAGAGATTATTTAAAAACTATTTTGTAGCATGAATCAACATTAGGACTGCTCTGCAAGAAAATGGAATTTTAATGGACACAGTGGTTAAGCAGTTGTCTGCCCATCGAAAGGTGTGTGGTTTGAAGTCAACAGCCACTCTGCAGTGGAAAGATGGGGCGATCTGCTTCTGTATGATCTTATAGCTTTGAGAATGCTGTGGACAGTTTTCTGTCCTAAGGGTCACTGGGAGTCAGAATTGTCTCGGCAGGAACAGGTTTTCAAGGAACAAAGTGAAAAATGACAAAGATGTTTCCAGGTCAAAGTATTTTTAAGTAGCCTATGATCAAAGTTTTCACTAATTCTGTCTCTTTTTAATGCATAAAGAAGACCACAAAAAGTACTGATGTCTTTCAGTTATGATGCTGGCCAAAAATATTGGAAGTACAATGGACTGCCAAAAGAGCAAGGAAATCTGTCTTGGAAGAGGTGCAACCAGAAATCTCATTGGAAGTAAGGAAGGTGAGGTGGTCCCATGAGTTGTGGACATATTATGGAGACCAGTCCCTGGAAAAAAGGGCATCATGCGTAGTAAAACACACAATCAAGAAGAAGTGGAAGGCCCTCGAGAGTATGAACTGCCACAGTGACTACAACACCGGGTCCAAACACAACCATCATGGTGAGGATGGGGCAGAACCAGGCAGTACTTTGCTCTGCTGTAGATGGGCTTGCTGTGAGTTGGGCTGCTCACCACAGGTTGGTGGGTCAAATTCATCAGCAGTTCCACCGGAGAAAGATGAGGCCGTCTGCTCCCATAAAGATATCCAGTCTTGGAAACCAGTCACGTCAGAACAGACTTACTGATAGTGGGGGTTGGAATGACTCTTTTACTCACCTACAGACCCCATGAATGATTCAATAAGCCGGAACTACTGTGACAACTTCCAATGCAATCCCTTTGATGGGTATTTTCTCGGGCTCAGATGATTTTTTTGTCAGTTCAAAATGTGTTCTGCAGGGGACTGTTTAAATGCTTTATAATGTATCTATGCCAGAGAAGGAAGGCCTGATCACCTGATTGCCAAGGATTCACCATCGGGTTTTAAGTGGCAGTGTTTTCTGGAAGCAGATTGCCAGAATTTCTTTCCAGGTGCTTCCAGGCAGACTCAAATCTTCAACCTTTCAGTTCGCAGCTGAGTGTATGAACTTTGGTCGACATACACTGTAAGCACATAATTTTTGTCAAGAGAAGATAAGAATGCAAGAGGGATTGAGTTGGAACAGCTGGTGGTCCATGGAATCAAGTGCAGGGCCCATCATGCATCTCTGCAATGATACTTTACAAAGCAACCAAGTTAGCAACACTAACCAGGGGAAATCCATTCTATGAATCAGAAAAGAAGTAGAAGCAGAAAATGACAGAGAAGAATCCTGAGAGGCAAGGAGCATCTGAGTTGCCATTAACTAATCAATCATCAAGTGGGGATGATTATATCTGCAGATCATGAAAGTTTATGAGGATGAGATAGACTTCAAAAAGTTAATGGAGGCTGAGCCCCGGTGGCGTAGTGGTTGAGTGCGGGACTGCGGCCCACGGGCTTGGCGGTTCAAATCCAGCAGCAGCTCTCCAGGAGCAAAGCTGGGTAGCTCCCACGACCACCAGAGGGCATTGATGCCCGCCCCCCCACAAAAAACAAAGTTAATAGAAAAGAGAAATGAAGACATACTCAATTTTTTGCACAATAAAGTATTTGAAGACCCCATCATACACACATACATAAATGCAAACACACATACATCAAGTAAATTCAGTGATGTGAAAACCCAGAGCAGAATTAGAGCTGAGAAACAATGCCAATGACACTATGTCAGGACACTTGGATTTCTTTCTCATTAATTCATCCCGGCACTGCCTCACAAACAAAACAGAGATAAGGAAAAGTTAAGTACTCAGCTGCCAAGCAAAAGGTTGGAAGTTCTAGAGGAATCAGCACTGCCTCTGCAGAAAAATCTAGTGACAAACTTCCACGAGATCAGCCATTGAAAACCCTGGACAGCATAGTTCTAGGCTCCCCTGCTACACAGGGTTGCTGTGAGTCAGAATCCATTAGGAAACAACTGGTCCACAAAATTCTGTAGCAGAGGCTTGAAAACATGAAAATGGAACCCCCAAGTAATGCTTGGCCCCATGATAAATAGATAAAGATTGGAGTAGTCAAGGATTTACTTTTGTTACAGTCCACAATCAATGCTTAAGAAAGTGGCAGTCCGAAAATCATATGATGTACTATACTAGGCAAATTTGCTGCACAAGACTGCTTTAAAGCCTCAAAGAGCAACAACAGCACTTTGAAGATTAAGCCTGATGCATATAATGTCTTCATGATCTCTTATGGTGTTTTCCATTGCCTCATATGCATGGGAAATGTAGATGATGAATAAGGAAGGCTACAGAAGAATTGGTGCATTCAAATTTTGATGCTAGTGAAGAATATTTAAAGCACTATAGACTGCCAGGAGAACAAACACCGAATGATGACTTCTCAGATCTAGCTTCCAGCAGAAAAGGGAATCCCTGGGTTTGGGAGCCAACTTCATTCAAGAAGCAACTGTGGGCAGTGATGAAGCACCTTTACATATTCTTTTGGTTTTAATCATTTTACTGGGGCCTCATACAGCTCTAATCACAATATATACATACTTTGTGTTGGTATTTACATCTTTTTTTTGGGGGGGGGGCTTGTACAACTCTTATTACACACAATCCATACATCCATCCTTTGTGTCAAGCACATTTGTACATTTGTTGCCTTCATAATTCTAAAAACATTTGCCTTCTACTTGAGCCCATCGCTTCGGCTCATTTTCCCCTCCCTCCCCACTCCTCCCTCCCTCATGAACCCTTGCTAATTTATAAACTACTGTTATTTTGTCATATCTTACATGGTCTGACATCTCCCTTTACCCACTTTTCTGTTTTCTATCCTCCAGGACAGAGGTTTTATGTAGATCCTTGGAATCGGTTCTACCCACCCTCCCACCAACCTCCCGGTATCACCACTCTCACCACTGGTCCTGAAGGGATCATCTGTCCTGGATTCCCCATGTTTCCAGTTCCTTTTTGAACGTGTGTGCATCCTCTGGTCTAGCCAGATTTGTAAGGTAGAATAGGGATCATGACAGTGGGGGAGGGGAAAGAGGAAGGGGAAAGCATTTAGGAACTAGAGGAAAGTTGCATGTTTCATCATCGCTACACTGCACCTTGATTCGTCTCTCCCAGTGACCCTTCCATAAGAGGATGTCCAGTTGCCTACAGATGGGTCTTGGGTCCCCACTCTGCACTCCCCTCATTCACGATGATTTGATTTTTTTGTCCTTTGATGCCTGATATGTGATATATTTGACACCTCATGAACACACAGGCTGGTGTGCTTCTTACATGTGGGATTTGTTGCTTCTTAGCTAGATGGCCACTTATTTACCTTCAAGCCTTTAAGATCCTCACACTCTATAGCTTTTGATAGCCAGGCACCATGAGCTTTCCTCATCACTTTTGCCTATGCATCCATTTGTCTTCAGTGATCATATCGGGAAGGTGAGCAAAAATTGATATGATTTTTTGTTCTTTGATGTCTGATACCTAATCCCTTTCCTTTATATACTTCTAATGCTTTGTCTCTGGAGTCCCTGGGTGGTGGTGGTGGAGGTGGTGGTGATTATTGTTAAGTACAGTCAAGTTGGCTCCAAGTCATAGTAAGCCTGTGTACAAAAGAACAAAACACCACCCGGTCCTGGGCCCTTACAATTGTTCTTATGTCTGAATGTGGCCATTATTGCAACCACTGTGCCAAACCATCTTGTCAAAAGTCTTCCTCTATTTTCCCTGTCCTGCTACTTTACCAAGCATGATGTCCTTCTCCAGGGACTGATCTCACCTGTAACATATCCTAAGCACATGAGCCAAAGTCATGCCACCTTTGCCTCTAAAGAGTATTCTGGCTCTACAGCTTCAAAAACAGATATTTGTTTCTTTTCCACAGTCTTCACCAGTACCATAATTCAAATGCATAAGTTCTTCTGCGGGATTCCTTATTCATTGTCCAACTTTCACATACATATGAGGCTTGGGCCAGGCACACCTTAGTCTCCTAGTAATTAATGTCTTGCTTTCAGCACTTTAATACAATACATTCTTTGGTCTCTTGATGGCTGTTTTTATGAGCATTGGCGGTGGATTCAAGCAAGACAAAGTCCTGGGTGGTATCTTCACGTGCTCGGCTGCTAACAAAACTGTCAGAGCTTCAAGCCTACCCAGAGGTATCTCAGAAGAAATGCCTGGCAATCTACTGCCCCCCACCCACACCCCAAACCCAGCATCTATGTATGTAGCAGTTCTTGGCTGACATCCATGAGTCACTGGTTAGCATCTGGAGGGAAAATTCTCTGACTTTACAAACAACAGAGGGAAACAAGTGCCTTTGGCGTGGGGAGGAAGAACAGGCAGGGCTGAGGTTTTGTTTGGCTGTCTCCCCACCCCACCCCCATCTTTTCCCCCTTTCTCTGATAAGTTTGGTGTTTCGTTTACATTTAAAGCATCGCTGTCATGTCTGTTTAAGAAAAGTATTTTTAGGTTTACATTTTTATGTATAAAGTTAAAAACAGCATTTATTTTATAATTATGATTTGGGTTAGGGAAGCAGGGGTGTGGGGCGACTGTATTACAAATGCTTATTGTAAGAATACTGGAGAACTTCTCATAAAACAATATCATGCCAAAGGGCAGGGAGGGGGGCGGGAAAAGGCAGGGGCTGAATTGGGGCAGGTCAGGCATTTTCCTCACTCCAAGAGTCCCAGGGTCCCAAGCTGTAGGAGGAGACACTGCGATAGACCACACAAGAGTGGTTGAAGAACTAATGTAACATGAACAGACGGAATCCAACATCATGTCTCAAACACAGTAAGCCCTCAGTAAATAATTCCTAAGAAACTAACAGGAAAAAAATTATGCGAGAGTTTATAAAAACTGTGCAAGTGGGCAAAAACAAGAGATGGGAGAGAGAGGACTGTGCCTCGAGAAAATAACTGCTAAGTGGAAGGGAGCTGCCTCCCCCGTTGATTTTACCCTCACTTCTCTGCTCTGGCAGAGGGGCACTACCCACTTGGCCATCACAAAGAAACTTAGCTAGAGTTAACTCCCTGACACTGAGTTGATGATGCCTCCTCGTAGTGACCCTGTAGGAGAGGGCAGACCTGCCCGGAGCGTGGGACTCTGTACGGGTGTACAAAGCCTCATTATTCACCAAAGGAGTGGCTGGCAATTTCGACATCTACCCACTATGCCACCAGGACTCTGAGTGCGGGTAATGGGTAAATGTTGCCTAGGGATACAAGCCAAACTGGTATGTGAATTCATCACTGTGTGTAAATGAAGCAGAAAGGCCAGCTAAGAGTGGGGTGGGCTCCTGCCTGTATGACCACAAGGTGTCAAAGGGATAAGTTATCAGGCTTCGAAGAACTAAAAATCCTAACATTGCGTGCCCACCTTCCTGGTATGATCGCTGATGACAAATGTGGCATAAGCAAATGTGGTGATTCTACCTAAAGATGTAGCATTGGGGGTATTTAAGGCTTGAAAGTAAACAAGTGGCCATCTAGTTGAGAAGCAAAGCCCGTGAAAGAAGCACACCAGCCAGTGTGACGAGTTGTCCAAGGGACCAGGTATCGGGCATCAAAGAACTAAAAATTCTATCACTGTACATGAGGGGGAATACATATTGGGGACCCAAAATCCATCAATAGGTAAAGTGATAGGCCCTTACATAGAAGTTGTAGGGAGAAGACCAGACAGTCAAGGTACAATGTAGCAACATGAAATATGCAACTTTCCTCTTGTTCTTAAATGCTTCCTCCCATCATCATGATCCCAATTCTACCTTACAAATCCGGCTGGACCAGGGGACGTACACTGGAGTCAGAAACATGGGGAATTTGGCACAGATGATCACTTCAGGACCAGTGGTGAGGATGGTGATACCGGGAGGGTGGAGGGAAGGTGGAGTAGAAAGGGGGAACCAAGTGCAGGGATCTACACATAACTTCCTTCCTGGGTACGGACAATAGGGAATGGGAAAAGGGACACATCGGACAGTGAATAATATGATAAAATAATGACAACTTGTAAATTATTAGAGTTCTTGAGGAAGGGGGAGTGGGGAGGGAGGGCAAATATGGGGAGCTGATACTGGGGGGCCTAAGTAGAAGGAGGATGCTTTGAGAATGATGGCAACAAATGCCCAAATGTGGTCTGCATACAATTGATCTATGTATTGATTATGATAAGAGTTGTATGAGCCCCCAATAAAATAATTTTTTTTAAAGTGGTGTGGGCTAAGAGTGGCCCCTGTTATAAGAGCTAGAAAACTACAATAAATTTACCAAGTTCTTGTTTAACTGTTTGAGAAAAAGAAAGAAGAAAAAAAGACCTTACAGGACACCAAATCCAATTCCTAATTTTACATTGTGGAACTAGACACATTGACAGGTAAAATGACTTGCCCCCAAACCCAAGGCAATTAACTGCTCAAGTGAAGTGTGAGAAGGCAAGTATTCTATACCTTGTTGGTATTCCATAGTAACTTTATAGAAGACTATGTTACATAGACCTAGAAAATACTTCTGATGGGGTTAATACATTCCAGTCTCCCAGATACTGGATTTAGGAAGCCTCGGGGCCTGACTTGTTGAGCTGATAACCTCAAGGTCAGCAGTTCAAAAAACACTAGCTTCCCCTCTGGAGGAAGATGAGGCTTTATAGTTAGTAAACACTTAAAGTCTCAGAAACCACGGAGGCAATTCTACTCCATCCAGTAGGGTTTCCTGAGTTGGAATGAACTTCGTGGCATTGAATTTTAGTTTTGACACTGTAGGGGTAGTGAATGACTTCACGTGGTTCTTACAGCCCAAGTTTCTAATTCCCACCAAAGCACCTTTCCCTGCATGGGTCTGGTAAAAAGGCGAGGGAGACAGCGATAGGATTCATCAGTGAGTCATTGCAAGCAGATTCCCCAGAGCAGCATCGTGCCGTGTGTAAAACGAGCCCTCTGAGACGCATGAGGAGGGATCCCTGCACCGGTGAGAGGGAGGAGTGGGGCATGTTCTCTGGAGTCAAGATCTCTGTACAGTGAAACTCCTGGATCCAGAAGACAACTATAACATTAGAGCAGCAGCAGCAGAACCAAGTGCCAGAGCTGGGAATGTAAGTAGGAACTTCTCAACCCATGGCACAAGTCAAGCCAAGCTGAATCCGTTTGTGCTGGATGCTGGCTTGTGAAGTTGGGTGTCTCTGGGCAATAATTGGGGACGTTGGACTTGCTGGCCAACTTACATGAAGCTGAGTGCTGTGGAACAGAGGTTACCTGGAGTGCAGTGCGTCCAGGCCTGTAATCCAGGGCCTGGGTTTGCTGACCCATTAACTTGAGAAGAATGCCTTCAGGGTGAGGTTCCCAGAGTGGCCTGGTATGCCTCTTTAGGGATCTATTAGCAGACCTGAGAAAACTTCATGACATTTCATGATAGAAACCCTCTATCCAGAGGATTTCTCTCTGGCATTACAACTTGTTCACTTCCTCAAAAAGCCCCTTTAAACAACACTTTTGTCTGAGTTCTATGTAGCTATTGCAGGGATATTAGAGCCTAGAGAATATTAAGACATTAATATTAAGACATAATATTAAGACATTAAGACATAATATTAAGAATATTAAGTAGAGAATATTAAGACAACATGGATTTTCAGCTGGCCACTCTAAAAGGTGAGCGTCTAACACTCCTTGCCATCAATTCCCCACTCTATGCCCAGGAGATCGAACAGGGAGCAGGGATGAAGGCAAAGCCCAAGAGCAAGGAGAGAACGGTGTTCAGGGGCAGGGTGGTTTAAAGTAAGGACAGCTGGTACGACTAGCCCCAGTGAACACATAAAATAAGATGTTTTCCTCAGGCAAACATCAACAGAAAGAAAATAAATTATTTAGGTCTAAGAGAATGTAGAATTCAGAAGGAAAAATCTCCAAGTTCTTCCTGGCCAAGAGGAAAAACATGCTAATAAATACTTTTCTAAATGCTTCAGTCCCCGTGCAGGTCAAAACCCGAGGGCCTACTCAACCAGCTCTCTTGCTGCCAGAGCGGGAGAAAGCCCGCATTGCAGGAGTAGTTCTTAATGCGCACATAGTTTTAGTCATCTATGTAAATATTTGAGTGTCGTGCATTTGAAGCCTACCAACTCTTTTCACAGTGCCTTCAATTGGACTTGAACTTATAGCCTCCTATACACCAAAGCACAGACCCACTTCCATAAGTCTCTTCCAACCAGTTAGCAACCACAGACACTGTCATTTTATCCTAGCTCATGGGCTGTAGACAAAGTTTCTTCTTTATTTTTAAATACAAAGTTTTTAATTGCCAGGGGAGTGCTGAGGTTTTTTTAATTTATTTGTCAGGGGATGGGGTGAAAATTTTATTTGTCTTTTATTCTGGAAAGGGGGCAGTCAAATAAATTTGCTATAAAGGTGCTATAAACCACCCTCACTCCCACAACACCCCCCCCCCCAAACAACCACTAGCATCATGTAAATTATGACCCAGAGCAACTGTACCAGATACAGTAGAATCGCTCCATGTGGTTTCTTTCTCCCCCTGGGAGTTTTGGGTGGTCATTGCAATGACTGATCAAAGCCGCATAACTGCAGAGGGGCATGGGAGGAACGGATGGTGTCAGAATAGGCAGAGAAGGATGGAGCACAGAGGCATGTCTGACCCCTGCCTCGTGACACTAGGGAAGCCAGAGCAGGTCAGATATGGCCCTCATGCAGTTTGCTGCATGGGGTAGTATCTGAAATCATCAAATAGAGGACCATGCTTTAAAGCCGTGACTGGCTGGGCAATGTGAGTTGGGAGAACTCCACAGTGATGCTTAAGAAGATTCATCAGGCACTACTGAGTGTTGTTGGTTGAGATTGGGGGAACAGTGGGAGAGGCACCAATAGCAAGTCAATTATAATAGCAGGAGACCCTAACAGCCTGTTGGAAGAAATGGAAAAATAAAAAGGATCAATTATAAGAAAGAATCAAGAGAGATGACTAACTGAAAAGGAATGGTGGGGGGTGGAAAAGCCCAGAATGATTTTAAGCATTCTTGTCTTGGTGTCTGGCACCAAGAACAGAAATAGAAAACTGTTGATGGGGCCAGGATGATAAGCTTGGTTTTAGAAATAGAAAATTCAGTGAAATGTGCTATTATAGCCAAAATGGCCAATAAAAATTTAAGAACACTGGGAAACAAAAGTACAATTATCTCTTTGAATAAAGCCACTGTCCAATTACACTGAGAAAAATTAAATGGCTCAGTTTACTACAACCGAGAACCTGCAGGGGGCGGGGGAAAGAGATATAAAGTCAAAGAACAGAGAAAAGCAGATCAAATGTTGAAGTCAAGTGGCTGGTAAACCTTCCTTATGAGACCAGACTAAAAGAATCCAAAAACAAAAAACAAAAAAAATCCAGGCTGAGAAGGAATATAAATGGATTGCAAAACAGCAAGTTTGTAAAAGCTAGAACTACCTCTTGAATCAAAAATGCTTATCAACAAAATATTTTAGCATGAACACAAAGATTTCCTTCAAAGAACAGTGCATACAGCTGTGAAATGCACTCGCCCCACTGGCCACAGGGAGACATAATGCAAATCTAGCATTCTCAAAGTCATACCAAACCAAATCAATCAAACCCAAACAAGCCCCTGGTGTCAAGTTGATTCTGACCCACAATGACCCTAGAAGACAGGGAAACCCTGCTCGGAGCATTCCCAAGGCTGCAAGTCTTTATGGAAGCAGACTGCCCACTAGTTCACCTGTCCCAGTTATCGAATTGCTTTTTACTGACTTTGTTCTCCGTGTTATAAGCCAGGGAAAAAATTCCCAACCCATTTGTAATCAAGTTCACTCCAACTTACAGGGCAAGACTGCTCCTTCACGGTTTTCAAGACTCCTTCTTGTTTACAGAAGCAGACGAACTCCTCTCTCTCCTACTGAGCCACCGGTGGGTTCAAATTGCCCATCTTTCTGTTCGCTCAGTGCCCCCGAGATGGGTAAGCACTGTGAAATACAATAGGCTGAAAGAGACATGTTCTCTGTGGTAGTCATCCCATCTGCTGTCAACGTGAGGAAGGAGTGGAGCCTAGAGTGTCAACCAGGTTATAGCCAATGAGGCTTCTGTGTGGGCGTGGCCTTCTCCTGGGGATTCTGGGAACTCCTGTCTTCCTCACTGGAGGGGAACACACCCTCTCTGCTTCAACAACCCTGATGACAAACCAGATGGTACTACATGCTGATGGAGCCAGAGCCCTGGAACTGGAGGAGCCATGTGGAGATCCAAACCAGGGCTGAGATGCTTCCACCACCACTGAATCCACTGGCCTGTGATCTTCCTGCATTCAGCATTATTGTAATGGTTGTGTGAGTCTAAAAAGGAATTTATGGACTAGTCTCATACTTATTGGCTAATATCAGATGTAGGGGCTTAATCTGGATTGGGCTGGGCTATTTCTCAATATATTACTTTTTTTTTTTTTTTAAAATAAAGTTAGCTGAGCCCCGGTGGCGTAGTGCTTGTGCCCGGGACTGCGGCCCACTGGGATGGAGGTTCGATTCCAGCTCCACGGAGAAAAGGCTGGGCCTCCTGCTCTCACCACCTGAGGGCAGTGATGCCAAAAACAAAAAAATAAAAATAAAAATAAAGCTCTTTCTGACATACATGTGTCAATGAATTTGTTTCTCTAATCAACCTAAACTAACATACTCTTCATGTTATATAAAATATTAATCTAATAATTCTATGGGTGAATAAACAATTGAAAAGTATAACGAGTCCTTCAAATGGAAAGAAACCCGGTTCTAAACACAAAAGAAGAAAATACGACTGCCGAGTTACACCCAGGATTACAGTAACAAAAATACCAACATACAGATAGCTTGAAAGACAAGACATTCATTTTCTCATAAGTCTGCAGTCCAAGGATTCAAATTGGAATGTTGGTTGTGGGATTTTTTCAGCAGGCCTTTCTCCTAGCTTCTGTCTGTCAGTAATCATTGGACTCTTTCCCTTCTTTCTTTGTGGTTAGGTTTAGTACCTAATCACCTTTGTGGTTGGATGCCATTGGGTCATCTCCCACTCACAGCATCCCCATTGATGGATGAGAAGTACCTCAAAGGGTTTGTTTGTTTGTTTGTTTATTAAGAAATCACTTTATTTGTGTATCTTATAACTCATAACAATCCATACATCAATTTTATTAAGCATATTTGTACATATGATGCCATCATTCCTTCCTAGACATTTTCTATTGAGCCCCTGGTATTAGCTCTTTTTCTCCCCTACCCCTAATCCCTTGAAAAATTACGAAGTTATTTTTTTTATATGTATCTTACAACAACCACTGTCTTCCTTCCCCCATGGTTTCTGTTGTACATCCCCCTGGAGTTCGGGTGTGTGTGTGGTTCTGTGTAGATCACTGCACTCCCATTCTTTCCTCCTCTTCCCATCCCCCCATCCCTTTCTGGTATCATTATTCCCATTCCTGTGTGTCAGTAGTGCCTATCTCTTATCTGTACTAGAGGCAGCACTGGGATCATGATAGTGGGGGAAGAGGAAGCCTCAAGAAACCAGAGGAATATTGTGCGCTTCATCAGTGCTTTCCTGCGCCCTGTTTGAGTCATCCCTTCTCTGTGACCCTTCTGGGGGGTGGGGCAGGATACCCCATTATCTACAGATGGGCTTTGGGGCACTGCTCCATTCCCCCTCGATCTCAGCATTATGGTGTTTGTTGGTTTATTTGTTATCATTGGGCCAGGTAACAGGCATCGTAAGACCCATAGCAACAATAATAAAAATACCCTAGGGTTTGGACTATAACCATTGCAGGAGCAGATAGGTCCTTCCTTCCTCAGAGTGGCAAGGTGGGCTCAGACCAGCAACCTTTGGGTTAACAGGAGAGCATATCAACATAACCAAAACGATTTCAAAAAAGGATTGCATTCTCAAGACTGAGTTTATCTACTTTGTGAGAAATAAAATTAAATCCTTTACACTGACCTAAGGTGGGGTCAAGCGCCATGAAAGATCCCCTCCCCAAAAGTGATTATTTCTGCTAAGATCTTAACCACATAAAGAATTTTAGGTAGTGTCTTAAGGCATTCTATCATCTTCAAAGCAAAGGGCAAGTACTGTAAAAGATATCAGTGTGGAGATGACATCAGATGTGCCAAGGATTTATGACTCATCCAACTGTCTGCGCTGCATTACTACATAGGCAGCATTACCGCATATATATGGGAAGTCTAACATAACACATACAGTAACACAGTGTGCACAGAATGCAGCATGTATATTATGAGCCCTAATACACGCTGCTCTATGCAAGCATAGTCAACACTGGATCCAGAAAGGGGTTAATAAGAACATTTTTTTAAATACAAAGTACTGTTAATAAACATACTGTATATCCAAGACCAGAGATATGCAGGTACTTGTACTCAGAAATGCTTGGCAGAGCAAGGGGGTGTGGCCAAGCATGGGTAAGACTGTAAAGGCTATGTATGTCATGGATCACAGGCCTGGAGAAGAGTGGGAGAAGAAGAGCAGCTGCATCTGACATTCATCTGACAGGGACGCAGTGTGCCCCATGCACCAGCACACAGAAGCGGGCAGGTTCTTGCCCAGTAGGGCACAGAAAACACAGAGGCTGCAGGTGTGCAGGTGAAAAGAGCGGTGATATCAGCAGTCATTGGACCACCCATACAGGCAACAGGTCCCTGCAGATGAGCAGGAGGGACCAGAAAACACCCGCACTGCATCAGAGAACAATTAACAGGGACCCTCACTCCAGTAAAAACCAAAGGAGAGTTTTCAGCTATATATATATATATATATATATATATATATATATATATATATATATCCCAAAAAACTCGACTTATACATGAGCATATACAATAAGTCTCAGACATGTTGAATTTGAGGTGCTTTTGGCAAACTCAATTACACCTTTATGTTGGGCAGAAGACACTTCTATTTACATATGTGTATTTGTTGTAAGTTACAAGTGTCAAGAGTACAACAAATAGGAGGCAAAGCTATGAAAACTTCTGTTATAGCCAAATATCTTGAAAGGAAATGAGTCACTGGGTTTAAGTGCTTTGGGGCCACAGTTAAAGGGGACAGCTGTATCAAGTACCATAAGAGAAATGTTCTATTATATAGAGAGATAATCTAGATGTTTTTTAAATTTTTATTCCTATCATTTTCTCCTTAGGCTCTTAATATAAGCTCATTTTTTCCCTTTCCTGCCCTCCTACCTTCCTGTATCCTTGGATGAATTATATATATATTATTGTTATTTTGTATGTTACACTGTCCTTTGTCTCCCTTCACCCACATTTCCATTATTCATGCACTTTGTGGGAGGGAGGAGTGGTATATATCCAATCTTGTGATGGGTTACTCCATTTCTCACCCTTCCCCCTCCCTGACCATCTCCCTACTCCCACGATATTGCTACTCCCACTACTGTTCCTGAGGAGTCCAAAATATCTGTCCTAAAATTCACTGTTAAGAGCTCTTATCTGTACCAATGGGTGTCAAAGCAGAATTCTAAGTTAGAATTGGGTCGTAGCAGTGGCAAGGGGCGGAAGTATTCAGGAACTAGAGGAATGATGTGTGGATTCATTGGTGTTATACCACACCTTGGTTGAGTCTTCCCTTCCTTATTGCACTTCTGTGAAGGGACATCCTATTATCTACAGATGGGCTTTGGGTCTTCACTGCAACCCCCCTATTTTGCATCGATACAGTTGCTTGCTTTGGATCTTCTGATATCTGTTGCCTGATCCCACGGATACCTTATGACCACACAGGCTGGTGTGTTTCTTCCATGTGGGGCTTATTTGCTTTGCTGCTAGATGGTCACCTATTTGACTTCCAGTCTTTAAAGCCAGAGGCTCTATCTTTTGATAGCTGGGCACCATCCACTCTTATTTGCTTATGTACCCATTTTGTTTTCAGCAATCATGTTGGGAAGGTGAGTGTCAAAGAGTGCCAGGTTGGCAGAACAAAGTGTTCTTGTGTTGAGGGAAGCCTTGAGTAGAGGCCCAAAGTCCGTCTGCTATCGTAATACTTAACACAGACATATGTACATTGGTCTCTATCCCTTCCATTATAAATTAATATATTTACATATATACATGTATATAGCTATACTTCTATACATAGCTGTTGCCTCCTATTTCTTTTTCCTATTCCTTTTGCCTTCCTCTTGTCCCATTATCATGCTTACCCTCTGTTCAGCTCTCAGAATTTCCTCTCAGGTGCATTGCTCTTGATCAAGCACCAGCCCATATTATATGCCCTCCTCTCCATCCATTTTAGTTTGATGTTCCCTATTTCTGAGTTTGTTGGCTTTCCACTCCCTCTTCTACCATGTCCCCCTGAGTTCCTATAGTTTTCTCCTCGGGATGTTTTGTCCTGCTCTTTAATGTAGATAGACATGGAGTGAAACAAAAACAAAAACAACATATGACTTTGGGGAACAGTGACTGGGGTCTTAAAAGCTAGCTAGCACGTGACCATCTAGGGTACAACTACGGGTTTCTCCCTGTCGGGAACAGTGATGAATAAAACAAACAGAAACGGCTAATTTCACCAAAGAATCAAACAACAAACTACAGTCTTCACAACCCTGAGAAGCAGAAGAACTAGATGGTGCACAGTTACACCTACCCATCACTCTAAAAAAGATCACAATAGCAAGTCCTGAAGAGAGGGGGAGAACAATGTGGAACAAAACTCAAAATCAAAAGAAAGCAGAAAGCTTACTGGACTGACTGAAATGGATGAGACCCGAAAGGCAATGACCCTGAGTCACGCTTCACACATGGAACTGTATTCTACTCTGTGGGACAACTTTCCCCTCAACAAGGGGCAGCGCTATAAGGTGAATAATAATAGCATGAGAGAGGTGCTCACTCCTCAGAAACACTGATCATAAGAGATCTTAATACAACAGGTGCCCAAGAATACAGTTCAGAAGGCAGAAAGGACTAGGACAGAAGGGCAGATGGAAATGATAGGAAGTAGGTCAGTGAGACAATGGTCACCACAGGGAGGGAGCACGAAGAGTGAGGCTACATGAGGGTGGGGGTGGGGTCCCAATCAACATCACAAAACAAGCTGTGTGTATGAATGCTTTGGTGGAAAACTAACATGCTCTAAAAACTTTCACTCCAATCACAATAAAGTTTGTTTGTTTGTTTGTTTTTAAAAAGAGAAAGAGAGAGAGAGGGAGAGAGAGAGAAAATGAAGTACATTGACAGAGGCCCTGGTGGTACTAGTGGGTAAGCCCTGGATTGTTAACTACAAGGTCAGTGGTTGCATCCCCCGTCCGCAGCTTCATAGAAGAAAAAAGAGTCTATCATCACTCAAAAACCCTCTACAGGGTTTTGGGTGGGGATCAACTAGATGGCACTTAGTTTGGTTTGGGTTTTGAACAGCTAACTTAAAGACTTCACCCTAAATCAAGCCACCATTACTTCCTTCCTAGCCTCCTTGCTTTCCCGCTTCCTCTCTGCTGTACTCTACAAAGAACAGGAACAGTGATCTTTTTAAAGCTGTAAGTAAAATCATATTATTCCTTTGCTCAACATTCCAAGTCTTTCTCATAGAATATATTGCTTTGTAGATCTGCTGATGGTCATTGAAGACAGACATGATTGAAGTTAAAGAGGAGATTAAAGAACAGTCCATGAAGAAACTCACACGGAAGTTGAAAGTCACATGGAAGGCAGGTGGCCCTGGGTGGCACACATGGTTGGTTAATACACTTAGTTACTAAACAAAAGGTTAAAGGTTTGCATCCACCCAGAGGGTCTCGGGAGAATGGCTTGGTGGTCGGCTTCTGAGAAGTCAGCTCTTGAAAGCAGCTCTCCTCCGGCACCGTGTGGTCACCGCATGTCTGAGTTGATTCCATGGCAAGTGGAGGCCAGTAGAAGAAAAGCCATCTCATGGAGAGAGGAACAAGGAAGCAACCCAGTAGTGTCTCACTGAAGCCAAGGGGCTAAGTATTTCAAGAAAAAGTGATCAGCAACACTGAGCACACAGAAAGGAACTATTCAAAGGGGCTCTCTGGTCAGTTTTCTGAGTCATCAGTGTAAAGCAAAAGGACCAGTCACATTAGAAAGGGACACTGAGTGAATATGTGAAACAGAAATAACTCTTCACTGCTATCAAGATAACTCAAAAAAACCTTGTATAGGGCAGGGTAGAACTGCCTCGCTGTGGGTTTCCAAGACTCTGTGAGTAGAACGCCTCATCTTTCTCCATGGAGTGGATGGTGGCTTGGAACTGCTGACCTTGTCATTTGCAGCCAATGTGTAACCCATTATGCCACCAGGGCTTCTGGAACAGAAAGAGAGATGGTGACGATGAACAGGTCTTCACAGAATCTAAGTAGCCCTGAGAATGGTTAAGTGCATAGATGCTAACCAACAATTCAGGGGTTCTAACCCAGGAGAAAGATGTAGCCATCTGATGATTCTGTAAAGATTAGCAGCCTTGGAAACCCTATAAGGTGGTTCAACTCCATCCTAAAGAGTCTTGAGTCTGAGTCCACTCAACATCAACAGGCAGGTTGGCACCAGCGAGGTAATGGTGGAAAATGAAGAAGCAATTCCTAGCAATACCAGTCTGCCTTATGAGTCACTTCCTCCAGCAGGGTTCAGCTCCCCTGCTACAGAGTCAAAGGTCATGCAAAACACTTCAAGAGCATCTGGTTGTTTGCAAGTTGATTAGAAATATCACCAGAATCGGAGACTCCTCCCCATCCCAATGGGGGTACATATATAAGTAATAAAACAATTGACATGTCAACAGACTTTACATGTACAAGAGGCTGAATTAAGTGTATCATGTTGTCCCACCACTAAGCATTCCGGGGGTTTTCATCACCTTTAACAAAAGCTCCATGTTCCCTAAGCATTGAAAGCTGCTTCTTTCTGTCATAATGTACAAACACATCCTCCCAAGCAACCTGCTCTTGGGGACAGTCACTATCAAGAGTCTGGCAGATGGAGCATGATGCTATCGAGTCTACACTCAGTTGGAAACATTACCGCAGCAAATTTCTGAGCTAAGAGACTATGATGAAGGAAGAACTGCCATTGACTTGATTTCACCTCAAAGCACTCCTTCAGGGACAGCGGGAAACTGCCCCTGTAGGTTTCCAAGATTACATACCTTTACAGGGGTAGAAAGCAATGAAAGAAAATAAAAAGCATAATTACAATGCAGCACAGGAAGGGGAAAGGTCTACCCAGTACTCTTGCTGTTTTGATCATTGAATAAAACAATCTGTCCAGCCCTTCTTCCAAATTCACTGCCAAAAAATCAGAGCTGACTAATATCGATTACCACCACCACCACCCCCTGCCCTCCCCACCGTGGGTTTCTGAGACTGTAACTATTTACAAAGTAGGAAACCCTCCGGAGCTGCTAATGGTTTCAAACTGTCGACCAGGCAGATCACAGCCCAATGCAAAACCACTACACCACCTGGGCTTCCCCGCCCTTCTTGTTGACTGTAAAATCATTTGTGAAAGTGGAACAGCCCAGAGGCATATCTATGGAAAATAGCACCAATGACAGTGCTGCACCCTTGTCTCATCCAAACATCTGACACCCAACTTTCAGATCACTTGACCAGAAGAGCAGTTCAAAAACAAGTCAAGCTCATTGATCTTTTACATAACACATGATGGATGCCATGATATGACAATACCAGCTGCACTATCCTTGCTTTCACTGATGACAAGCGGTGTACAATGTGCTCAAAGTCATTCTGTGCTGCTGCTGGTGGTTGTGCTACTTTGGAGAGTTTTTTTTCCTTTCTTTTCAATTTCCCCTCTCCTTGCACTCAGCAGAGCAATCCCAGATCTACAGGCAGAGGCAGTGCTGGAGCCTGAGGAGCAGGGGTCTTGTCCTCCAGCACATGTGAACCTGGCGAGGGTCTGTGACACCCAGCTGGCCTCTGTCAGGCCCACCTCACAGGCATCCTAGTTGTGCACTGAGCAAAACATTGCAGACTCAGATATAGTATGGGGGGGTAGCCCCAAGAGAGAGGGATGACCTGGCAGGCTGCTAGACAGCACTAGCTGGAAGAAAAAAGGACAAACAACTCTAAAAGGGAGAAGGGAGGGTGGAGGGCACCAACTGGAGTGGAGCTGACCTCCTGGGGGCTCCTTTCCAAATCTCTTTGGATCCTTAATGATAACCACACACAGACCCCAGTTAGATAGCAAGAAAGAAGTTTCTCTGTCCTCCCAACCACAGGCTACCACTGAGATAATGCAGAGATAAAGACCCATGCAGATAAGTACTTGGGGAAGAGGAAATAACACACAGTGTGCCTTGACCCATAGACCCACTGTCATCAAGTCCATTCTGACCACCAACTCATGGTGGCCTCCCAGGGCAGAATAGAATTGTCCCTCATGGTAGTTGTAAAGATACAAAGCAGAAATCCTCATCTTTCTTCCACAGGATGACTGGTATTCCTTGGGGTCACGGCCCAGTCCGTAACCACTACACCATACCTCATAGCAACCTTATATAGCGCATCCAAGACTGTAGATCTTTACAGGAGCCAATCCCCTAGTCTTTCTCCCTTGAAGTGTCTGGTGGGCTCCAACTGCAGACTTTGTGGTTAGCAGCACACCAGGAACACACGACACCACCAGGCCCTCAGAGAGGAGAACCTTTTAATTTGGGGGCTGATCTCTCACAGCCTGGGGTGGAGCCTGCAGCGGTCAATGAAAGTGCTGAGTGGCGCCCACGGCCGGTGCTGCTCCCGTCCTCACTTGGGCACAAGTGTAACTGCCTCTCCTTGAGGCCAGCGTGAGACAGGCATGAAGAGTCTTTTTAAAAGTTCATGGAAAAATGAAAATAAAGAATCACAGATTTCTTCCGCAACTCGATCACGTAAACACTAGAATGCAGGTCAAGGTCAGCAGTTCAAACCCAGCAGCCACTCTGCGGGTGAAAGATGAGATTATCTTAAGGCGACCAGATGTCCCACTTTTTAACAATTTAACAACATCCCATGGTGTTTTAAAATTAAAGTAAATATATTACAATACTATTTTTGTGTTCTATGAAAAATTTTGTTGCTCCATAGACCAAATTTTTAATCAAGAACCATCCCCCCTTCCCAGTCAATGGTGTCCCGCTTAAAATCTGGTCCCATAAAGATTTTCAAATCTTAGAAATCATGTAGGGGGCAACATTGCTAAGCACAAGGTCAGAGACTTGAACCCACCATGGGAGACCTGAGTCTTCCTGGTCCAATACAGTTTTAAAATCCAGGAAACGCTGTTCCACTACATTGCTAAGACTCAACATCTATTTATTTGGCAGTGAGTTTGGCTTGATTTTTTTCAGTCAAAATGCTCCAATGTCAGTAGGTTTTGGTTTAGGGGTTTGGAATTTTTCCATGAACTTCTAGAATCCCTGTGCACATTAAAGGGAGGGAACAGAAGGGGCAGGAGGGCAGCTGGAAGCAACATTTCTTTATTCACTGGCTTTGCTGCTGAAAACAATTGTTTTGGTTCCGCTATCACTTCCGCTCAAGGCCAAGGGAGATGAGAGCATTCTGTCCTGGTTGGCAAAGAGCTTGCATTGTGGGCTTTGGTTCTTCCCATGAATAATGAATGCCTGTGGTTCACGAACTAGTGAGGAAGACTGTGGCCTGATGCTGGAGCGCTCCTTCCCATAGACCCCTGGCCTGGGAGCTCCCGGGCCTTCGGGTTTTAGCTCAGGCAAGCAGCAGGAAAACAACGCATCTCCCTCCCGAGACCAGGGCCATGGTTCCCACGCTGCTGCACAGGGCAGCGTGCAGACCACATGTGGCCAGGCTCCTGCGTTTGTCCATACCCTATGAACCCAAAATGCTTTTCCTGAGTTGAAATAACTGAAAGAGAAATAAATAATGAAAAACGAATGATATTTTATGTCGTGTGAAAATTGGATAAAATTCAAATGCCGCTTCACTGCTAGCTTTACCGCCTGGCCTTCCGGCTTCAACTGCTGGGAGCTGTGTGAGTCTGAAGCGCCGTCAGCTGATGTCTGACTCGTGGGCTTGAGTGGAACTGGGCTGAGCCGATTTCTTGATAGGAATTTCTTTCTTGATATAAAGTTCTTTCGCATACAGATATGATTGTTATTGGCTCTGTTTCTCAGACAACCTAAGAAAGCACAGGACCAGGACTGCTGCACACACAGTCACTATGAGTAGGAACTGACTGGGCAGGGTGACACTTAGCAGTAACACCCAGGGCTGCTGGGAGGGGGGATCCACTCAGTGGCAGGGCGTCTGCTTCCTTGGTGATAGCAAGTCGGTCAATCAATCTACAGTACAAAGCCAAGTTTTTTACAATAAGCAGCACTGAGAACACATAATCAAAAAGGCTGTGATTTGTACTGATCAGACATGATCCTACAGGAAGGAAAGATAATGAATATTCTGCTTCCTGTCTTTTGCTTGGACCACTTTGTCCAGTTGGTGTTTTGAGATCAATTGTCCCACACCCACTGGCTCAGCACCCTCGGTCAAGCGAGGCCATGGACAACAACGGCCTGCTCAGAATGGCCTCTCTCCTAAACAGTGTTAGCACTGGGTTCCCAACAGAGTCCCGACTTACCACACTGACACGAGTTCAGTGTAGAGCAAAGGAACCCGTTCACGGAGGTGCACTCGGGGACTTGGTTACAAATGTAACCGGGACAATTCCTGGACTCATGGCACCTTGGGATCTCTCCCCCTCGAGCAAGCTTCTGAGCCCACACACGCCAGTCCCCCTGGAAACCCATGGAGGTACCACACGCTTTCCTCGTCAGCAGACCTAAGAGTCTTGGAATCCTTACTGAGTTACACAACTGTCCTGTTTCAAATGACCGCGGACTTGGTCCGTGCCTGCATAGGCCACACTGTCCTCGCCTCAATTCAGGTGTCTGTCCGCATGCATCCTGCATCCTCCAAATGGGCGAGATTGTCGCCAATACCAGAATTTTTTTTAAATGTCGAGCTCTAATCAGATGGGCACAACTGTTACCCCTAATTAGGGCAGTTAACCACAGTTACAGTCTTAGTGGCGTCTTCCTCTTCTTCTGCACCGTCTCCTCAAGGGCTTCTCATCCCGTTTTCATAGACTCTGACTGACAGACAAGCAAGTGTAACAAAGGGTCCATCCATTCTCACATCTTCAGTGACTCTTACTCTGGAGTAATAAAATCTCTACTCGTCAACCCTCTGTCCTAAGCTTTTTTCCCTAATTCTGCTTGGCAGCCCTTTCTCCCTAGAATTCTTGCTACCACATACTCTGTGGTGCCTCCATGCAGGGACTCCCAGAGTGTCGAGGAAACAGGCTTACTCTATGGTCTGTCTCTCAGCAGCCACATGCCCCTTGAGGACAGGGTCTTCCTTATTAAACTTTATAATCCCACTACAGTGCTATGGAGATAATGCAGGAGCAGCAAAAAACTATCAAGCCCACCGTCCAGTCCACAGCACGGAAGGAAATCTTGATGAAATTCCCCCTACCCACCACAATCAGTAACATTTGTTCTTTTGCATTTTTTAAGTTTTTTAAAATATGCAATATTCCCAAACCAACAGCCAGAGTCAAGTGTGTCTCATACCAGCCTAAGACAAGGTTCAAAAGTAATGAAAGCAATGTAGATGACATCATTACACTCCCAAATTTACTTGAAATAGATTTGTTACTTCAAAAAGAGTCCCTGCGTGATACACACTGTTCACATTCTCAACTGCAAACCGTAAGGTAAGAGATTCAAATCCATCTGGAGGACGTAGGAAGAAAAGCCTGGAGATCTACATCCCAAACATCAGCCATAATGGGGCACAGTTCCAGTCTGACACACAGGAAGTCATTGTGCATTGCCATTACCTGGACAGCATCTTGTTTTATTTTTTATAGACCAAAATATGAAAGATGAAAAATAAAGCTTCCAGAAACAAGTCTAGAAGAATATGGTTTCTTCAATGGGGTTAACCAGAAAAGAAAAAACATGACAAATTGAGCATCAGCTAAACGAAAAACATGTATTCCTCAGGAGCCATCATTAAGAGAAGGAAAAGGCAAGCATCCATGCGCAAAAAATATTGGTGGTGATGTAACAAAGAATTTACCTCCGAGATATGTAAAGAATTCCTACAAATCAATAAAATAAAATGTGGCAAATCCAATGAAATCGTGAACAAATACAGTGAAAAAGCACTTCACAAGACAGGATAACTGCATGCTGGATAAGCCCATGAAAAGATATTCAGCCTCATTAATTGTTGGGATATGCATATCAAAAATAAAATGAACTACAACAATCTGCCCACTAAAGTGATGAAAATAGAAAGATTGGCCAAGCCAAATATTGAGAAGGATATGGAGTTTCATAGTAACTAATCAAAGTATAAAATAATATAACACTTTGAAATTGACTTAATAATTATACTCCTAGATATGTATTCCCCCAAAATCAAAATATATGTTCACAAAAAGACTTGTATAAGAATGTACACAACATCCCTATTTTTCTTATGCCCCAAACTAAAAACAATCTAGAGATGGTTAGATGTACAAATTATTATATATCATAATAATATGTAATATGAAATAAAACTACAACAATGTAGATGATCTTCAAAAATAATATGTTGACAGTACATACCAAAAACAAAAGAGTACATGGTATATGTTTCCACTTATGTGCAGTGACAAATTATTTTATTTTACTTGGATTCACAAGCCACAGTCATAGAAGTAGCAGTCAAAAAATCAAACTACACACACACACACACACACACAGACTTTTCATTAAGGAAGGGAGTGGTTCACACGGTTTAAGAAATGGGTAGGTCTACAGATCAGTGATAAGATGCAGGCTATTCCTGACTCACGTCGCTGCCAGCTTGATGGATCAAGAGACAGATGGATGGAACAGGACATCTCTGCCTGGTAGATGCAGAGGTGGCTGAGCTCCAGGGGTGAGAAGTTAGACTGTAAGGGTTCTCAAGGTCAGCAGACAGTCATGAAGGCTTGAGTCGGATGCAGCATCCTGACCAGCAGGCTGAAAAGAAGCCCTCTGCAGAGTCTGCTCATGGAGGAGTGTGCAACATCCCCAAGGTAACTTCCATCCAGTGGCATGACAACCTCATCCTACGACAACTGCTTCGCTGCTCACAGCGTACACTATCACAGTGTCGACTACACTGTGTGAGGTCACACTGGAGGGGTTACTGGGCCTTGACTGCCAAACCACTGAGAATCCTGGCTAAACCAAGTTTTGTGTGGGTTTTGTGTCAACAAAACCCAATGACGATGGGGTTTTCAAAAGTTCAAGAAAAAAATGAAAAAATTTCACAACCCACAGCCATTTCTTTATCAACGAAAACATGAGCACCAACATGTAATGTGTCTCTTGCTACAAAAAAACCTGCTAAAGTTTTCATTGGCGAGAAATGACATTTTTACAAGATGAGTCTTCCAAAAAATGACTATAATTTGTCCACTGCTTACTAAGGACTTTGGTTTCTTAGGATTTGAGTTTTCAGCATACAAATTCTGTACATATTTTCCTAGAATTATCCCTAAAGACTGCTAGGGAGAAAAATGGGCTTGCCCACTCCTGCCACCCCTGTGGCAGAGTGGTTATGGATGGAATTGTTTAACATCAGGGTCACTAGTGTGAATGAACTACCTAGAAGTATACTGTTTATCATTTGGGATTTTCCACCTACTTTCTGTTATTGGTTTATAGGCAGAAAACTATCTATTACTATGAAGGATTTCAGATGTTTTAATTTGTTTAAAAAAACTGTTTGATGAGCTAGGTTTACCATGGTGGATGTTCTCCTGGGTGAAGTGGTATATCAATGTACTTTCTGCATTCAATGGTCCTTCTTTTCAAATCCACTCCATAGACTGTAGTGAAAATACTGCTAAAAACCTCACTCTCATCCTCCCTTTCAACAGCCTCCCTTCAACTCCCTGTCTAACAGACGACATATCCATCCTATGCTGAGCTCTCAGAGCATGCCAATGTCCAGTCTTCTCTAACATCTGACTTGTCACCAACCGTCTCCATGCTTTAAGAAGTCCCATTTTCTCCCCACTGATATGCACCCACCCCAACATTCATTTCCTTCTCTCCACACTTTGTTCCCTTCCTGCCCACTGCTTGTTCTTCTTTTTTTAAAAAAAAAACAAAAAAACTCTGAACTACTATTAAAAGTTCACCCTTCAGTTTTACCTCCTCCAGAAAGCCTCTCAAGCAACAGAATTCGAGGAAAGAACTTTTCAAAGAGCTTGTATAGCTATTTACATCTGGTTCACATGGGTTCTGCTTAATGGCCAGTCTGAGACTCGATTAGACTGGGTTCTAGTCTACCACTAACTTGCTTTGGGATTAGACAAATTTAAATGCCTTATCTTTTCTGGGCCTGTTCGCACGCTGCTATAACATAAAGTGATGGCCTCTCACCCCAGGATGAGTTTACTGGGCTCATATGGACCTCACTGGTGTGGCCCTTTCTCCCACCGATGCTTTAGTCATTAACTCTTCGTTAGAGTCTGCCTTCTCTCACTCACAACTTCAGTCTTGCCTTATTCAAGCGAGAGTATTTCTGTATTCTTCTCAGTATAACCAACAATAAACATTCACAAGATAGTAGGAACACCGCTTATTTCCCTCATAGAATAGGTGTAAGAATGGGACAATTCAAGAAGATACAATAGGCACCTGGATATAAACTTGCAAACTCTATGTGCTCAAAGAGTAACTGCCAGGAGCCCACTGCTCGCCCCTCCTCTAGTACAGTCTACAGACTCCCAGGAGAACCAAGACAGGCAGGTCTAGGTCTTTCAAGCCTCAGGTCTAGGTCTTTCGAGCCTCAGGCAGATGTGAAGTGAAAGCAGGCAAGAGGGGCCACACTAGAAATCCAAGGAGCCTTTCAAAGGGAGTGTGTGTGGGAGTGGGTGTGAGCGAGGGGTTGGGGCGGATGTGGGAGGTGAGTAGGAGTAGAGTAAAGTAGGCGCTGGGGGGAGGTGAATGGATTTTCCCAGGATTCAGGAAACCTTCGGCTTTGAGCTCTGTGCAAAGTAAAGGAGAAAGATGAAAACAACAAAATGAAAGCATAAGGAATATAGAGGGAAAAAGGGGTAATGTAGATGTAGGACTCTACCAAGGAGAAGGAATTAAAACAACAAGGAAAAAATGTACCAGTGTTAAATAGGAGGACAATGCATATGTGCAGCAGCATGTGTACATGTGTGTATTTACTTTATATTTAACTTTCCTGAGGAATTGCCAGTGGTTCAGCAATAGGAATCGTGCTCTCCCTGCAAGAGACCTAGGTTCAAATCCCACCCGGTACACTTCTAGTGAGCCACCACCCTCTGTCTGTCAGTGGAGACCTGTGTCTGGCTATGACGCTGAGTTCCACAGAGCTCCCAGTCTATGACACACAAGGAAGAAAGGACTGGAGGTCTGTCACGAAATCAGACAATTAAACATCCTATGGATCACAGCAGCTCAATGCCCAATCCATCCTGGGTTGCACTTGGGGGCTGCTAAAAACAACTGACTTATAGTTCAAGTATGAAAGTAGTCATTATGTGCTCCAGATACAGGGAAGCTACCAAAACAAGTTTGATAGATCTGTCCAGGATGACAGGAACGGGTATACAGCTTGGCATACTCCCGGCCCCCTGCTACCATCAACTCTTGGCATATATATCAGAATCTGAAAGATCTCCGTGGGGAGAGCATAACAAAGTTTAAACTGATAAAAAGGGTATGATTAAGGAAGTCTGGTAAACACTGCAACAGATAATTAAACTTTTAGCCAGGAATGAAAAGACAAAGCAATAGGCCCATGGCTCAATGTTCAGCCTCACAATAGGCAGGTCCATAAGGGGAACGATAACAACAGGGAGGTACACACACGTTAGATAAAACCCCAAAGGGCAGCATTTGCCAAAGGAAAAAGTTCAGAGGGTCAGCAAAGGAGGCAGAGTGGAAACCTGACACACAGGGAGGGAGGGAGGACTGCAGTGAGTATGCTGACACAACCGTGGATGGCGCCTTGAATGGAAAACTGATGGTGGTGTGCTCTGCACGCCTTCCCCCAAGTGTCAATAATGATCTTAGCAGAAGAAAACTTGGAGACCATTTTTAAAAATTGATAAGCTCGACCAGAGAAGGGAGCTTAGATGGAAAACAAATATATGAACAAATCCCCAAATCGCACCTTAACAGGGTGAAGTCACAGGAACTAGCGGACCAAGGCTGTGACTGGGTCAGAGCAACAGTGTCAAGTCTACTGATTCTCACAAAGAACAGGAAAGCAGCAGCCGCCTAGTAGCGTTCTGGGAATGACGTGTGAACTTGCACTTGGGCATGTTGAATCAAGTTTTTTTCCCTTGTAATTCCTTATTCACATGGTGAAGCAGTGTACAGGCTGATGCAGAACCCCCCTCCCCAGGAGGTCTGGCCTGACACCAGTCTTGGCTAACAATAAATGTGAGCCACTTCACCAAGGAGCCCCGTCATATATGTGTAAGACCGGCTATTGCTTGAAGGGTAAACGGAAGCAAGACCCCTGACACCAGTTTCAGCAGCCTCTGAGTCAATTATGACTTGTGCTAATCCACGTGTTGTAGACTAGAACTGTGTGCTGTGTAGTGCTTCTATTGCTTTAGCCCTTTAAATGGAGAACTTCAGGCCTTACTCCCAAAGTGCCTCTGGTAGGTCTAAATCACCAATCTTCCAACTAATAGTCAAGTGCTTAACTATTTGCACCCCGCAGTGACTCTGTTTCAGATACCCAAAGCAAACCCCCTGTTGCTGGCTTCTTTTTGACTCAGAGCAATCCTCTGAGAGAGATGAGACACACTGCAGAGGGTTGCAAAGTCTGTGCACCTTTGCAGAAACAGACACCCGCTTCTTTCTCCCACAGAGCAAGGGCTGTCACAGAACATCAGAGAGAAGGAAAAAACAATGGTCATCGAATCCATTCTGACTCATGGAGAGTCCGTCCGTGTCAGAGTGTAACGCTGCTCCGTGGGGCTTTCTATGGCTATTTCAGAAGACGACTAGCAAATGTTTTGATCTAGTGATGAAAACAGATCAGAAAGTGATTGGGTCCATTAAGATTCCATGTGGACTTGAGGGTGGTATTAGCTTCCTCTAAGTCATGAGAGAGCTTCTTGGGTGGGGCTGGCCACCTGGACAAAACTTGAAGGAAGGAGAAGAACTCTAGAGAATGAACTGGGCCAACTTCTGAGGCCCTTCTCTATGCCACACGCTGTGCTAGAGCTGTGGACCAATATAAGAGATGGGAGTATGCAGAACTAAAACTATCATTCCATGGCCCACGTTTTATTCAGGATCTCTGGTAGCATACTGGGTTACATGTGAACCTTAACGGAACACCACAGTTGGAATCCTGGAACTTCACTGGCTAGCAGGGTACATCCTCCAAACTTGAGGTTGAGGAAGAAATATCCTGTAAGAAGTGGTATTTGCCCTCAAAATGCTAGGATCAAACAAGCTCTAGTGACCACTGTTCTGGTCTACCCTGAATGTTTTCCTTCTTTGTCTTTGTTAACAAAACTCTGATTTGGTCCAGAAATCATTACTTTTCGTGAAGCAGCCATGGCTCTGAAGAAGCTAATCAGCTAATCACAAGCCCAACCCAGATGGGGTCTTAACAGATCCAAGCCTGCCTTTGTAACTCAACCTTCCCCAACAGTGACTAGCCCAGAGACTCATCCTTGAACCCAGTTAGTCCACAGGCTCTCATCCCACTGCACTGTGCTGTGATGGTTAAGTGGGACATAATACACATGTGGAGGACATCATTTTAGACTATCAAAAAAATCAAAACTTTTATCCCATGATTGGACAATCTGCGTTGCTCCTGTCTCTCTCATCTCTTCCTTGGTTTGTCAACATGGAAGCAAATGATTAGTGACCATGAGAAAGATCTAATTTTGGAAAATGCCAAGACACAGATAAGGACAAATCACTAGAGAAGATGATGGCCCCAGGCACAAGCCACCTCAGATTTCCGTACCTTTGGATACTCCATCAGCTGACACAGTGTTCAGTTTCTCATTGTTCATGCCACTCCAAATGATAACACCTTCTTATGAATCTAAACGCATTCTAGCAACATCCATGGTCCATCATTTTCTTTACTTCTAAAAGCAAATACAAATATGGACAGTAAATGGATGATATGAATATGCAGAATATAGCACTATCCACAGTTCCAGGATATTTTCCTGAAAATTTCACCTTTATAAATGATCTTTTAATTTAAAAAAATGAAAAAAGAACATTTTTCATATATTCAAGAATATGGTTCAGCATGTGTTATAGGATATCAGAGTGAAGAAAATACTAAGGGCAAGGATACAAAGTAAGGAGGTTACCACAATAGTCCACGTTAGAGACGCCGATTGTAGTTTTGACACTGACATGAAAAAGATGAAATAGATAAAATGCCATGCTGACAGAATCAGACTGAGTGAGGGGATATGTCTTTAGGATCGCAGCCAAGAACTGAGCCATTTGAGCCACCAGGGCTCCTTAAATGGACATGTTGAGGCAACAAGAGACAAGCGAGCTCTGGACCACCACGAAGAAAGCAGACTTCTGGGAAACTGAGCAAGGAGGGAGTACTTGATGTCCTTGATCAGGGTCTTGGTCAGCATCTGGTGTATTGAATGTCCATCAACCCTTCCTCTTTCTTTGAACCTGATTTGCTTTATGGGAAATACTTCTCCCCATTCCAGTATCTCTGGGTTGTCAATCGAGATAAAGTCTCCTGCTTCCATTTTCTCTAAGGGATGGTCAAGTCACATCACCCAAATAAACCAATTAGACTACTTAATCCATTCAAATGACACAAGCACAGACAGCAATAAAAAAGCTTCAGTGGGTGGTTCCTAAGAACTGCTCACTTGTCCTTCCGCTGGCTCTGCTGGCCTGCTTTTTTTCTGATGTTATAAACCAGAAGTAGGCCCAACCCCAAACTCCATTTTTAGCTTACATTTTTTTTCCTAAAACTCACTCAATTCTGACTCATTGTAATGCTAAAGGACAGGGTAGAACTGCCCTTGTAAGCTTCTAGGAGGGAAACTTGTTTGTTATGGACATAGAAACTTTATCTTTCTCCATCGGCATGACTTGTGGTTTCGAACAGCTGACCAGGATACCAACAGGGCTCTAGCTAATAATAGTCCGTCTATTTCTGTTGTTCAAAGACAAGAGCCCTCAGTGACCATGGAAACCAGCTACATGTCTTTCAGACCAAGCTTCAAAATACATTATTACTACACTGTTAAAATTAGCAGCAGTAACTTAAAGGCTATTTGCATATAACTTTCTAGCAGAAGACTGTTTTTCCCTGTAAAATGTGTTTCCCAAAGCATGAAGATGTTTATCTTATGAACATGTTTCCTATGTTCACATTTGAAATCAAAGCTCAAGACAATTTCAAAAGTATTTGTACTTAAGATCTTTCAGGTCCAAACTTTTAAAAAACCATCACAAGACATTCCGACAATATTTGCCCACATTGTATTGAGTCTAAGGAGCTTTTAAAAATATATATGCTTATTTTAGGAAATTTGAAAGTTCAAAAATTTACAAGCAGCAGAAACCAAATCATTCATAATCCTGCCCAGAGATAAGTGCATGTGCTTATCCTTCCTGTATTTCCTGATTTCCTTCTAGTCTTCTCTGTAGTTTTATTAATATAGTACAATCCACTCCATGTGCACCTCTGTATCTTGTTTCCTTGCATAACTCATTTCTCTCAAGCTTGTTCTTGGGAGAAAATGACACACATTCTAATATATTTTTAGAGATTCCTTTACTAAATCTTAGAGGCCTTAGTGGCCTAGTGGGTTACACTTTAGGCTGCTAGTCACAAGGTCAGCAGTTCAAAAGGACCAGTCACTCAGAGGGAGAAAGATGAGGCTTTCTATTCCTGTAAAGAATTACAGTCTCAGAATGCCACAGGGACAGGTATACTCTGTCTCATGAAGTCACTATGCATCTCAAATGAGCTCAATGGCCAGAGCTGTGTCTGAGTTACTAAACCTTAAACCATGAGTCCATAATGGTAGTCAAAGAATTCACAACCACATGACAAATAACACAACTCACTGCCACCGAGCTGATTCCAATTCAAAGCGGCCCTACAGGGCAGGGTCGAACTGTCCCTTGGGGTTTCTGAGAGTGTAACTCTTTACAGAAGTAGACGTCTCCTCTTTCTCCGGGGGAGGGGCTGATGATATCACACCACAGGTGTTGTAGTTAGAAGCCCAATGCATAAGCACTCTGCAACCAGTGTTCCTGTCCTTACTAGGAGCACAGGAAACAAGGGAGATTCATCACAAAGCCACCAATTCAGCACTCGCGAACAAGGTCATGATCGGGACATGCCCACTAGTGCAGATCAGAAACATTTGCAGTATTAGTTGTGGGTCCCTCCGAGGTGGTCAGTATATGATTCTGGGACTTGTGGCCACGACTCCCCAAATTTCTATTGAGAGCCCCATCCAGACAAGTCCCTGAGGGAACACCTGCCCCTCTAAGGCCAGTGAGGGCAATCTAGACAAACACACTGCCTGAAGGCAAAACTTGTTCCCGTGGTGGTTACACGTGTTGGGACTGTGACTCGCAGGATCCACAGTCCTGCAAGGTAGCAGGACTTTCGACTTTGTGCTCCTGTACAGTGTTACAGCCTGAGAAACTCCTGGGGCAGTCAGACCTTGTCCCAGAGCACAGCATGAGGCAGCACCAGGACACAGATACTGAGTGTGAATTTGGACAATGGTTAGAAAGAACTCAACAGAGGCTGAATTTATGTGTAAATGCAAAGTGGGTTTAGGGCTCTCACTGTAAACTGCAGCGTTCCACAAACCTAGTGCTCAGAAGTTAAGCTCTAGTATAAAACTTTTAAATCAACTCACTGCCATCAAGTCGATCCCAACACATGGACAAGGTAGACTTACAGACCATCGAACAGGGCAGAACTGTCCGTGGGAGTTTCAGGGGCTGCAGCTGTTTCTAGAAGCATAAAGTGTCTTTTTTCTACAAAGTTTTAGTTTAAGCACCTAACATTTTTGAATTTTGTTTTAAAGAAACTAAAATCAAAACCACTTTATATATGTCCTAGAATTTTCTTAATTAATCCACACATAGGAGAGATTTAAGTTTTTCGTGTTTCCCTTTCCAGAGTCATTACAAGGTATTGATGAAGTTTGTTAATGTCGGAGCCAAAAGGTCTGGAATTCCAACCTCTTCCCTCACGTACCACCTGCATAACAACTCCCCTGCTCTGAGAGAGACTTGAGCAGAGGAGGGGTGGGGGGAGCAGGATCTACTGTCTCCTCCCAAGTAGTGAGTTACAGAAGAATGCATGCCACATATCACAAGTGTTTGTCACAGACATATTTAATAAAGAACAGCTATGAAACCAGAGAGAGCGAGTGTGTGTGTGTGTGTGTGTGTGTGTGTGTACATAAATGTCACAGTACACACAATGCCATTCTTGGTTCTCAAGCTCTGGCTCTTCTTGTCAACCTCCATTCTCAGACCCTGTTGTTAGAATCCCTGTTTGGTTAGCAAGTGACTATTTTAGGGGATTTTACAAAGACACAAATCTCTCTCTTTCAAACCATGCACAGAGTGAAAAACACTTTCAAATGGCACTCGTTTACCCTTTCTGGTGAAACTGCAGCAATGAACAGGAAAGTGAAGAGTTCTCTGACAGCTCATGGTTTGCTTTTTGTAGTTCAGGCTGCAAACAAGAAACTTGATTTCCTTAAATAAATGTGACAGTTGATTAGCATTTGCAATACCACAAACACTGAAGAAACTTAAGGGATCCCGAAGCTGCCAAGATAGGCCGTTAGGAAGAGCAGAGTGAGAGAAGCCTGGGCTTGAGTTGCTTAAAATTCCAAACCTGTTGCCATGGTTATTCAGATGCATAAGGGACCCTGCAGGACCGAGGCAAATTGCCCCAACAGGGTTTCCACAGCTATAATCTTCATGAAAACAGACAGCCTAACCTTTCTCCTGAAGAGCAGCTGGTGGGTTTGAACTGTCCAACTTGGGGTGACTAGCTGAGTGCTTTGACTGGTGCGCCACCAGGGCTCTTTTATTAATCCTAACCATATTTCATGTTAAAAGAGGCCTGGTGGTACAGTGGTTGCATGTCAGGCCAGCAGCTTGAAAGCACCAGGCAGTTCAAGGGCGAAAGGGGAGGCTTTCTCCTCCTATGGAGGGTGACAGTCTCCAAAGCCTAGGGGAAGTTCTACCCTGTCCTATGAGGTCACTAGGGGTCAGAGTTGACTCCAAAGTAGTGCAATAGTTCATGTCATTTACTCCACACAGGGCAGAGAGAAATATTCAGAGACGTTTAAAAGATACGTCGGTGGTGGCAAAGGAGTGAATAATCCTGGTTATCAACTATGGTCACGAATCCCTGTAACCCGTCATATTTAGGGAAGTGTTAGGACAAGTTTTATGCCAGTGAAATGTGAACAAAGATGGCATTTGTCAATTCCAGGTTAAGTACTTAGCATGCCACCTCCATTTCCCATCTTTCGCTTTAGGGTTGACAAAAGTCACACACAGAAGTTGGACAGTTGGATGAAAGCTGGCTCCCTACATCTTACCTGCAGGAGGCCTCTCCTGGAGTCCCCTGACTCTCCATGCATACATTGGATTTTGAAATAAAATGTTGCTATGCTAAGGCAGAGAGTTTCCAGAGCTCATGTGTCACCATGGCCGAGCCTAACGAGCAGCCTCACACACCATAGAAGACTCCATTGCCATCAGGTCAATTTCCACTCAGGGGATCCCACAGGGCAGAGGGGAACTGCTTCCCTGGCTTTCAAAGGATGCAGATTTGTATGTGAATTGGGGGCCTCATTTTTCTCACAAAGAGCTCCTCCTGCCATTGTGTTGGCAGTTCAATGCAATTCACCCCACCGCCAGTCATTAGTCATAAAAAAACTAGAAAAGGAAAAGGAAAAACAAAATAAAATAATAACAAAAAACTCACTGCCACTGAAATGACTGCAGCTCACAGCAACCCTATAGGACAATGTAGAGCTGGCCCCGTGGCTTTCTGTGGCTGTAGATCTTTACAGAGAAAGCCTCATCTTTCTACCAAGCTGTTGGTTTCCAACCTTGTAGTTAGCAGCCCAATTGTTAAATCACTACCAACCAACAACCAAACCAACCAACCCACGGCCATCAAGTCAATGCCAACTCACCGCGTAGAACTGCCCCATTGAGTTTCTCAGGGTCTCACTGTCTGCAGCAGCAGCAGCAGCAGCAGCAGCAGCAGCAGCAGCGAGCACGAGCTTTCTCCTGCAGATTGGCCAGTGGTTTCACACTGGGAACGTTGTGGATCTCAGCTCAATGAGTAACCATTATGCCACCAGGGCTCCTTAAATCACTACCAGGAATCCTAAAACCTAAACAACTCAAGGAAATAAGGAATAAAGACTCTAAAAGTTAAAAAAAAAAAAAAAAAGGCAGAACTTACAACAAACAGAGATCAACTACTGATCAAGAGTTAATAAGAAAAGCCAAAAAAGACCTGCATAACAGATTAAACCCAGGCAGTGATTCTACCAGGTTGGGGTAGAGGATGAAGGCATTCTGGGAATGCTAGTCAAGGAGGATACAGAAATGCATACTTTAAATGATAAAAGAACTACAACTATATATTCCAAGAATTAAATTTTTTCTTAATTGCAATAAAATGTATTTTTTTTCAGTTTTTTTGTTTTTGTTTGTTTTTGGCATCACTGCCCTCTGGGGGTGGGAGTAGGAGGCCCAGTCTTGCTGCTGGATTTGAACCTCCAACCCAGTGGGCCGCAGTCCCGCGCACAACCACTACGCCACAGGGGCTCAGCCTCAAAATGTATTTCTATAAAACCAAGTGATGTCCAACATTCAGACAGTAAATAACTGCTTCCCTAACCAGTTAATAATATGAAATCATCATCTGGTCTCCCTATTGCCACAAGTTATGCAAAGGTCAGATTGCCTATACCCTCCATCTTTACCTATTCTGACATCAACTGTTCCGCCCACAGCCTCTACCTTTCTGCTGGCTTCGTTAGTTCCTTGACAACAAGCAACACAGAATTCATAGACATTACGCAGGAGGAGGGGTGACTTACTAGAGAGGTTAACAGATCACCACAAAGGAACATCAAAAAACAGTTAAGGACACAGTCAATGGTCCACATCACTCCCCAGCGAGCAGTCAAGTCTTTCTGTAGTCCCCAGCCTCTCGGTCACATGCACCCTTGGTCTCTGCCTCTATGGACCGGGAAGGCAGCATGCTGGTTTGCTTCACAGTCTCTAAAGCACTGCTCCTCTGTTCTGTGTCACGGTCTCTTTTCTTGGCTTCTGGTCTCAGCCTTGCTCCTCTGTTCTGGTCCCTGAGCTCCATGCCACAGCCTCTGGTGCCTCTGGTCTTGATTTCCACCACTGCAGACAGAGATCTGCAATTGCTCCACCAGTGGCTCGTCCTTCCAAGGTCCCGAGACTTTTCTGTGTGTTTCCAAGAAGGCTCTTAGGTACAGAGGAATGGAATGACTCTGGGGTGTGTTGTTTGGTCTTTCAGCCGCTCTTCCCCCAAGGAAGCAATGGGTACTGAGTTGGTTCATACCCTTTACTAAAGACTTAATCCTGACTTAATCCTGCCTATTAGCATAGTCAAGAACTCTCTCCAAGATGGGATAATAAGTACAGACATTGAGTCTAGAACTTTTAATATGTCACATAAGGGATTATGAATAGAAAAACCATATTAATTGGCTACAACTTACATAATAAAAGCTTTGACAATTCATTTTGCATTACTACCAATCCTTGATCAATGTTAAAATGTTCTCATTTATGAAGACTGGATGCAACAATCCTAAATAAAACAATAAATTAAATCTAGCAGATAGTCCCCCATCCACCCAATAAACTAACAAACCATGGTCAAATATGATAGATAATGAAAGGCAAGGGAATCTCAACATTAAGAAATCTATCAAGGTTCAAGAGTGCTGGTGGTATTAGGGTTACACATGGGAATCTCAACACGAGCAGTTCACCACCAAGAGCTGCTTCCTAGGAGACGGAGGGGGTCTTCTACCCCAGTAAAGAGGAGTAGCACTCAAGGGAACCTGCAGGGCACTTCTACCCTGTCCCATGCAGTACGAAGAGTCACTTGAGGGCAGTGAGTGTTAGTTTGGATCAAGGTTCAAGTGTCGACAATACACGTTCCCCTAGAATAAAGGATTCACTGATGTATCCCAAGTATTGCTTTGAACATAAGGACTCAATAAATATTCATAACAAAAAATTGCAGTGAATACTAATAAATTAAAGAAGGAACACTAAGTGGTTTCCTTTAAAGGCCATGATAACACCATTAATCCAAATTGACTTTAGCGTCAAGGAAAAACTCAAAATAAAATAAGAAAGAACAATGTGTGTATCACTTCAAAATAAAAACCTGAAATCAATTAACACACATTTCCACTGAATTTAATAAGATGCAGATATCCATTTTTCAGTATATTCTAACACTGTGCTAAAAGTCTTAGACAAGAAAATAAAATAAATATTGTAGCAGTAGCAAAGTTATTATCCACAGAAGAGTTGAGCATCTACTAGGTAAACTCTATGTTGCTGGTAAATGCAATCGCGTGAACGCTGACTCATAATAACCTTAAGGATACCAGAACCGAATGTTGCCTGACGCTACATAATCTTTACTATCATGGTACATTTCAGTCCCTCGTTGCAGCTGTGCAAAACCCAGAACTCAACTTAAAAAAGTGTTTTAAAGTATTAGGATACTTCATGAAGGCACTACTCAATATGATTACACAAAGCACAAATAACATCTATACTTTCAGTAATAAAAAATAAGAAAATATAGTGCAAGAGATTCCAATAACTCTAGCTACAGTAACAACCATGGCAATACAACAGTAAAAGCAAAATAATGCAAACTAGGTATGGATAAAAATAACTATCTGTAATCATGAACAGACGAGTACACATAGCTATTCCCCTGGGAAAACTTCCCATTATATGCAATACGGTAAAAAAAAATCAAATTTCCGCCATCTTAATATACAAAAGGACTTGAGAAAGTTTGTGGAAAAATTCTAAGCAAGAAAATATCTAAGCCTGCTACCATCAACTGGATTCTAACTCAGAGATCTTTTCATGTGTAGAGCCGGCAGCTTAATCTTTATGCTGGTGAGTTCAGACTACCTAACTTGCAGTTAGCAGCTCAACACTTCCCTTATCGTTTCATTCTATATTTCTACCTGCCTATGAAAATCCCCTAACCTGGTGTCAATTTGAGGGTTAAGAGTGGAGGGGTGGAGTGCTGCCTGTCAATCTGGAGCTAGCCAATGAGATTTCTGTGTGGGCATGGCTTTCTCCTGAGAATTCTGGGAAATCCAACTGTATTTCCTGCTTGGAGGTGAAAGACTTACTCCTTAGTTCCTTGGAGATGCTCTACTGACAAGACACAAGACTCAGTCCCTGGTAGACATTGCAGTGACAAGACACATGCAACATGCTGATAGACCCTGAGCCCTGGAGCACTGAGATGCTTCTCCCGCCACTGGAGACACGAAACTCTGCACCCACTGGCCTGTAATTGTCCTGGTGTCATTGCATGTGCTTTGTGATAGACTGGCAGTCAACATATGGGCTAATATCAGACTTATGACCTTAGACTGGACTCGGTTGGAATGTTTCTTAAAGCACAGTTGCTCTTATCTACAAACCTCTGTCTTATACACATATGCATGTCTATGGGTTTGTTTCTCTAGTCCACCCAGACTAACACACTGCTTTTAAAGCCCCTTTAGATATAGTTAACCTAAAATATCCAGGAAGAATAAACACAGGAGCATAACCAAAAAGATAATGAACTGTCCTCTCTAAGTAGCTAATTTGTAGGTAAACCAGGTTAAAGCATTGTAGACCTTGAGACAAAGACTGATGCATTCTCATTGCCAGGACAAAGAGCTGCCCTGGATAAAGCTGCAAAGTGGGGCCCAGCCTGATTCACTCTCCTCCCACTCAGCAGACGGGACTAGGAATAAGAATTAATCCTCCACTTCTGGGTGGTGCGAACAACTGCTGACTGAAGTCTGAGCATACTCACAGGCATGCTGGAAAAAAGCCCTGGCACTCTACTGCAGAAAAAAATTAAAATCAGTGATTTACAACCCAGTGGGAGGGCTGAGCCCCGGTGGCGTAGTGGTTGTGCACGGGACTGCAGCCCACTGGGACGGAGGTTCAATTCCAGCAGTGGGGCTGGGCCTCCTACTCCCACCACCGGAGAGCAGAGATGCCCCCCCCAAAAAAAAAAAAAAATAAAACCCAGTGGGGCACAGTTCTATTTCAGCACACAGGAGTTGGAATCTCTCAACAGAAATGGCTTTGGACTCACCTGGGCAGCTGACCTCATCTCAGATTCCTGCCATAAGCAACAGCTTGGGAGGGAGAGAACAAACTAAAAGTCCTACATATAGAGAAAAATGATTAAACATGTTAGAGTCTGATAATGATAATGATTCATGAGGTAGCATATGAGCAATGGAGCACTGAACGCATTCGTCAAAACAAGGCTCCAGGAATTGATGGAACATGAACTGACATGTTTCCACCAGCTGATGAAGCACTTGTCTATGCCAGCAAATGCGGAAGACAGCCACTTGGCCAACCGGCTAGAAGGGATCCCTATTTGTGCCCATTTCAAAGAAAGGTGATCCAACAGAAATGTTCGAACTATAAAACAGCATCATTGATATCACTCACAAGTACAGTTTTGCTGCAGATAATCCAACAATAGTTACACCAGTACATGGACAGGGAACTGGCTACAAGTTTGGACCAGATTCAGAAAAGGGCATGGAACAAGGGATAGCATTGCTGATGTCAGATTCTGGCTCAAAGGAGAGAAAACATGAGAGATGCTTGTGTTTAATTAACTCTGCAAAGGCAAAGACATGGCGTTGTGTAGACCATAATCAACTGGGAATAACTCAGAGAAGGAGCCTCTAGAACATCTCAATGTGATAAACACGCAAACCCATCTGTGTGGAAGAAGGAGAGCCCGAGAGCTGCTGAGGCAAGGATGAAGGACTGCGTCTGACATATTTTGGACGTCTTGTCAGGAGAGACAAGGAACAGGCAAAGGAAAAGGAAAGCATGCTTGGGGGGGGGGGGGGGGGGGGGGGGGCGCGACAAAAAAGAAGAATGCCCTCAAGGGACGGAATGACACTGTGACTGCAACAGCAGTACAGGAACCAATGCAAGGACAGTGCAGGACCATGCACCGCTTTGTTGTGTTGCACACAGTGTCACTATGAGTCGGAACTGACTCCACAGCCCCCAACAATATCTTAATCCGCCCTCAAAAAATGAAAACACAGCTCACTGCCATCAAGTCAGTCCCCTCTTGTGGCAACTGAACAGGCCAAGTAGAACTGCCCCGTGTGGGCTTCACAAAGGAACACTCTCTGTGGGAATGGAAAGCCCCCTCCTCCTTCTGCAGTGTAGCGGGTGGTTTTGCACGGCGAAATTGGCAGCTAGCAGTCTACAGCATTCAATTCAGATAAGTATCTTTAAAAGCAGACATGGTAACACTAAGAGAATAAAAATCAAGCATGATACTTAACTCACATACCAAAATAATAAATAAAATGAAAACCTAGAAATGGTAATAAAAATTCATGAATATGTATATTGTCCTGGGTTGGAGAAAATATTCCTACACTTCACACCTAAGGTGCAAACCATAAATTAACAAGTTAAGATCACAAGATATTAAACATCTGTGTTAAAATGGGGGGGGGGAGGCAAAAAAGCAATAGAGAGGTGTGTGTAGCATATCACAAAAAATATATATGTATATGTATATGTATATATGTATTTAAAATAATACCTGAAAAGCAGTGAGAAAAAGTTATGAGGCTGACTTCAGAAAAGGAGGGCAAATGATATACACAAGCATTTCACAAAGTGTAGTAAATGTACTCAAATAAATAAGCTCATCACAGCTTCCCAGTGACCCTATAGAACAGAGTAGATTTGCCCCATGGGTCTCTGAGACTAGACATATTCTAGGGGCAGAAACCTCATCACTCTCCTGAGGAGCGGCTGGCGGCTTCTACGTTCTGGTCCACTTCTCCACCACCGCACCAAACAAACACAAACATAGACAAGGTCAACCTCTGATGGGGAAAGAGATTTATGTGCATATATTTAAACGTTTAGCATTAAGGCAGCAGGTGGACATTGGGCTTCCATTCAAGGACTCCCACAATGCAAGAACACTTTGTTCTATTAAACTGGTATTCCATGATGCTCACCTTCTCAACACAATCGTTGAAGACAAATGTGTGCATAAGCAAAAGTGGTGAAGAAAGTTGATGGTGCCCAGCTATCAAAAGACATAGCATCTGGGGTCTTAAAAGTTTGAAGATAAACAAGTGACCACCTAGCTAAGAAGCAACAAAGTCCACATAGAAGAAGCACACCAGCCTGTGTGATCTGTGTGATCACGAGATGTTGATAGGATCAGGTATCAGTCATCAAAGAACAGAAAATCATATCACTGTGAATGAGGGGGAATGTAGAGCAGAGATCCAACTAGACATCCCCTTACAGAGGACTGCAGGGAGGAGACAGCCAGTCAGGGTGCAGTGTAGCACTGATGAAACGTACAACTTTCCTCTAGTTTTTTAATGTTTCCTCTCCTAGCACACCCCCCATTATAATGATCCCAATTCTCCTTTACAAATCTGGCTAGACCACAGGATGTACACTGGTACAGATTACAGCTGGAAAGACAGAGAATCGTGGACAGATAAAGCCCCCAAGATCAATAATGAGAGTAGAGATACCAGGAGATGAATGGGGAAAGTGGGGTAGAAATGGGGAACCAATTACAACGATGTACAATTACAATGATGTCCCCCCCCCTCCCTGGGGGACAGACAACAGAAAAGTGGGTGAAGGGTGACCTTAGACAGTGTAAGACATGGAAAAATAATAATGTATAAATTATCAAGGGTTCGTGAGGTAGAGAGGGTGGGAAAGGAAAGGGAAAAGGGAGTAGCTGATACTAAGGGCTCAAGTAGAAAGAAAATGTTTTGTGACTGATGATGGCAACAAATACACAAATGTGCTTGACACAACAGATGGATGGATGGAAGGATGGCTGGAAGGATGGCTAGATGGATGGTGAGTTGTATGAGCCCTCAATAAAATGATTTTTTAAAATAATACAATAAAATAAAGTGATTCAACTATGAAAAAAAGGTTCAATCTCATTAGAAGCATAAGATGAAAAAGAAACGCTTCTTTTTGCCCATGAAGTTAGCAAAGGTTCAATAATAAGTTATCAATAAGGTTAGGGAGTGGAAATAGTCAAGTCTAGTAAGGATAGGAATAAAATGTGTGAATTTGTATCTATGTAATATATATATATATATTCAGATACTCACATGATATATGCATTGTAATATAATGTCCACATTATCAACTGGATGTACATACTCTGTTATTTAGCAGTTATATTTTTAAAGTTTTATCCTATGAAAGCAAACCCCTTTCTTGCTTTTTTTTTTTTTTTGGCTAAATGATTTAGCCAAAATGTGTTAAATCATTAGCAAAAGAAAATAGTTGACAAAGATGTCATATTACATAGTATATTGTATAGTTACTGACAAGGCATGACATTCAAGATATCATGTTGCTAGGTCCCCTTGAGTTGGCTCCCATTCATAATGCCCCTATGTACACCAGAACAAAGCACTGCTGATCTGCCCCATCCCACCTCATCCCAGGATTCCTGTGTAGGAGCCCAATGTTGGATCCAGTGTCAGTTCACCTCATAAAAATCAGGCTACAAAAAGTGTACAACATGTATGCTTCTTTTTAAAGAATATATACAGCTAATTAAAACTATAGGGTAAATTGTAAGTGGGAACCAACTCAACCACAGTGGGTTTTAGCTGTGATTATTTAAAATTTGGGAGGATCATCTAAATTATTGACTGTGGTTTCTAGGTATCAAGATTATTTGTTGTTATTTTTCCAATTATTCCATTTGTAAGTTCCTAATATTGCTAAAATAAACAAATACTATGTATAAAACAACAGCAAAAAATGTTGAAAAAGTAAAATGAATTCTGCGGAGGGGCCAAAAAAATTCTCAAAATAAACTCTGAAGTTGGAAAGTGAAAGCAAAAACACCAGCGCCCTAGACAGAAAGGATGGTTTTCCACTGCTTAGCAGTCCCTGAGCTTCTCAAAGCTGATTCTCAACTCAGCCATCAACCCTACATTTAATGTGTAATGAAGGCATCTTCGCACAGAGGCACAATTTTATTATTTGCCACAGCTATTGCAGAGGCCATGGTGGCTCAGTGGTTAAAGCGCTTGGCTGCTAACCAAGCCGTCGCCGATTCAAACCCACCAACTCCTCTGGAGGAGAGAGGTTTGCAACCTTAGAAAGACACCCTAGGGGGCAGTTCCACTCTGCGCGGTCCTGTCTCGAGAAGTCCGCATTGACTCCACGGCAGTGGGTTTTGAGTGGCTAAGGAGTAACTTCTAAGGAGTCACTCCATAACAAGACCACGGCCATCAAGATGACCCCAAAGGACAGGGCTGAACCGTCCCTGTGAGTTCAAAGACTGTCCCTCTGCAGAGGTACCAAATGCTCAGTCTTTCTCTGCAGAGCTGCCGCTGGTTTTGAACTGCTGACCTGTGGTTAACAACCCAACATGGTACCACTATGCCACCAGGGCTCTTGCAGAGTCACTGCACTCCATATAAACCATTAATATGCTTCACTGTTAATCAGGAAGCTGGAAGTTCGAGTCTACCCATGGGACCCTCAGAAGAAAGTTCTCGTGATCTGGTTCTGAAACATCCGCCACAGAAAGGGCCCAGGAGCAAGTGCTCCTCCCTCACCCACCCGGAACCAGAACCAACATGACGGCACTAGGCTGGGCTGGCAGTTTTCCCTGAGTTACGGCCACAGCATTTGAAATAACCAGCTCTTGATTATTCATAAAAGGCATACATAATAATTATCTTATTTAAAAAGAAAAAACACACCATAATTAAATTACAGTGTGACTCATATGGCCACTGATTCACTCATTCATTGTGACACTGTTCCTAGAGACAAAAAAAATCAAACACACATAAACAAACAAACAAAAATGGCCTCTAACCTGCCCTCATAGAATATATTACTCCATCGTAACACATGTCCTTAGTGAAGGCAGAATGGGAGGAGAAGGCACTAATAACTTTTTTCGGGCCTAACTTCTGGACAATGACTTGCAGGTCTGGGAGAATGGAGTTCTGCGTAGTCCGGGCGGCCCCACACTGCCTGGAGAGCAGAGCCCAGCAGGAGTCTGCAGTCAGCTGACCTGCACAGCAGGGAGCTGGAGGGACAAGAGGGACACGGGACACAGTCTCTCCAGGTTCGCACATGCAGCGACCACTTGCTTGGTACGTTCTGTGGTTCTCTACACTGATGCACAGCTAGTGAGGTCTGGGCATTTCAGAAAGCAAATGAAAAACTTTGCTCTGGGACCTACTTAGCTTGCCATGCATGCCTTGGTGGGGGGCAGGGTTTGGGTCTTGTTGCCCTGCCCTACTGGCTAACAGGAGGACTCAGCAGTGTCTGGTTGGTCTTGCCAGGTCAGGAAAAGAGCAAAGTGGGCACAAAGGCAACACGATGACTCATTTGGAGTTGGTTCTGCCTTGTCCCCAGTGCCCTAGCATTTTGGGATCATGGCTCCTTGGGAGACTTGCTGAAGGGCTGGTTGGTGTCTCAGAGAAACCTTCAAGGAAAGGTCCTGGCCAGCTTCGACTGCCTTGGCCGTGCAGCCCTGAGCAAACGTGCCTGCAGCACCAGCGCTCCTGCAGGCAACCGTCTCCTCAGCCCTCATGTCCCTCCAGCGGTCACTGCAGTGGGATCCTCCCTCCACGCTCCCAGCAGCAGTGAAACTCAGCAAGACAGTGCACCAGAAACCACGAGCTCCCGGCCGAACCTGAGCAGTCTAGGAACCGGAAGTAGGGCTCTGCAGATAAAACTGTACCTAGTGGAAGAACAGGAATGCACCAACACAGACGCATGCTTTCCTCTTTGTCCTCTCCCTCTGTCCCCCACACTTCTCCTACTCACAGACCCTTTGAAAACACACACACACACACACACACACACACACACACACACACACACTCTGAACACCAGGCAGTGGACAGAGCCCTGCTGGGGCTGTGGGTTTGACGCTAGCTGCTAACTGTAAAGTCAATGTGGTTCACATCCACCAGCTGCGCCTCAGAGAAAGGTGGACAGTCTGCTTCCACAGACATTCACAGTCTCGAAAACCCCAAAGAGGGTCACTATGAGTTGGAATTCACTCGATGGCAGTGGGCTTGATTTGGGGGGTTACTGGAGAATGAAAGTGACAGTCAACTTATAAGCAGCACTGTATACTTAGAGGGAGACTCACTCTGCTACTCTACGCTGGACTACTCTAAGTAAAACGTTAGCAGTTCAAACCTACCCTGAGGTGTCTGGGGAGAAAAGTCTGATAATTGCTTCCCAAACACCAGTCACGAAAACCCTATAGAACAATTCTAGTCTACACACATGAGATGACCAAGAATCAGAGTTGACTCCAGGTCAACTCCCTTGGTATAGGAGGACCAACTAAATTTCTGGACGATTAAATGGGCAACCAGAGAGAAAAATGGTTACAAACCTCATTGACCTCCATCGAGCACTTGGTATGGGTGGGCTCATTTCAACCTTACAGGAACCCTCTGAGCTAGGGGCTACTGAGCCCCCATTGTATATCGGAAAAAAGCACACCTTCACTGACAGAACAGGCTTCTCCATTTCTCCATTTCTTCCATTTCCTCTTTCAACGACTGTCTCTTTGGTACTAAATTTCAGGTCAGGTCTTTGGTTCACCAAGATAAACACCACATCCAAAAAAAACCCTGGGCCTCTCAGGGTGCTTTTCACCACAAGAAGCACTAGTATCACTTGAAGGTTAAAAGACAACAACAATGAAGTGTTTTTATCAGGGTTGCTAATAAGTTGCCCCTAAATGTCCCACTCACAGTACAGCTGTGCCCCACCCTGGGCACACTCATTCCTGCTGTTTCAAAAGTCACTGAGCACACGATGTCCTCTTTGGCCTGTGTGCCTGTCTTGAAAACCTACAATGCATGGATTTTGTGGCTGTTGTTCACTTACTCAATCAGCTACCACAAGAGATGCTATTCTATGTCAAGCATTGGGGTGGGGGTGGGGGGGCTGTTCCTGCCTGTAAGGAGTTTAAAGTCTAGTGGAGGAAAGACACCAGTAAAAGAGAATCATTACAAGACAACACAACCATGCCAAGCTTTGAGAAAGTAAACAACAAAAGAACAGGGATTTGCTTTGCACTGAAATTATCTCTGAACGAGAAGAGTGGTTGGCACCTGTAGGCGCCCAATGAACATTTATTGGATGGATGGATGGATGGATGGATGGATGGATGGATGGATGGATGGATGGAATGCCTACTCAGTAATAATTTTCGCAAGGATGCTTGTAGCAAACATTTATTAAGTGTGCACCTTCTAGAATTTACCAACATCTATTATTTTGCCCACTTTGCAGAAATCAGCCTATGTAATCATTACAACAACTCCTTTACTTTAGTGCAATCCCCATTATTTGGAATTTGCAGATCAGGAAATGAATGTGTCCAATAGTCTACAGTACCATAAGTAGCAAACTGATGCAGCCTGGTTCAAAACCTGGACCCTAAGCCATGAGGAGCTATGTGCCCTATACTTAAAGGGTCAGCAAAGGTTAGTCAAAAAATGAATGGACATGACAGAGGCAATAAAAGAGAAATGCAAAGCAGAAAGAACATGTGCAAATACCAGTACACTGACAGGTGGGTTAGATCAGAAGTTCTCAAACTTATTCGACTTAGGGTTTTTTCAGAAAGAAAAAAATGTATTCATCACATCTATCACCACCACCCAGCAGTTACAAATTTTGTACTATGGGCCATAATCCAGGATAAAATTAAAAACTCAAATTCACTGCCTTGGAATAGACTTCAACTCAGGGTGACCCTACAGGGCAGGGAGGAACTGCCACTGTGCTTCTGACATTGCAACTGTCTGTGGGAGGAGAAAACCTCCTCTTCCTCCATGGAGCTCCTAGTGGTTTTGAATTGCTTAACTGGAGGTTAGCAGCCCAATGGATGGCACATAACATTACCAGGGCTCTTAGGACAAAGTGCAGCTACTGTATCTGAGGGGCCATAAGATACACTCCCTCCTAAAGTGAGGAAAAACAAGGGTGCATCTTATGGTCCAAAGGTGTGGTGCCCCAGAACATTTTAGTATCCTGGGACTATTTGGTTCAGAATATATTTTTGTTTTCCTGCTCTAAAAATTGAATGCATCTTATGGTCAGATGCATCTCATTGTGCGAAAAATGCAGTCTCTGCTTTTGCAAGCCCTTGGGTTGTCCCAGCAGCCTCCAGGGGACCCTACTGACCACCTTGAGAAACACAGGACTAGATCAAATTCTGAGTAATGGCTTTTCCCAATATTGGATGCCTTCACTTGTCCTTAAAAGTGAGCACTTACAAGGAAAACACTAGTAACTCAACAAAGTTAGCTTTAGTAGGTCAACTCCTACATTGTTAGAACACTTGGTCATCTCCTTAATGGCGTTTTATATTCAAGGAATTTGAGAACCTGCAACTTAAGAAAAAAGCAAACCACATAGGACACTATCTTAAGGAAGCCCCCAAACAAGTCTCAAATCCATCTCTCATTGTCCCTCCAGGTGAAGAAACCACCACTTCAAAAATTGTTCAGGGTAAAAATGTCATGGCTTCATAACGCAACACTATAAAGCAATCTATGAATGACAATCTAAGTGCCAAACGTCCGAACTTCTGGGACGGGCAAAAGTGTTGCCACTAGGGTTCCAGTTCATGCATACACCGGCTTATTCCATTCAAAACATGTCTCAGTAATCAGAAGCTGACTGCATGCATGTTCTCTCAGTCATACAATTGTCTTGGTCTCAGTGCAGTTAAAGTTCTACATCAAAACAGTAGCTTCTGAAAGGGATCTACAGAGTCATTAGGCTCAAGGCAGAGATCATCTCAGAATGTCATAGTGACAGATTGGGGGGATTCCCAAGGGATAAACTTGATTGAAGGATACAAGGTGATTCTTGCAGATAACTAGTTTAAGAAAATGGAGAAACTGCATTGCTGAAACTATAGTCAAGGATACGTCATCAAGGAATCCTTCTCATCCCAAGGATGTGCCTGTTCCTTCTTCAGGACTAGGTAGGGTGATCTTATTAGGATTGTGTTGGGAAACCTTATCCTTTGCATCCTACAACCCTGATCTTTCCCCTTGAAAGTTCTTTTGGTTCCCAAACTCACAGAGCATTGGAAAGGAAAACCATGTGAGTCCCTCCAAAATACCACAGCTTCCATCTGTGACATGCAGAAAGTCCCATGGGCAAGTGATTCTTCTGGGTTAAAAAGAAATGAAACACTGCCCTTGGGTTAAAGCTGACTCATAAGGATCTCGATAGGATGGGGTAGAACTTCCCTGTGGGCTTCTGAGACTGCAGTTCTTTGCAAGAGAAGAAAGCTCCATGTTCCTCCCATGGAGCAGCTGGTGGTCTTGACCTTGACGTTAGCCATCCAGTACATAACCAGCAGGCCATCAGGACTTCCTGGGAAGGGCTGGATAGCTATATAAACACTGCCTTCTGAAACATGGTCAGCTAAATGAAGGATCTACTGGAAATAATAGCTTCACATTTTGATATTTTTGCTGAATATAGGTTTCTATGATTTTTATAGCAATTTTTTTTTCGCTTACCCTAGTTTGTGTTTCTATGGAAATGAAGAGACAATCCTTAATCCTTTTACTCTACCACGCATAGTATCCTGACTCATTGCATTCTTAGTAAGATGAAGTAAAAGCTCCAGGATAGAAATGAGCAAGGTGTCTTTGGGCAAGGATGGTCCCCATGGCTGAACACAGAGAATGAGGAGGAGCACGGGTCAGAACGAGTACAGAAAGATAAAGAGGAACCAACTGCTATGGTCTGGTCAGCCACTGGCAGAATTTGGGTGACCCATCATTGAAGGCTCTGAAGTAGTAAGGTAGCCTGAGCTGATTTTCTATTTAAAGCTCACTCTGGATTCCATCAAAATGGGAGTAGGTTGGCTCTGGCCATCATGGAGTAACTCCTGCTTCTCAGTACCCACCAGAGTCCCAACAAACAAATGGAAAGTAGCTCTTGTAGACCAGTATCTTGGATTCTCAAGGAAGTGCCCTTGGTAAGTGAGAGCACGTTTCTGACACCTAACCTCCCCTCCACACTTCTTAATTTCTTCCTTGGATCCAGACGAAGTTGGGTAGTATGGATATGAACTGGGTAAAGGAGGTAAACTCTTGGGGGTGGGGGGAGGAAAAGTTAGTAACTTGAACTATTGGATACGAAGTTGATGATCTGAAACAGCAGTTCTCAACCTGTGGGTCGTGACCTTGTTTCACAGGGGTCACCCAATCCATAACAGTAGCAAAATTACAGTTATGAAGTAACAATGAAAATAATTTCAAGGTTGAGGGGGGTCACCACAACATGAGGAACTATATTAAAGGATCATGGCTTTTGGAAGATTGAGAATCATTGATCTGAAATGACTTAATTTACAATGAAAATTTGAATAAATAGGAAACAAGGCTCACCAACCACACCACTTCTCCATGAGTCCTGCAAAGGGGCACCTCCCCCATAGAGGCTTGTGAGTCGCTGTGATGCAGAACAGTGTCTGCTGAACTTCCAAAGATGAACTGGGAAGACCCGCTATGAAGATCCTGTGAAAGCCCGGTATGAAGATCCTACAGATTACCAAGTCCCAATCCCAGTGTGCATGGAGATCACAAGAAAGCAGCTCTCAACAGGCACAAGCACGGATGCGAGCACGGAACTCAAGCCCCAATACCAGGTGAAACACAAGATCCAGCTCTGCTCAGAGGCCTCCTGACACTTGTGTGAGTCTGAGAGGCTGGCTCAGGCCACGGCAGAGTAACTCTGGCAGGGAGACATCCAAAACCGGCCAGCTGGATGGTCCCTGGCTAAACAAGCAGTGCCCCAGGAAAACACTTTAGCAGCCAGCACACCAAAGGCACCCCACGTGAGGCTATATCTGTGGCAATGCCATGCCAGAAATCTAGGCTAGTCTGACTCTGCTATTCATAAACTCTCCCTAATGCTAAAACACATGTGTTTGGGAAGGAAAAACCCATCCAAGTCAGTTTTAGATACTGTGACTTGGAAACCATCTGGAGTCCCTGGAAGCTTAAGAAGCCATGGCATCCCCTGGCCTCACATGCCCACTGTAACTAGGACAGGGTGCTCAGATCAGAGGTGAGATGCCCCCTATTCCCCAAGGATGTCCCCACCCCCACCCTACCAGGTGCCAGTTTCAGGCTCCACTTCCCACCCAAGAAAGGTATTTGGTTTCTAGGTAAACGCAGTGGAGAGTCCTGCATGTGTTGAGCTTGCACTTGAATGGTACCCGAGGCTGGGTTCTTGGCTTTCTGATTGCTTTAAAGTGCACACCTGAACTCCTTGGCCAGCGCAGCAAAGGAAATACCCACCATCGCCTGCCCGCCTTCTACCAGGCTGCACTCAAGGAGTCCTGTGAGGTAAGAGAGAAAAAACACCTTCCACCTCACAATCCCCTTTCAAAAATGTCTATTTTGCAGGTAACCCACCGGACTCATTATGTAACGTGACCAGATTCTGGCGCCCCGCAGAGCTCTGCCCAGAGACACTACTGAGACCTAGCCCATTTTCCTAGTGATACCAGCAGGTGAGGTCTGGCAGCTGGCTGGGGCCTGGCTCTTCCCGGCTGCGGGGCTCCTGTGCCCCTCCCCTACCTGGCGGCGATCGCCCGCCTCTCTCCTCATCCAGAGGAGTTGGGGCTGCCTTTTCCGCAGCCTCCCTCCCTCCGCTGAAATCGGTCTTGGACCAGCCTACAGCAGCGCCATGCCACTAGCACCTTCTCCACACCGCTAACCCCCCACCCCCTCCCTCTCCATCACCAAACGTCTAAAGGCAGGAAAGTGGTCCAGAACCTCGCACAGCCGCCGTCCCCCTGAAAACAAACACCGCAGGAGGGCCAGGCCCAGCACTTCGCCTGGACCGCGGAGGAACCCCGAACTCGGCTCCCGGAAAGACCGCTCTTCGGGGCTAGGCTGCGGCTCGGCTCCCTCGGGCACAATCAAAGCAAACACCTGTTTCCAGGCAGACCAAGGCCCGGGAGAGCGCGAGTCCGGAGGAGAGGAACCCGGGCGGAGGGAGAGGGGGGGCGGCTGGGGACGCAGGTGAAGGATGCGTCACACTTTGCACTTGGCAACCCGAGCCGCGAGCAGCAGGCAGCGAGTGAGAAGCGCTCCGGGATCTGCGAAGTTCACGGAGGAGGGTCTCGGCTGCGAGCAGCTTCGGCCGGGGGCCGGGGGCGCGGGAGGAGCGCAGCCAGCCGCGCGGGCTCCGTGACCTGCGTGCCCGGGGAGAAGCCACCTCGCCGGCGGCGCACCGGCCCGGCGGCCACCGAGGACCTACCTGCCCACCGTCTGGTTGGCCAGCTGGCGCATGCGGTTGAACTGCTTCTTCATCGTGGCCCCGCCGCTGCGCTAGCCCGGAGCTGGGGGAGGACGGAGCAGCCCGGAGCCCGCCGCACGTTACATGGCTCCAGTGCGGAGCCTCCCGGGCGACGGCGACGGCGGCGGCGGCACTGCGGAGCTCGGGAGCCGTCTGGCTCGCGTGCGTCTCCTCCCCAAGGCACCGCCGCCTACTCCGCCTCCTGCGGCCGCGCCTCCCGCCGCATCCTCTCACGCACGCCGAGCAGCCTTCATGGTAGCGCCCGCGGCGCCGGGCGGTCCGCCGGGCGCCCTGCCCTAGTCCCTGCCCTGGCCTCTGCCCAACCCTGCTCTGCCCTGCCTGCCCAGCCCGGCGTTGGGAGCCGGAGTCTCCGCAGGCTAGCCGGCCCGCGGGCGGGTGGTCAGCGCTGCGCCTGTGCGCAGGGCGCGGGGCATTCTGGGGCTTGTAGTTCCCAGCCTGGTGCCCCTTCTCTGTCCAAAGTTCTCAAGGAGCTGGGCGGTGGATACCATGGGCCTCCGGATTTTTGCATTGTAACACGCGTTCCTAGTTTATTTTGTTTTTTAAATAGTTGTAGAGATCCACGTACACAGCAGCAAATGAGAAAAAGGTATGTTTCCCATTTCGAGACGTGATTGGTCTGAATTTCCAAAAGGAAGATTTATGGCAGGCAGGTAGGTACAAGGCAAATTTAAAAAAACAAAATCAAAAAACCTATAAGCTTAAGTGGTTGATATTGACGTTCAAGATTAAACTTAGGGCACCAGAAGTAACGGCAAACTTTGACACTGGCCTCTATGCTCCCCAGAAGCCTAATTCTTAATTTTCACACAGCCCAATAGTAACCGGAAGCCAATAAAGAGCAATTCAAAACAAACAAAAGACACCCCTGGCTTCAATCAGATAAATAAATGATGACTCATAGCAACCATATATATGAGACGGGGTAGAAATGACTGTGGATTTCTAAGATTGCACCTCTTTCATTTTTTTAAATCATTTTGTTGGGGGCTTGTACAATACTTTTTTTAAAAAAAAACTTTTATTGAGGGTTCTTAACTCTCCTATCACAGTCCATACATTCCTCCAATGTGCTTGAACACTTGTCACAATACATCCATTGTGTCAAGCACATTTGTACATTTGTTGCCATCATCATTCTCAAAACCCTTTCTTTCCATTTGAGCCCTTGATATCAGCTCCTGACTCTCCCTCACCCCCCATCTTCCCCTTCCTCACAAACCCTTTATAATTTATAAATTATTGTTATTTCATCATGTCTTTCACTGGAAGATGTCTCCCTTCACCCTCTTTTCTGTTGTCCATTACCCAGGAAGGGGGTTCTATGTAGATCCTTGTAATCGGTTCCCCCTTTCTACCTCACCTCAGTCTAATCCTCCTGTTATCGCCACTATCACTGTTGGTCCTGAGGGATTTATCTTTTTCCAGTTCTTATCTGTACCAGTTTACATCCTCTGGTCTAGCCAGATTTGTAAGATAGAATTGGGATCACGATACTTGGGGGGATGAAGCATTAAAGAACTAGAGGAAAGTTGTGTTTCATCATTGCTGTCCTGCACCCTGACTGGTCCATCTCTTTCCTGAGACACTTCTCTAAGAGGATGTCACAGTTGCCTACAGAAGGGCTTTGGGTCTCCAGTCCACATTCCCCCTCATTCACAATGATATGGCTTTTACAGGAGCAGAAAGACAGTTGTTTTGAAGCAGCCGAACCTGTAACCCACTACACCATCAGGGTTCCTTAATAGAGAACACAGATATCATGTTTATGGGCCCATCTGACAGCGACACCTTTCCTGTGCAATTTAGATTCCAATCTCAGAGTTAATCCTATTACCCTTGCACGTCAAGAAATCCTAACCAGTAAGTGGGGGTAGTTCTGAAGTGTCACACATAACGGAACCTCACAAGTGAGCTTGCTTCCTGCAGATTGTAGCCTTCCCCGGACTCTGCTCATAGTAAAAGGATGCTGCTGTCACTAGTTCCAACTCAAAGTGACTCTGTACAACAGAACGAAACATCGCCCAGTCCTGAGTTGTCCTCACAATTGTTTCCATGTCTGAGTGGCCAGTGTCTGTAGGCCATATTGTCGAGGAAGAGGTAGATGCTTACAATGAGGAATTGTCATTATATGCCGAGTAAGCACGGTATGGTTTAGATCAGACATATGAATTCACATATTTGAAGTCCACATACCAACTACGCAACCGCTCTAAGCCACGCTTTGCTCACCGCCCCTAGAGAAATGCAGTCCTAGAGCGAGGGTACACATGGTGAAGAGTTCAGTGACTACCAGGAAGGTGGGCGATGGAAATCTATCTACCCTGAGGCTTCTCTGAAGAAACCTTAAAAGATCACACAGAGCCATAGGAAACCATGCGGGAAACAAGTCTGTCTGAAACATATGGCTTTGCCATGAACTGAAACAACCCAAAGATTTGGATCATTGACTTTAGTAATAAAGCCAGACAGACAACTATTTGCTAAGTTATCAAGAGTTAAATTGTGTAATACTACCTGAGAGGTAGAGAACTCTTTGTTAACTTGTCAATCACTAAATTATAGATGCACTTTCTTAAATTATCATACTAACTTACCACAAATGCAATTATAATTAATGTAATAGAGAAAAGTCCTGTTTTTGTTATAGAATTACCAATCTCAGAAATGAAAGGATTTTTCTTTTTTAAAAAAATATAGATTTTACTGGGGGCTCTTACAGCTTTTATAACATTCAGTATATCGTCTGTATTAAGCATACTTGTGCACATGTTGCCACATTCATCTGCAAACATTTTCTACTTGAACCCCCCAGCATTAGCTCCTCTTTCCCTCTTTCCTCTAGTTTTTTATTTTTTAAAATTCCAACTCCCCATATTTTCCCTTCCTCATTCTCCTCCCCCATGAACTCCCAATAATTTACAAATTGTTATTACCTCTTCATATCATACACTGTCCAATGTGTCACTTTACTCACCCCCACCCCTGTTGTCCACACCCCAGAGAGGAGGTTACATGTAGATACCAGAAATTAGTTCCCCCTTTCTACTTCACCATCCCTCCACCCTTCCAGTGTCACTACTCCCCATTAGTCTCAAGGGATTATCTATCCTAAATCCCCACATTTCTGGCTCCAATATACATCCCCTGGTCTAGCTGAATCTGTCTGGCATAATTGGGATCATGATAGTCGGTGGGAGGAAGCATTTGGGAACCAGAAGAAGTTGCACATTTCATTGCTACTGCACTGTACCTAGACTGGCTCATCTCCTCACTGCAACCCCTCTGTAAGAGAATGTTGCTTCACTTATTGATGGGCTTTGGGTCCCCAATCTGAACTCACCCTCATTTACAATGATATAATTTTTAGGTCTTTGATGCTTGATACCGGATCCCTTTCATACCTCATGGTCACACAGACTGTTGTGCTTCGTCCATGTGGGCTTGCTTCTTAGCTAGATGGTCACTTGTTTACCTTCAAGCCTTTAAGACCCCAGATGCACACCTTTTGATAGCCGGGCACCATCAGCTTTCTTCACCACATTTGCTTATGAACACATTTTTTTTTCTGTGATCGTGTGAGGGAGGTGTGCATCATGGAATGCCAATTTAATAGAACAAAATGTTATTGCACTGAGGAAGTACCTGATGAAGGTCCAAAGCCCATCAGCTGTCCTAATTCTAAGCCTATAAGTATATGCATATTGATCTATTTCCCCATTATCATATCAATATATGCACCTATGTACATACCTGTATTTAACTTCTATAAATGGCCCTTACTCCCCAGTTCTTTTCTCTATTTCGCTATACCTCCTCCCGTCTCACTATCACGCTCAACCTCCATTTGGGTTTCAATATTTTCTCTCTGTTACATTAGCCTTAATCAACCCCTATCGTACCTTCCCGAAAGGATTTTTCTTAATGGGATATTTTTTCACTCTCTCCCACAGTACGACTGATGGTTTTAAACTGCTGACCTTGCAGTTAGCAGTCCAATATAGAACCACTGCCCACTACCTTATGCACCAGGGCCCCTCAGAGATGCCTTTATTAAGTTTTAAAGAAGACAAAAAGGCAAGACAAAGATGAATCATCCGGGACTGAGCCCCGGTGGCTTAAGTGGTTGAGTGTGGGACTGCGGCCCGTGGCCTTGGCGGTTCCAATCCAGTGATGGCTCTCAGGAGCAGCACTGGGTAGTTCCCATAACCATCAGAGGCAGTGTTGCCCCCCCCAAAAAAAAATTTTAAAAAGATGAATCATCTGAATGAGGGCAACCCTCAGCATGGCCAGAGGTGTTGCCGGAGGATCCACAGTCATGGGGCTAAAATAGAAGGCGTGGGAAACCAAGGAAATCCGTCCTGAGGTCATGGTGGACAGCAGACCACTCCCTCACTGTCGCAGGGGTACTGGGAAAGTGGGAAAAGAGATAAACTCATAGGATCTGGGACGGTTTGACCACCTTGGTTGCGGGGAGGTGGGGGGGGGAGGTATATGGCCCAAGGCTATGCTATCCTAGCACCACCCCCTCTTCCATCAAGGGCATCCACAGACAAGTTCCTGAGGGTGAAGCTGTCCCTTCGTGGACTGTCCAGAGGAAGCAAAGCAATTCACATTCAAAAACAGTCTTCTTTTTGCCTTTAATAGAATATTTTGCCTATGTTGATTAATAGTCCCAAGATGTCTTAAACATGAGTCTAAGTATCTTGTTTGGCCAGCTGGACAAAAGATGGTTTGAGGCATGTCTTGGATGACTGATTACAAAATCTTTAATTAATTGTGAATTTAGCCTCTGCTTATTAGGTCAGGCAGCAGCTCCTACCAATTAATAAGTTTAAGGCATTATTTGTATTTAACCAACCGTGTTACTCCTATAACATCAATATGATTCCTGTGCACAGAAATTATTACCATTTTGAGGTTTAAGAACAAAACAGGCACAATGTGAGGTTTTAGGGTTTTTAAAATCATTTTACTGGGTGCTCTTGCAGCTCTTATAACATTCTATACATCAGTTGTATCAAGCATATTTGTACATATGTTCCATCATCATTTTCCAAACATTTACTTTCTATTTACTGGGTATAGGCACTTCTTTCTTCCCTTCCCTCTACCCCATGACCCTAAATTATTATTGTGCTCATATCTAGCACCATGTGAGTTTGATGTGCACTGATCATAGTGGACATCAGGCAATATATAGGACACTATTTCTGGCAATGTCCAGAGCTATGTCGTTCAGTACCACTAGCCACATGTGGCTATTGAAATTTAACTTTATTACCATGAAATAAAATTAAAAACTTAGTAAGCCGTCACTCTAGGCACTTCTTCAGTGCTGGTTGCAATCCATAATGAGAGGCTATTCTACTGGGGAGCAGAGATGTAGACAATTCCCATCATCTCAGATAGTTCTACCGATGCATCAGTCCTGCGAACTCTGAGTACATGGAACTCCCATGTCATTCTGGCCTCTCCCTTTAACCCCTAGATAGTGGAGATGCAGTCAATAAACAGGGATCTTAGGTGATCTAGTATAGTTCTGGACTCTATGTCTGTGGCTTTAATCCCATTTGGAAAGGAGTTTTCTGCTACTACATGCTATGCTATTGGACAAAATTTAAGTGGGATTGTCTCTAATTTTGTAGAGGTTGTGAACCAAGTCATACCCTTTGTTTCCTTGTGGGCATGGTCTGCTTAAAGACAAAAGCCATACTCAAAAAACCTTTCATCTGTTTGTAAGGAATATCTCAGTGAAAGAGAAACATTCCAGGACCACCAGAACACTCTAAGGATCTCTGTCAAAAGTGGTGGAGGCCAAGATCAGAGGTCAAGGAGCAGTGCTGAGACTATGGGGATGCCTTCTCCTCATCTGGCCCAAGTCTCTGGAACTGGAAGATGGAGCAAGAGGAAGGCTTCCTGATCCATGGTGGCCAAGGCCCAAGGACCACATGGCTGAGAGGCTGAAAAGGAAACTAGGCTACTGGCTGAGGAGAGGTGTTGCTGGGGACCAATGACTAATCCTTACTATTTACAGATCTTGACTTACCGTAAACTACTTGCTCCCCTAGTAAACTCCCCTAGTTGTGAGTATTTTCTGTGAGTTCTATTTAGCCATTGTAATCCCATTATCAAACCCCAGTCCAGTGCTATAGGAGGGAGAGTTGGTGTGCACATAGGTAGAGAAGCATGGGGCATGGAGGCATGTCTGAGCCCTGCTCATAGCAGTCGGGAAGCCAGAAGAGGTCATTGGCCCCAACCTGTGCCCCATTGCCATTTGCAGCAATATTTCAGTACTAACTAAAACGTTCTTATTTTGTAGACAAGAGAGTCTACCTTGTGTGGTATCATCATGTTTTATATATTAATGTCTTTTCTCCATGCATTGCCCATTATTCTGAGATTTTCTGCCATTCTAAAAGAAGTGTACATCTATTCCACAGGGTTTTCTTTGTGTAATCTTTATGAAGAGAAGCAGATGACTAGGCCTTTTCCTTCTTGGTGTCTTAGGAAGGATTCAAACTGCCAACCAAAGTGATTTGGGTGCAACCTGCTGATAACACTCAGGAAACTTCCACAGTGGTCATGGCTTCTTTGTTCTGAGTACAAGTGCTCTCTAACCACACGATCCCTATGGGGAGCCATTGGCTCATGTAGCAATTTAAACCTAAACTTTAAATTAATTAATTGCAGCAATTAATTAAACTGACATCAATTTTAAAACTCAGTTATGCTAGCCACTTTCCCAATGTTCTATGGCTCAAAACGCAAACTCACTGCCGCCCAGTCCATCCTGCTTTTTCATGACCCAGTAGTGCAGTGGAAAACTGCCCCTGTGAGTTTCTGAGACTCTTTTTTATAACTTCCAGGTGATTTATTACAAATAGTACATAATTCAAAGTACCCTTTTCTCTCCAGAGTACAAAGTTCCTTAAATGAGACTAAAACTCTTCATGGGGGGAGAAAGCCTCATCTTTGTTCTGCTGAGCAGCTGGCAGTTTCAAACTCCTGACCGTGTAGCTAACGGCCCAATGCATATTCCAGTTTGCCACTGGTATAATCATACTGAGGAGTCACAATGCAATGCAACTGGTAGAAAACACTTACCACTTTCAGCTCTTCATCACCTTTATACCTGCAAGTACCAACCTCATGTTATAAAAACACATTTTATTAGGGGCAAATACAATGGACAAATAGATGCTAGTTAACAGTACAAGGCTACTTTAAGTGGGAGAGAGAGTTAAAAGAAAGTTATTTACTAGAAATATCCCTTAGTAGTTAAAATTAAGTTATTTTAGAAGAGTAAATATTAAGCAAATTCCAATAACTTTTAAAGAAGAAAAATTAAGAGGCAAATTAACAATATTGAAAATGGTGACTAACATAAAAATAACCACAATTATGATATAAATACCTTTAATTACTTTCATGAGAATATTAAACAAATAAAACAAAGTTTGAACAAAGGAATAATTTAAAGGTAATATCAAACAAAGAGCAACAACTTCTAATGTTGTAATGAAGAGAACTTTAAATTTGTCTCATAAGTAAAAGCCAATTGGCTAATATATAACAATAATTTTTTAAGTGAAAGATCTGATGAGAACTTTGAAAAGCAATCCAAAGTTAAACAAAATCAATGCAAACTAGATAAAAATATCTCTAAATATTATCTTTAATTTTATCTTGAGATTTAAATCTAACATAAGAGTCTTGAAACACAATATTAAACAAGGAGGATGTATCAAGAATGTAGCCGGATTATTAAGTCCCTTGGCGGTTGTTATGATCAGCATCGACTCAATGGCAGTGGACTTGTTTGAGGAACATTAGGATAAGAATGAAGAATCTCTGAGTAAAGAGTATGTATGCATTGAGATTGTTGAATTTGATTATGCACGATTTAAAAGAACCAAAGCTGTGGTCAAATCAGTAATTGAAATAAAAATTATGACATAATATTATATGTTGGTTATATCATATTAGATGAGCATTTCTGACATATGAATTTAACCTTAAGAAAACTTGGCACATTTCTTGGCTTGAAAACATGTCCTTTATAATTCATAGGTAGCAAGTTAACCTCTTAATATGAGGGTAAGTAAGAAAATGTTGCTGCTAAGGTTCCAGTTCATACATGCACAGGCTTATTTTAAATAAAACTTGTCTTTGTGATCAATGAATTAAGTTCAAGGCAGAAAAGTCAAGTCACAAGGCATATCTTGGAAATCTAATGGGGTAATCTTGACAGATTTTGTTGAAGGCACAAGCCAATCACGGTGGCTTATTATGAAGAGATTTTAAAATTTTAAGAAAACTACATTAGTGGAAAAGGCCAGCAAAGTAGCAACAGAGCACAATTTTCTACCATGACAACATAGATGCTCATTCTTCAAGGTTAGCAAGGACTGCCCTTGCTGGGAAACCTTACCCCCTCCACTCGATAGCCCCAATCTGATCCCTTATGACTTCTTTTCCCTAAATCTCAGAAAACTTTGTAAAGGAGCATGATTTGAGTCTCTGAGGGATGTCAAAATTGCCAGTTTGACATGGGCAAAGCAGAGGACACTGAATTCTTCGGAGAACGATAGGACACATGAGAGGACTGGCTGCTGAGCTGTTTAAACTAGGATGGAGGATAGGTCAAAAAACAATAGCTTCACCATTTAATGATTTTGTTTAATGAAGCTTTCTATGAATTTACAGCAATATTTTCTACCTAATCTCTTTCATGGATTTCTATTTTAATGGGTACACTGCTTTTTACTTTGCATGTACTTGGAGGTTTTTTTTTTTAAGAATCCTTTAAAATATTAAGGTTTTAAAAACGTATTTGATTGCTAGTTAGATTTACTTATTTAGTTGGAACTTTGCTTCTTAAGTTGACTGTACGAAGAATAAAATCCCCTTCTTAGCCTAATGTTTTAAAAGAATTTTGCTATCTTAAAACAAGAAACATGGTTCTTTGATATGTGAAATTAAAACTCTTAATAACTTCATACATTACTTAAATTTTAACAAGACAGACAAAACTTTTAATTATGTGAAGTGAATTCTCTGTTAAGAGATCTTTTAAGTTCTTTGTGTTTATTACATATTTTATATGGTGCAAAGTTCAAGGTAAGAAAAAAATAAACATACTCCTTACCAAACCCAAATATACACATATATGTGTCCCCTAGCACAAAAGTAGGAGTCCATGTATTTTAATTGTAATTAATATCTATTAGCTCAATTTTAAGATGAATAATGCACCTAAAAATCTTGCAAATTAACTCAAATTTGCGTATTATAAAATATTTGATCAAATATGCAGTTAGTTTGCATTGATGATTATCGATGATTGGAATGTGACTATTGGAAACAAGGAGGAAGGTTCAGTAGGTGAGAAATATAGCTTTGATGAGAGAAACGACACTGGAGAATGCATGAGAATCTTAAAAGATCACTAGTTTTTTCACTGAAAATGTTTTATTCTATAAATAGCAATTATGACTCCCCCAGATGGAAAAGTACAGGATTCAAATTGATGATACCTGGGAAAAGAGATTCTTCCTGTGTGACCTATGAAAGTTGTTGCCAGCCTTGAAAGTCTAAAGTGCCAATAGTCTAAAGACCCAGCACACAGCCGGGGTCACCAAGGACAAGATAAAATCTACGTCAGTGTGTCCAGTTAGGAACATAGCATGTGGTGTATTCTACCTGAAGCTCTATATAAATATTGTGCAACTTTTAAATTTTGTGTCCAATGAGGTGTTGATTCACCCACTTCCACCAACATATGTGCCTTCTCTGAGACATACATGCCCCCTTCCCTCAATCTTGACTTGAATTTCCAGTAAGTTTTGCTTATCCATTCTTGTTGGAATGTCTGTTGATTTAGGGTGTCCTTAGTACAATGTTGTTGGACAGCCAATTCATGGTCTCCTCCCTCTCTCCTGAGCTTGAACAACTGACCCCAACTAAGGGAAAGCTCTCACTTTGAGGATGTCCAATGAATGGTAGCCCAGAACTGCCATCTGCCTGCTATTGTAATGCCCTTCTTGCTTTCTTATGACGTGAATTACTTTACTAGGTATGTTTCAGCCATTGTGAATTAGTGTTAGGCTCCATCACCAATCCCATTAATAGTGTAAATAGTATCCACTTAATAATTAAATTTGTGCACGTTAACTATTAGTGTATTAGAGTTTGAATTTCCTTTTCTCAACAATGTTTGAAATTCTATACCATTGGCTAAATTGATGCCATTATCAATAGAATACCATAGAATATACCATTTATCTGTCAGTTTGTTGCACCATGGTGGCTTGTGTGTTGCTGTGATGCTCGATGCTACTTCACTGATATTTCAAAAGCCACAAGATCATCCCATGTGAACAGGTTTCAGTGGAGTTTGGAGACTCAGAGCAAACAACAGAGAATAAATCTGTTCCCCACGTCTGAGAAAGTAGCCCTTGAAAACCTGATGCATAGCTTCAAAATATTTTTGCTACCGAAGCCCTAAAGAATGAACATAGAGTACTATCAGAGATCATGCCAAAGGATGGACCCTTTGAGTTGAAAAGCACCCAGAAAGTGATTGAAAAGGAACTATTTTCCCAAAGTAGACTCCACGATGGTGACATGAATGGAGTGAAGCCCATGGCAGGGGAGCCTATAGGACAGTCATTATCTTGTGGGACACAACTCGAGGTAAGAAGAAACAGCTGCAAATATCTAACCATTGGAACTTATAATGTATTAACTATGATTCAGGCAAAATTGGAGGTCATCAAAAATGAAATGGAATGCATAAGAATCAATATTCTAGGCATCAGCAAGATGAAGTGGACGGATACAAGTAATTTTGAGTCTGAAAATCATATTATTTACTATGCTGGGAATGACAGAATTAAGAGAAATGGCTTTACCTTCATTGTCAAAAAGGACATTTCAAAATCAATCTTGAAGTACAATATTGTCTATAATAGGATTATACTATCTGCTTTCAAGGAAATCCAATCAAAACAAATCTTATTCAAACCTTTGCAACAACCACATTGAAGAAGTCTACCAATGACTTCAGTAAGAAATTGACCAAATATGCCATCAAGCTGCATTGATAATTATTGACAATGAATGCAAAAAGTTGAAAAAAGAGAAAGGAAGAGTAATTGGAAAATATATTCTTAGTGATAGAACCAAATCTGGAGATCACTTGATAGAATTTTGCAAAACCAACCACTTGTTCATAGCAAATACCACAAGGGGGGCTATGCACATGGACTATACGCATTCTCTCTCCAGATAGAATACACAGAAATCAAATTGACCACATCTGTGGTAAGCGACAATGGAGAAGCTTAATACCAGCAGCTAAATCTAGGTCAGGGACTGACTGTGGAACAGACCATCCATTGCTCATATGTAAGTTAAGGATAAAACAGAGGAAAATTAGGGCTGAGTGGTGTAGTGGTTGAGTGCGGAACTGCGACCCACGGGCTTGGCAGTTCAAATCCAGCAGCGGCTCTCCAGGAGCAAGGCTGGATAACTCCCACAACCACCAGAGGGCAATGATGCCCCCCCCCCCAAAAAAAAAAAACAGAGGAAAATTAAAAGAAGTCCATGAAAGCCAAAATATAACCTTCAGTCTATCCCACTTAAATTTCAAGAACTTCTCAAAATCTGGACTGTGGGAAGACATCAGGACCATAATTCACAAAGAAAATGAAAGGTCATTAAAAAGACAAGAAATTAGGGCTGAGCCGGGGTGGCATAAGTGGTTGAGTGCAGGACTGCAGCCTGTGGGCTTGGCAGTTTAAATCCCACGGCAGCTCTCAGGAGCCGCACTAGGTAGCTCCCACGACCACCAGAGGGCAGTGATGCCCCCCCAAAAAAGGCAAGAAATTAAGAAAAGTTCAAAGTGGATGTCAGAAAAGACTCTGAAACTTGCTCTTAATCATAGAGTAGCTGAAACAAATGGAAGAAAGAAAGAAATCAAAGAGCCGAATAGAAAATTTCAAATAGCAGCTCAAGAAGAAAAAGGCAAAAATTATAATGAAATATACAAAGGCCTGGAGTTAGAAAAATGAAAGGGAAACACATACTTAGCATATCTTAATCTGAAAGAAATCAAGAAGTAATTGAAACATCAAGTTGCAATATTGAGTCTATGAACAAAATATTAAATGATGTGGGAAGTATTAAGAGAAGATGAAAATAATACACAGCCACTGTACCAAAAAGAACTAAATGACATTCCATCATGTCTGGAGGTAGCATAGGAGCAAAACCAATAGTGGTGAAAGAAGTTCAAATTGCACTGAATGCATTAGCCAGAAACAAAGCTACTGCCATTGATCTAATATCAATTGAAATGTTTCAACAAGCTGTTGAAGGACTGGAAACAATCTTCTATGGCAGAAAAATTTGAAGATGTCTACTTATCCAAGTGATCATAAGAGATCCATATTTGTGTCTATTCCAAAGAAAGGTGACCCAACAAAATGCTCAAGCTATAAGACTATATCTTTGATATTTCACGTGAATCATATTTTGCTGAGGATCAACCAATAATGATTGCTGCGGTACATTCATTGGGCACTGCTAAAAGTTCAAGCTCTATTCAGAAGAGGACATGGATCAAGGAATATCACTGCTAATGTCAAATGACTATTCGTGCAAAATAGAAAATACCTGGAAGAAGCTTATGTGTATTTCATTGACTACACAAAGGCTTTCAACTGCCTGGACAACAATAAACCTTGAGAAGAATGGGAATTCCAGAACACTTCATTGTGCTCATTTGTATTTCATACATGGAACACAAGGTAGTTGTGCAAACAGAATACTGGATGTTTAAAATCAGAAAGGATATGCGTGAAGGTTTTATCTTCTCACCACACTTGATCAATTGATAAAAATCATCAGAGAAGCTGGATTTTATGAAGAAGAATGTTGTATCAGCATTGGAGGAAGGCTTATTAACAAGCTGAAAAACGCAGCCAATACAGCCTTACTTGCTGAAAGCGTGGAGGACTTAGAGGACTTGCAGCCTTCAGTATGGATGAGGACTCGATGTAACAATTAGATGAACTAGATCAACAGGTAAGATGATAAATGAGGGAAAGGTTGAAGCTGTCAAAGGATTTTGTCTCGCTTGGATCCACAGGCAATGCTCAAGGAAGCAGCAATCAAGAGATCAAGAGTTGCCTTGCACAAGAGCTGCTGCACAATGCCTTTTTTTTTTTGTTTGTTTTTTTTTGGGGCATCACTGCTCTCCAGCGGTGGGAGTAGGAGGCCCAGCCCCACTGCTGGAATTGAACCTCCGGCCCAGTGGGCCGCAGTCCCGCGCACAACCACTACGCCACCGGGGCTCAGCCCCGCACAATGTCTTTTTAAAGTGTTGAGAAGGAAAGATGTTACTTTGAGGACTGTGGCGGTCATGTGCTTATGTTAATTTCATGATCGAGATGTAGGCGTGGAGTCTAGCCTGTGAATCTGGACATAGCCGTTGAGTAGCCAATGAGGCCTCTGTGTGGGCATGGCTTTCTCCTGAGACTTCTGGGAAATCTCGTGGTATTTCCCTGGTGGAGATGGGAAGCTATCTCCCCAGTTGTTGGGAGTCAGTCTCCGAGACTACAAATTACAGACAAGACAAGTTGGCAGCATCCGAGGAGCTGAAGGAGCCGGAGGAGAAGCCACACAGCCTTACCCTGATAGAACCAGATCTGTGAAGCTGGAGAAGCCACATGGAGACCCCTGCCAGTGCTGAGTTGCTTCCAGCACCACTGGATGCTGTTGATGGACCCTGAGCCCTGGAAGCGAGGAGCCATGGGTAGATTCCCCACCAGCACCGGGACTCTGCACCCACTGGCCTGTGACTTCGTGAGTCAGCAGGAGACTTTATAGACTGGTATTGGGCATATGGACTAATATCAGACTTATGACTTTGAACTGGACTGGATTGGGATGCTTTCTTACTGTCCTATAATCTTGTATATAAACCATACCCTTATATCCATATGCATGTCTATGAGTTTGTTTCTCTAGTTTACCCAGACTGACACAAAGACTAAGGTTCATTTGCCCCAAGCCACGGTATTTTCCATTGTCTCATATGCATGTGCAAGTTGGACACTGAATAAGGAAGCGTAAAGGAGAAAGGATGCATTTGGACTGTGCTGCTAGAGAAGATTAAACATACCGTGGGTGGCTGAAAGGAAAAGCAGATCTGTCTTGAAAGTAGTAAGACTAGAGTGTTCCTTAGAAGCAAGGATGGCAAGACTTCATCTTACATAGTTTGGACATATTATCAGAAGAGATGAGTCTCTAGAAAAGGACTTCATGCTTGGTAAGTGGAGGAACTATGAAAAAGAAGAAAACCTTTAATGAAATCAATTGACATCATGGCCACATTAATGGGCTCGGGCATAGGAACAATAATGAGGATGATGAGGATGATTCATTCCATCATGCTTAGAATCACTGTGTGTTTAAATTGAGTTAATGATAGCTAACAACCACAACACAGCAAAGACTCACAGGCGGCTCTGAATAAGATGTCGATTTGGATTCAGTATACCTGGAGTGAAAGTCCAAATTCTTAGCTGGGGGATAAATAGCAACAAAGTAGTTCAAAGCCCTGCTCTGGTTTCTAACACCCTATCAAAACCAAGTGAGAGAGTCATTTCCCTTTGTGATTCCTGAACTAAACCAAAGAAAACAAAACTCAAGCTGAAATGAAATGAACAGATAATAAAGTATTGTCAGAGATAAAGCAACAATAATAAAGCACGATTGCCATGAAATCAATTACAATTCCTAATGTGAGGATTGGTTATTTTTTGGAGGGGAATCACTGCCCTCTGGTGGGAGTGGGAGGCCCAACCTTGGTCCTGGAGAGCTGCTGCTGGATTTGAACTGCCAAACCAGTGGGCTGCACTCCTGCACTCAACCACTATGCCACCGGGGCTCAGCCCCAAGGATTGGTTATTTTGAAAGATAGATAAAATGAATAAAAGTCTAAAGGAAGGTCAAAAGAAAAATGAAAACAACCATCTTAAAATTGGAAAAAAGATGTAGTTAAGTGGGACACAAAAATCGAGAGGATACTTTTATAATACAGTAGTTATTTTAAAACGAGCTCCTTTGGCACTGTTGGTGTGTGCCATTGAGTGGATTCTGACTCAAAGCAACCCTGTAGGACCTATTTAAGCATTCTGTCTGTAGTCTTTATGGGAACAATCATCTGGTCTTTTCTTCTACAAAGCAGCTAGTGCTTTTGAACGGTTGACCTTTTGGTTACCAGTGCTTAACCATTATGCCAAAATGAAAATCACAAGAGCTGCTTCCAAAGGAGGTAGAAAATGTTAGCAGACCAATAACATTGAAGAAGTTGTACAAGTTGTCAAAGAATAATATTCCCTAAAGTAGTGAAGCCCCAGATGGTTTTAGGGGTTTCAAAGCTGCAAAGAACAGAGAATTCCTGTGCTATTAAAAATGGCACCAAGTACAGAAATAAATGGAAGCTTCCCAGTTCATTTTGCTAACTTGGCCTCACCCTCGTGCCTAATTCTGGTGAAGACAGCACATTCACGAAAACAATATCCAGTGTCACAGGAGAGAAAGAAAACTTTGAATGAAATTTAGAAAATAAAATCCAACCATGGAAGAGAGATGTTCAAGAAGTTGGGAGTGGGGGGAGGTGAATTCCATAATTTTTAGTTCCATTTCCCAAGTGTTTTGAAGCATATGTATTTACAAAGCAGTGATCATATATCTTAATGGTATATATGAAAAAATTTAGAAATTTCAAATAAATTTTTAAAGTGAATCCACAATATTGTCACCCACTAAGATAACATTATGCATGTGCAAATACATTTAAAAAGTGAGATCACATCCTTGTTGGGTGTCTCCTGCTATTTTCAATTTCTCTGTAATTAATAAGTTGATGGTTTAAATTTTACACACATACTTAATCTTTCATTCAGAAGATCAGAATCTAAGAATTAAAATCTCAGTTACCAAGTATATCATGTATTCATATGCATTGATAATGTATCCTCTAGAGGGGAAAACTGAAACCATTTGCAGGGCTATGTATAATAAGTAAACGTTGAATTTTCCTACACCATCCCCTATACAATATTTCCAGATGAGAAATAGAATCACAGTGTTGATTAACTTTCATTTCTTCATATTCCGTGAAATATTTCCCCACACATTTCATGTGTTTTTCCTTTGGCCAATTGTTTCTTCATATCCTCAGGTGATTTTGCTCTTGATGATTGCCATGTTTTCTTATTGATTAAAAAATCTCTATGGCTATGTTCATTATATTACTCATATCTACATGTTATAGCAAAGACTTTCTCTAGTTTGACCTTTACTTTTAATATCTCTAATATTGAATCTTTTTTCTTCTCCCAGAAATTTTACATTTTTAATGTGACCAGGTCCATTACTCTTTTCCTTAATGTCTTAGGCCTTTGGTCTAATGCTTAGAAACTTCCTTGATACTACATTATAGGAATATTTCACCATTGATCACCTAAAACATTTATGTGTTCATCTTTTTTTGTCTATAGTAAACTTTAACTTCAGGTCTGGGATGAAAAATGTTAACCAAAGCCAACAGATTGGACACATTTCCTTTACTAATGTATTATTATCATTATTATTGCCATATATACATCATCCAATATATCTGTTCACCTGCAATTCTCTTATTCATTTCCCTCAAGTGGGGTTATACAGTCATCATTGCTATCACTTCCCTCCTCCCCCTCCTATTTTGAAGTAACTCAAATATAATAGAGCAATACTATATCATCAATGAAAATCAGAGGAAGACCCCACCCACAATGAGGGCAGAATAACACTTCTCAGAAAGCATTTACTGGACGTGGTCATCCTTAGGGAGAAGTAAGACAGAAACCTGCTGACCATCTCAGAGAGGCAAAATCCCCGCCTCACTCCCACCTCTCCCATCACACCCACTACATCTGGACTAAGCAGCCATCTCTGGGGATACCTAAGCTGAAAAACAAAACAAGATTCAACAGTCTAATATAATAGTAAAGATGTTGCTGCTGCTGAAATTAGAGCAACAAAACACATAGATAGGTGGTGGTGCGAGGGACTATGGCCCACTGGGATGGAGGTTCGATTCCAGCTCCCCGGAGCAAAGGCTGGGCGTCCTACTCCCACCACCTGAGGGCAGTGATGCCCCCCCCCAAAAAAACCCCACATAGATAGGTACTACTTGAACATACTTTATTCTATTTAGTTATTTTTAAAATAATTTTATTGGGGATTCATACAACTGTTATCACAATCCAGATATCCACCCACTGTGTCAAGCACCTTTGTACATTTATTGCCATCATCATTCTCAAAGCATTTTCTTTCTACATGAGGCCTGGGTATCAGTTCCTCATGTTCCCCCTTTTCCCTCCCTTCCTCACAAACCCTTCATAATTTATAATTTTTTGTCTTACAATTCTATTTAATTTTCAGAGCATTCTTGGATAACAGGAGTGATCTTAGAGAGGATGAGAGAAGAGGGGTGCAGGTTGTCCCTGACAACACCAATAATTCTTGTGTGCATTGTTTCAGCAAGAATGTATCGATTCTTGTTAAAATATCATGGTAGTGGGGCGCCTTCCTCATGCTGGTGGGTAATCATTGAACTGCTCACAGCAAGGTCCCAGGTTTAAACCCAACAGCTGTGCTGCAGGAGAAGGAGCCGACTGTTTGCTCCTCTAAAGCTTGAAAGAATCAGCAATCCTAGAGTGAGTCACGCTGAGCGGGGATCCCCTCGATGGCCCTGGGTTTGGGTTTGGGTGGTGGCAGTGTTTTGGGTGCCATCGAGTCAGTCCCAACTCATCGTTATCCTATATACCTGTGCACCACAGAAGAAAACACTACCTGCTCCTGGGCCATGCTCATCATTGCTCCTATGCTCAACCCCCTTTAGGCCCTCACTGTGTGTTAGATTCATGTCCCCTCTGCAGGAGGTTGCCTCATGAGATAGCTTCTGGATGAGGGTGTCTGACTTAGAGAAGGGTTTTGTGATGGTAGGATGTCCTCAATTTGTGACCTCCCTTGATTACAAAGAGCTCAAGAGAACAAGTTTCCACAGGAGGAGGAAAGGTACCTGCAAACCCTCACAGCCCAGATTAGAAGAGACCACTGATCCAGATGCCTCCTGTTGGAGAGAATGTTGCTGAAGGCTAAATGAATATGTATAAAGATCCCAGAAAAGAAAATGAACATGTAAAGTTACAAAGACCTCTTAGAGGAGAGACTCACTGTAAAAAAAAAAAAGAAAAAGAAAGAAAATAAAAACAACCTCCAAATCTCTGTGAGATTAGAGTAGGCAATTCTGGGAAGGGCAATGTTGCCATTTAAGGAAAATAACTTGAAGGTAGAAAGAGCACCAATGTCCTGGCTCCTGCTGCATACTCACCGTCCTCAAGTCCATGCTGAGGCATAGTGCAGCAGCGCACAGCACCCCCCTCCCCGCCCCCCATGGGTTTCTGAGACTGGAACTTTTTGCAGGAGTAGAAAGTTCAGTCTTTCTCCATCAGAGCTGCTGCTGGTTTTGAACTGTCAACCATTGTAGCTGAGCTGAGCAATTAGAGGAGCATGAACACAGATGGGGGTTATTCCAAAGGCTTATATATATATATATTTTCCAATAATTTTATTGGCGGCTCTTACGGCTCTTTTAACATTCAATACATCATTTGTATCAAGCATCTTTGTACACATGTTGTCATCTTCATTTCCAAATATTTTCTACTTGAGCCCTTGGTATAAGCTCCTCTTTCCCCCTCATTTTTTAAATTATAAATCATTTTATTGGGGACTAATACAACTTCCATCATGATCAATAAATACATCAATTGGATGCAGACCACATTTGCACACTTGTTGTCATCATGACTCTCAAAATATCCTCCCTTTACTTAAGTCCCCAGTACCAGCTCCCCATATTTCCTCTCCCTGCGCATTCCCCCACCCCCATGAACCATTAATAATTTACAAATTGTTATTACTTTTTTATATCATACACTGTACAATGTGTCCCTTCACTCACTTTCCTGTTATCTGTACCCAAGAGAGAAGGTTATATGAAGATCCCTGAAATTGGTTTCCCCTTTCTATTCCACCCTCCCTCCACTCTCCCAGTATCACCACTCCCACCACTGATCCTGAAGGGATCATGTATCCTGAATTCCTCAGGTTTCTGGTTTCAGTGTACCTCCCCTGGTCTAGCTGAATTTGTCAGGTAGAAATGGAATCAGCATAGTGGGTGGGAGGAAGCAATTGAAAACTAGAGGAAAGTTGCATATTTCATTGTTACTACACTGTACCTTGACTGGCTCAGCTCCTTCCTGCAACCCCTCTGTAAGGGGATGTTGCTTCACCTATTGATGGGCTTTGGGTCCCCTATCTGCACTTCCCCTCATTTATAATGATATTTTACTTCTTTGATGCCTGATACTGGATCCCTTTGACACCTCATGGCCATGCAGGCTGGTGTGCTTCTTTCATGTAGGCTTTGTTGCTTCTCAGATGCATGGCTGCTTATTTACTTTTAAGCCTTTAAGACCCCAGATGATAGCCAGGCACCATCCTCCTTCTTTGCCACCTTTGCTTATACACACATTTGTCTTCAGTGATCATGTTGGGAAGGTGAGCATCATGGAATGCCAATTTAATAGAACAAAATGTTCTTGCACTGAGGAAGGACTTGAGTGGAGGTCCAATGCCCAGCTGCTGTCCTAATACTAACCCTATAAGTATATGCATATTGATCTATTTCCCCAGGGACTTATATTTTAGATGATAATACTCCTTGGGATGATTTGCCTGGGACATTGTGGATATGCCTGCTGTCTTGGTTTGCTATTGGAGATTTAGCCTTTGTCTTGGACAAAAAAAGTCTTGTTCCTGATGGTCAACTACATAGCCCATTTACCAGATCTAGCTGCATGGGGAAGTGCTTTGTGAATCTTTGCCAGTTTAATATGCAGCAGGAGCCCCAAGGAGTCTGGTGCTGCCATAGACTGGGGCAATGAAACAGGATTCTGGCCTCCACTGGCTCCCTCACTCAATGATTGCCACTGTTGCACAAAAGAGTAGCCCAGGTTCTCTTGGATGATGGTCCCTTACCTGAACCATGGGAGTGGGAGCACACCTTCTGGGGAGTCTTTAACCTGGCAGCTGCGACACCAATTCCACTTACTTTAGTATACCAAGAAGCCAAACTCACAGCCATCAAGGTGATGCTGACTCATAGCCACTTCTAGGTGGGTTTCTGAGAGGGTAACTGTTTACCGAAGTAGAGAGTGCAGTCCTTCCCCCATGGAGGGCTGGTGGTTTCGAGTTGCCCACCATGCAACTCGCAACCCAACTCATAACCACCACAATGCCACGGCTCCCTGCTTTTGCACAGTCATTTTCAAAATTGGATATAATATTGCCCATTCTAAAATGTGAGGTGCTTGGCACAATGTGTGTGTGTATGGATTGTGATGAGCGGTATACAAGCCCCCAAGAAAGTGATTTATTAAATAAAAATAAAATAAAATTTGAGGTCTTAAATTTTTACTGTCTTGGGTGTTTCTTCCTCACCATCCCTTTTTAAAGAACTGACTTGATTCACTCACAGTGTTGCCTTCGTCTGCCTTTTTCGGGATAACTCCTATGCCATTGATTTCTTGGATCTGTGATCTCTTTTTCTGGAGAGTCCTTCCTGAACCGCCATCTTCCAGCCAAGGCCGTATTACCTGTCCTTCTTCATGCACTACGTGCATGCGCTTACTCCCCTGAAGTCACTTACCAAACTAGACTGGAATTCCCCATTTACTGATATCCTCTTCTAGATAGCAACATCTTGACAACCAGGGTTGTATAGGAGAGACCTACCTTTTGTGTCTTTCCACCACCCATTTATTCTTTGATTATTCCACTTGAATTTTTCCTTAGATGAATCTTGCTTCCTCTACTGTCAGCCATGGATTCAAATGAGCTTGTGTCTGGGAGGTCAGGGAGATGCAGTTTCCATAAGTAAGCATGATTTTCCTGTTCTCAGGGACATGGGGGCAGGAGGTGGCGGCTCAGAGGTGGACTTGTGACTTCTTTGGACCACTCAGAATCAGTCTCAAGATGTTTTCTGGGAATTTTAGGGGAGAAATTCTCCTCTTGCTGGGATTATTCCTCTGTTAGAATGAATCTTTGAGACTGGAGCATCCTGTCTCCATCTTGCTTCTTCATGGAGCATAAGACTAAGCGGAGAAGGGAGAGCCTTGGCACAGAGAAAGGCAACTGTGTTTTAACTTAGTAGTGGGTATAACCATTCCCAAACTCTTTTCCTAGTAGCACAGCTCCTCCATATGCTTACACATTTACTGATAACCCCATGTGTTTGTATATTTACTGGTAAAAAATGACAAGTAGAAATAACTTCAGGACAGGAAAGCAGGTTTATAAAGGAGCTTATATGAATCTTATAGGTCATCTTGATGCTCATTTTGGTCTTCACTGTCACTCAGATTGCTCCATTGCTACACCAATAGAAACCTTGAATATACTATGTTGTGTGTGTGTGTGTGTGTGTGTGTGCGCTTGAGCAAGTGTGGATGTGACATAAGGGTGTGCTGTACTTTCCTTCTGTTGGTATGGCCAGGGTGAATATAGACAAGCTGTATAACATTAGAGATCATAGGTTTTGACTCCTGGCTCTGCCTTAAACAAATTAAAAACATTTTTTTCTTTTTAGCTAAAGGTACCTGGAGGAAAAACATGGACACCCTCAAAGCCTACAGTCATTGATTTCTTTAGAACACAGTGCTCTTCTGACATACATGGGTCAACATGAGTCAGAGTCAATTAGATATCTAGCGTGTCTTTCTTTCACATGATAGCCAGAGACTATTTAACCTTCTGAGCCGTGATTTCATCATGCATTTAGTGGGCATCATAATAAGACTTGTTCATGGTGTCATTGTGAGGACAAAAGGATGAAAACTAAACCAAACCACAAAAAGCACATGAGAAGGAAATAGCACATCACACAGTAAAGAAGAAAAAGACTTACATCTCATTTTAAAATAAACATTTTATTTAAAAATATATATATAATTTTAAAAAAAGAACACATGCCAACTTTGGTATTTTAGCTATTGCTTCCCTCGTCCTCCTGGTAGCCTAGATTTCAGATCCTGTAGACTTGTGCAAAGGACCAAGGCAAAACCCCCACCCGCCACCAGCAGGGCCCAGCAGCAGAGCGTGAGTGTCTGCTCTGCATGGTTTCTTGAGAGAGCTGCTCTTCACGTTAGCCGAGGGCGGATTTAGCACTCAACAAGGCATTGCCCTCCTGCCTCCCTGCAGGGCCCTTGGGAAAGGGCTCTTTCCTTTAGGAAACATCAGAACAGCATCCAGGATTCCCGTCGTCACACTCCCTTTTGTCACCAACACTCAGGACTCTTAAACCCTTTATAGGAAACCTATGCCTGCCAGCGTCTGTGATGGAAGCCGCTGGTCAGATAAGCATGAGAGACAGTCGGGGGTTGCTTTTCTTAATGTAGAAGAATAATCACAGATTATCTAAGCAGAAGAAAATCTATCTTTATGTTACTGAACCCAATGAGTTCGATTACAATCTCCTGCTAGATGCAAGTGAAATTCACCTCAGATCTCGCCTTCTCCTCTTTCAGAAAAGTTGCCAGAGTCAATCCTGACTGAATGTAGAACAGTCCTGTGGCTGCCGTGAGTCAGGGTTCTCTGTAAGGCTGCCAACGAGTGACTTCTTTATGAAGTGGACCACCAGACATTTCTTCCTAGGGCCCTCTGGAGTTGGATTCGAAACCTCCAAGCTTTTGGTTAGGGCTGGGTATGTTTAAATTTTACACTACTTAGAAACACCAATAGAGCCTCAACTACCTTCAAATCTGCTTCCCATGAATAATCCCAACTTAGCCAAGTGCTCCTGAAAATGCCAATCCTCTAAGGATTGCCTGAGCAGCTCTCAGAGCTCCAGGTCCATCCTATCCCATGCCCTGGTCTCTGTCGGTCTAGTACAGCGCCAGCGGATTTTGCCTCAGAAACATGCTGCTGCCTTCGATGGCCTCGATGCAAAAGGAGCCCCCAGCCTCTTTCCCCTCAAAACTCTGTTCATCAGTCATGGTGGCTATTCACTCTGAAGAACACAACAAACTCCAAAAAAGAAAGCCCACACTGTGCACCTCCTGCCCTTTTCTCCTTGGCATCAAGACTTGCCTGCACCTTTTCAGGTTCTCCTCATTGTCTTTGACATTATGAAGCCTGGACTCAGGGATGGAGCAGCCACCACAAAATGTCTCTTTCACTTTCCCCTGATTTTGGGGGTTAGTTTTTGGGCTGTGAATGGAAAGCTCCATGGTTTAAACCTGCCAATTGCTGCACTGGGTAAAAATAGTTGCCTACTTCCATAAAGGCTTTCAGTCTCAGAGATGCTCTGGGGCACTTCTCCCCTGTCCTGTAAGGTTGCTATCACCAGAAACATCGGGGTAGCAGAGAGTTCTGTATCTGGCAGTGAAAATAGACGCTAAAATTCAGATGTTTCAAGTGATGGAAAATATTAAAAGATCCCAAAGTGACATGCTGTGACCATTTCACCATAAAGAGCTAAGAATAGGACCTGGCTTTCACCTAGAGAGAGGTCCTCCACTGTCCCTTCTGGAGGAGGCAAGCCCCCCACTCCTTGCTGGGAGCACAAAGGGTTTCTAGTTTGAAGACTGGGTAGTTCCCTTTATTCTTGGTTATGGAAATTATACATCCCCAGATATTCAACAATGTTTCTTCAGTTATTGAGTTAAGCAGTTCAATTTAGAATTTGGTATCTGAAATTTGTGTGATTTGCATATGGTTGAATCATATAATTGTCCATGGGATGAATACATCAAGTGGGAAGTTTTGCAGCCAGAGCAGAATTTGCTTTTAGAAAAATAAATCAATATATATGCTCGAGTGTTTAGGATAGGTTTTGTTGGTTCTTTTTCCCAATTGGAAATACATATATTTGAAAATATAAAAGGCGGCCATCTCCCAGATCTTTAATTATTGGCAGAGGATCTCTTTGGGTTCTCATTTATCAGTTCTTCCTCGCATCTTTCAGAATGGTTTCTCTTCAGAAACAGTGATTGACTTCTCATAATGCAGTATCTTAGGTAGAACCAAGAGGTTCATCAATCCTGAAGTTTGCCTCCCCCCTTTCCTTCCCTCATGCATGCTTTCTTTTCTCCACCCGTTCTCTCTCTCTCTTGTAAGAGAGTGTGTGCCACCTCGGTAGCATGACAAGAACTAGGCCAGAATGAATGGGTATGGCTTGCTGAAAGGACTTGCACAAGTGGATCTATTGATTCCATAGGTAAGAATGAATACATGCTTGTGGCAGTGTGGGGAGTGACCACCAGTGTCCAGAGGGCAGCTGCACTATGCAGGACCCTGGCATGTTAGGGACACATTAATGACATTGACCATGCCCCCCTTCATAAGTCCCTCTACATCTTCGAGGCGGGCCTTGTTTGTCACCCTAAGAGGAGGGCATAACTAGGGATGAAAGGGATTTAAAATGGAGACAGACCAGTAGGAGACCCAAGAACTAACACATGGTCTGTTCCATTGGGACCAGCTGACTTCCTAAGTTTTCTCCTGATGGTTCCACTTTCTCCCACAAAGTCTCCCTTCAGAGCTATGAGGAAATAAAATGAGAACTATAAAGATATCATGTGAACGTGGTGGGTGGAGATTGAAAGCAGTAATCAAGGGATCTGCTTTCTGTTATCTGACTTGACCTGGTGGTAGCCAAGGAGTCCTGGTGGCACTGTGTGGGAGGCATTGTGCTGCAAAGGCAAGGTCAGTGGTTTGAACCCACCAGCTGCCGTAGAGATCTGCAGTCTCGGAAACCCTTTATAGGGCTGCCATGAGTATAAATGGTGCGCAGAACAGTGGCTTTGTTTGTTTGCCAACCGTCTGCTTACACCACACCTGGTGTGCAGATTCGTTCCAGGCACTGTGATCGAAAGAACCTCATCCAATGTACAGTCCTGCAGAGTGCAGAGGCATCTGCCCCAGCGTTAGTATTTCAGAAAGAAATACCCAAATGAGGAGACAAATACAACACTTAGACCAGACTCTCAGAGGAGGGACACTGCTGTGTATGTTTTTCAAACAAGGTGGGGATGGGAGTGTGTGGATCACAGAAACAACAGAATGTGGCGGGGGGAAAAACATACTGACCCGCAAGCTTTGCTGTGACCCAAGGAAAACGTCAGTACCTAGGGAATCAGCAACTACAAGGAATGTGCTAACAGCACTTTCTTCCGTGTTGCTTCATCTCCAAAGAAATGGCTGGCGACGTCTCCATCTAGAGAGTTGGTTCTGATGACAGACATAGAGGCAAAGCATGCAGCTCTGTTCCCAGCACAGTGCAGATCAAGGATGTGAAACGACTTTCATGTTTCCTTTCGATGTGTCACCACTTCCAGGTACAAATGGTGCAGGCTGTCTCTCTTCTCACATCCACATTCATTGCCAAGATGAACTTGTTCATGGTAAGCAGGTGGCTGGGAGTCATCAGGTTTGAGCTGTTAGTCATACCCAGAGAGGTAATGTGTAGTCTGCTCCAGTAACCAGAGTTCTTAGTGAGAAAGGCCAGTCCACAGCAGATTGAGGGTGAAAGGCTTTTGGCATATAATTCTGTAACATTTCTATTCAAGACACACACACATTCACATACATATCTACACTTGTGTGTGTGTGTGTGTGTGTGCGTGCGTGCATTTCTTGCTCCCCTCCCACCCCACCCCAAATATCAACCAGAAACCTTCAGAGGTGCTGTCATCAATAAATCCTCTGTATCCACATACAAGTTCAACAATGGAATGACTTCTAAATCTTTGGTTTATCACAAAGAGAAACTTCTAAAATCACATTTTTGATTATTTTCTCTACGAGTGCACAGTGAACAATATTTTCTTTTCTTTTTTCTTACAAAAGGAGAAAACAGTGCCTTGGTGATTTAAATTAATTTTTTCTTAGAAAAACAAACAACAGCAAGAGCTACTTTCTACAGCATGCAGCAAACACTCTGGTGACACACAAGCACAGTAAGCCTGTGAGGAACTGCCCTGCAAGCTGAGTTTGCATAACTCCCGGCCAGAGCATGAGAGGTCGTGAGGGAAGGACACACATCGATGCGACCCTCGTCTCTTGTTGCCCTTTTGTCTTCAATGTGTAACTGTGCTGCCTTGCAGAGCTTTGGATCCTCTCACCAATAAATATCACCCATATTTATTGGGATAACAGAGGGATTCCCAGAGCAGCATAAATCAATGACTGCTATAAATCAAAGGAAGGTGGAATGTGGGTTTGGTTTCTGGTGGGTCAAGTCACCAGAATGTCTGCATAGGCAAATTTTTATGACTACATTTTATAGCAAAGGACATGGATGGAAGAAGCACTCATTCCACAGGAGAATCCAGACTTTGAACTTTAGAAATGGCTTTTCAGGAGTATGGAAACACGTCATATGTGAGGAGTCCTTCCCTCTAAATGTTGGGGCATAAAAAGCAAACAAGTTGAAAGAAATGCGAGGGGACTGCCTTTTTGCAAGATATGTGGAGTGGGGGGGAAGTTAAATGAGCCAGAATTCCTTATCCCAGCTCACAAAAAGGAGAGATTGAAGTTGGACTCCCATAAATAACAGAGTAGTCCATGGTCTTTTTTCCCATGATATGTAAAACTATACTGCTTAGTCATGTCTGAATGTTCCCTGATATGGCTTCTTAGGCCAGAGCTATCCTTCAGGCTTGGCTGTGTGGCAATATCTAGTCCTTTGAGCCAAAGAGGTGGTGTAGGAGAACCCAAGGAAACTTTTTTAATAGCAGGAGGTTCTCTTGCTTTAGAAATCTCCATTGTTCTGCCCTGCTTAGCACCTAAGAGAGAATGGGAGCAATGTGGGCTTAGCTTGTGAAGGAAGACAGCTTTGAACAGAACTGTCTGGACCAAATGCAGGCTGCAGCTGTTATCAGTACCAAAGGTTGTGAGTACAGGGTTGCGATCACTTGGGTGGGTAGTTTCGTAGCTGAGGGACTTGCTTTCTTATGATGAGATCTGCTGTATCCTCTTGTTCTGCCTCAGGATTGCCCAACTGAAGCTGTTCTTGCCTTCCGCTTTGATTCAGGCAATAGAGAGATGAGAAACAGCCTACATCAAGGACACAGCATTCATAACTTTGTTGGATGGATTTCCTTTGAAATGCTTTTTAAAAAGTTAACATTTCTCTGTACCATAAGTCTATAGTTATTTTCATGAGATTATGTTCCAACAATGCCTGAGAAAAAATATGCATTAGGAAATTACTGAAAGGTATTTTGAAGAGAAGTGAAAACAAATGGGCTTTCTTAGTCTGAAAAAACACATTTCTTGAATGCATTGCTGAAATTATCAGTCACTGAATGCTGGTAAATATATATATATATGTACATATACCTATGTATATGTACATGTACATGTGTGTATATATATCAGATTCAACAACTGACAAACAAAATATACATTCTATTTGTCTGAGTTGGTTGTCACAGAAGTCTCTTTAAGCTTTTTAAAAATTCCCGTCTCTCTCTCTCTCTCTCACACCCGCCCCTCGGCAGTGTCCATAGGTGTATACTTTCCCCAAGAGAATGATTGCTGGTCATATTTAGCACTGTTATATCACATTCTACCAGTGCTGTAAGTGAAGGTCCATGGGAGAATTCAAATTGAGATCTGTGACATCCAAGAAATCGATGTTAAAGATGCTGGGGCCGCTGGTGGTGAGGGAGCCAAAGCCAGGTGTGGAGCTTGGTGGAGTGAGGTCTAGCCATTCCATGGTCTCCCACGGAGATTCAGTGAAGCTCAATGGCAGTCCATTGCTGTCCACAGAAGACGGTGAAAACTGAGTCTGTATTGGGGAAAGGGGACCTGGCAAGATCTCCTGTGCACTGAAGAGGTCTTCTGCCACCTTCCCAGAAAATCCATCCATGATCCCATCAAACTGGGGCTCCTCACTTCCAAGTTTTAGGAGGGTGACTTCGCTGACCTTTCCTAAAGGGCTCTGGGAATTTAGTAAGACTTCTAGGTGTTCATCATTTTCGGTGGTGTAGTGATCAAAAGAGAGCTGGCCTCCTCCAGAAGCTTGTTCAAAGGAAACTGAACGTTTGGGGAGAGCATCGCTTGGGTTTCGGGAAGACCCAGGTATCTTTGGGGCTTTTTGAAGACAGGAATGATCCTCTCTGGCATCAGCAGGCATTTCTGTGGGGGGAAATCCAAATGCAATTGTTACATCATCTCAAGTGGAGCAGGCCCCATATTCTGGCTCTTTGAAAGAATGAATTACATTAAGACAGACACAGTAGTTTAATTCCCAAACTACCCTATGTAAATATTCCCAATTCTTCCTTCCATTCCTCCCCCAAACCTATTCCTTTTGGAAATTCTTCTCTTCTATCACCAGGATGATAGAACTCTCTATTCTGAAGGCTTATTGGGCCCACTGACAGTTGCCTGGCCCCAGACAATCCCATGTTCTGTGTTATACCCCCACATCAAGGTGACATTGAGATCCCTTGATTGTGTTATACCCCGACATCAAGGTTACTTGGGTTCCCATTGCCTTTCTCATTGTCACTATCCCTTCTTCTTATGATTCCTGCCCCATCATGTTCATTGATCAATCTCCTGATTGATGATTCAGAAAATTGCTAAAGCAATTTTTAAAGCAGGAGAAAATTTTTTTTGCTAAAGACTCCCAGTTTACTGCTGTTTTCCCACTTAAACATTCCTCTTCCTCTGTAAATTCAGATCTTCATAAATGAGCAACCAACCACACAAGATAATTTATTCCTTAACCTCCTTCTCCATTTCAGAGATGCTTCTGCTTCCACTCTGCAGCCATTGCCACCCCTAATTACTGAATCATTCTGAAAACTTGATTACAAGCCAATTTCCCTTTCTCTGCCCCTCACCTGTTCCTATCTCTCCCATCTGCCTTTTCCATACCCTAAAGCAACACCTTCTCAGTCACTTTGAGCTATGGACTCAACTACACCACCAGCATCCCTTCTAGCTTTCACGCCTTTCCTCTTCCAGTTTTTGCTCCATGGTCCCCCATTATAATGGGAACCCTTTGTGATACACATGGTGAATGTCCTTGGTTGCTAAATGAAAGGTTGAAAGTGTAAGTCTGCCTAGAAGCACCTCAGTAGAAAGAGCTACTGATCTGTCTTGGAAACACTGGCCAGCAAAGACCCTATGGTGTAAAGTTCTACTTTGACACATGTGACACCATCAAGAGTAAACACTGACTTGATGGCCACTGCTGTTTTTACTTCCAGCCAACATAATTATACTCTGATAAATGCAATCCTTATGCCCTTCCACCACACTCCTTTGACAAAGCCCCACCCCTACATGAATCTTATCACTTGCCTTATCTGCACCTGCCCTGGATCAATGATCATTGCAATAAAAACCAATCACACAACCATATTTCCTGGGTGTGTTCTAAATTTGTGATCTCCAACCTCCTATTGGTACTCAATGCGATCTAGCAAGTCTACTAAGTTTTTCTTCAAAACTCATTTCGCTCATGATATATTCATAACTGCCCTTCTTTCCTCTTATCTTTCATACTACCCCCCCCTCACCCTCACTCTTTGTAAACGGTGTCACAAACATGAAGAAGTGAAGGACATCTGATCTGAAGGCTCTCATTTTCTCATGACAGAACCTGCAAGCAAATCGCCTTTTTGTCCCTTCTCAGCACAATGGAGGATGTGCCTGTCTGTTGTTTCTTTTCTCCATTCCCTTGACTGTAACCCTGGGCTTCATCCTGCCATGGAGGTAGCTTCAAGTCATGGGAACAAGCCCTGTGTGCTGTGGATTGTAACTGGGCTCCACTGGGCTCTAGAAGGTGGATTGTTCAGTTGGTTGCCAGGTATGTTTTCTTTTCTTTCTATTGTTCACATTATGTAGAATGTTTATTACAAATAGAGATATAATACACAAACCTTTATTCAGTTATTTCAGGAGATGCCAAAGATAATTAAGCCTCATTAAAAGAGCATCTTATAGTATTGTTTTACAGCTAAGCTATCCCTGTTGTCTTATAAGATGAACTTCTAACTTTAGAAAAGCTCTCTCAACAAAGACTGAGTAGCTAGAGCACCAAATATTGACATAGGTATTTTAAATAAGTGAGAATATGATTGGTAGTTTACTTTCCCAAATTAAAGAATGCTTCCCTTTGCCCCAATCTTTCTATATCATAAAAGCTAATTAATATAAAGTTGATAACAGCAGTATAGGCATTTGATATCAATTTAGCAATTTATTCTTTTATAATGGAAAGTAAATCCAGCTCATGCACATTGGCAAATCAGATTAGACCAGAGCATACACACTGCTGCAGATAAGACCCTGCCACTCAGGGAATCCATGACAGATAAGTCCTTCAGGGCCAATAAGGAGAGGAGAGCTACCAGGAGGATTAAGGGAGGGGGGGAACCACGGGAGGAATTTATCACAAGGATCAACATATAACCCCTTCCCAGGGGGATGAATAACAGAAGTCAGGTCTGTTTTCTAAGGAGCCTCTGGATGGATTTGAATTTCTAGCTGTTCTGTTAGCAGCTGAGTGTGTTATCTGTTTGCAACAACCAGAAAGTCCATATGGCAGGAACTCTATCTGACTCAACAATGAGTCTAATAACCCCTCACCTCTCTCTCTCTCTTGAGTTCTTTGGTGCCCTTTTCTCTGAAACATTAGATGTAATTGCTAAAACATTTAGCCCTGACCTCTTTTAATCTACCCTATCTTTTTGGGTGCTTTCATTCATCCATGCGGTTTTAAACTCTAGGCAGTAAGCATGTAAATTTCTAGGATGCAGAAAGCACACACTGCTCATTGCTGATGGCTGGTATGAATGAAGTTAAGCCTTCCAGGAAAAGATAATTAATTGAATTTCATTTTGAGTAGGTATCATATCATTTCACTTTATCTTCTATTGTTTTTTGTTATGATTAAGAGAATAGGATTGAGAGTATTCTAACTGAAAAAAAATGTTTCAGAAAAGAAGGTGAAAAATAAAATGTGTAAAATGAGGTGGGAAATGTTCCAGGAACATCGAGAAGTTATCCACCCGTGCCTTTGTCGGTTCTGAGCATGGAGGGGAGCCCAAGGGATCTAGCTCTTTCCACGGACAGCTTGGAGCACATATGATGGTGCATCTACAGCTTTCGCCCCAAGCATTCACTCTCTGGTGTACCTATCGGTACAGAATGACCCGACAGCTAAAGAACAGAGCCTCCTTACCTCCACTTTCAATGAGGACATCCAGGAGTTCATCCATCTGCTGACTTCTAGTCATCTGCTGTGGTCCAGACAACCAAAAGGAGAACAGAGATATCAGAAAACGTGACCTCATCCAAAAGGTGATCATCATTATAAGCAGCACTGTAAGTTTCCAAATGGTGCTGGGTTTAAAATCTTTTGAACTGTTTGGTAAAAGCTTAGTTTGGACAATAAACAGGTCAGCCAAGGAGGGGAAGCAATGTGCCACTGCAGAGCAGGAGGAAATGATCATGCAACGTCTCCCAGCACAGAGGAGTCTGGGGTGATAGAGTTCAGTTCCTTGAAGTGATTTCCATCCCAGGAGCATGGGCTTTCATATATGAGGAAGAAGGGCACCCTCTCTCACGATGAACAGATTTCAGTGGAGTTTTCAGCAAATGAGATTCACTAAGAGGAAAGGTTTAAGGATCGAATGAAAACAAAACCACCATATTCTGATCCCATCTTGTCTGGATGAAGAGACCACATGTTGGGGGCAGACTCTGGGGTATCAAACAGTAACAAGAAAGCACTCATTCTCATTGAGATAGACCTGTATTCTGCCTGCCTAAACAGGATGCTGTGTGTCACCTAAGAGCTCGCCTGATGGTTTCCTTGGGTCCTCATTACTACTGCTCATGAACCCTTCGACATTTACTTGAGCAGCCTGCCCACACCTTCCCCAGCTGCCACCTCCAATCCTCATGAAAATCTCAAATGAGTTGTTCAGCAGACCCTTTTTATAGAAAGTTCACTTTATCAGCCATCCCCCACCCCAACAAAAGCAAACACATCAAAAACTGTAAGGAATCATTTCCTCCTTACAGAGACCAGGAAAAGGGAAGGCAGAGAACAAGGGCATATCTCCTTTAGGGGTGCAGCCTCCAACACAGACATCAACAACTGACAGAAAGGGGAGCAGAGCTCCAATCCAGAGTCCACTGCAGGGCAGCAGATAGCAGGATGCCTATAGGCATCTCATGGAAGGCCAAGGACCTAAATCTGGGATTGGAGGATGGGGTGGGCTGTAGAGCAAGTCTACGGCTCAAGGGGAAAGCAGGGAATGCTTTAGGCAACTTTCTGGAAAAAACTTTGCCTCTGCAGTTGCCAGATTCCCTAGTTTTTGGTTTTTTAATCAGAAAGCTGACCTTTAGTGTGGATGGCGCTCATGGTGAATATGGCCTGCTGCTAACTGAAAAGTTGGCCGTTTGAGCCTACCCAGAGGGTCTACCAGTCTACCCACCGAAAGCTGGATGATCTCCTCCTGCCAAACAGCTGTTGACAACTGGACAATTTATCCTTCTATTTGGATACACTTGGGGTCACCATGAGTCAACGTCAACAAGATGGCAACCATCGGTGCTGGAACTCTTTGAATAAAATGTTCTCTCTAAGCTAAGGGAAACCTAACTGAAGGCTAATTTTACTTGAAGTTGTCCAATATTTAATGATCACACCCTGGTGGCACTATTGGGTAAGCATTTACCTACTCACTGCAAAGTTAGCGGTTCAAACCCGCTAGGTGCTCCAAGGGAGAAAGATGAGGCCACCTGCTCCCCAAAAGATGTACAGTCTTGGAAATTCTATATGGTGCTGGTATGAGTTAGAATTGAACCGATGGCAGTGTTTGTGTGTGTGCTTGCTGCACATGCATGTATATCCTTCTCAGAGGTGAGCAAGAAGAATACCCAAGAGTGACTTCCTGATAAGACAAGAAGCACAGACTGTTTATAATGTAGGGTCATTCATGTTTTTCCTTTCTCTTTTCTTTTTCAAAACTTCCAAATGTAAGCAAAAGTCAAGACTATGATGGCATTCATTGCCCAGCTTCAATAACTATCAACATCTTGTCAGGAATGTTCAAACTGGGAAGTATGTATGTGTGTACATGTATGTATATCATGTATCTGAGTACTTTTGCAGAGCCCAAGCAATGTGGCAAATCTCTTAAATACTTCATCTAGAATTCTGCAAAGTAGCTATGATGCCTATTTTATATCAGAGGAGTTCAATACTTGGTCCAAGCTGAGCCAGCTGGCTTGGAGCAGAAAGGGGTCTAAGGCACTTGGATGCCCAGCTTTACATGCTTTCTTTCTATTTCACACAGCATCTCCATACATGCTGTCATTTTCTATAATTAGTGTCTACATATTTTGTGCCTCCCAGCAGCATCAAATGCAACATCAGAATTACAAACTGTGATAGCAGAAAGCCATGCTTATTGAGCAAGACTACTAGAGAATGATTAGATTGTGCGGTTGGTTACCTGCTTGACTGCATCCTCATAAGATGGAGGCTGTGTTATCTCTGAATCTGCTGAGCTTGACTTAGAAAAAGTTGGGGACGGGGATGAAAATTTTGGTCCTGCCTTATCAGAAGAGTTTGCACCAGCCATCTGTGGGAGGGAGGGGGAGATACAGGCAAAGGCAATTGATACATGGGTTAGACATGGTACCTCTTCTGCTTGAGAAGCTACAGCTCAATTTTGGAAAAGTTGATTTCAGAAAAGGAAAAAGATTGGACCTCAGAAAGTAACTCCAAGATAATGATAGTATGTATTAGTGTGAAATTATTATTGGAGGGAGAATCGACACCTGGAAGATTCATTTCCCTTGCAATAGCACACTACATTCTGTTGGGGGAAGAGCAAGATGAGCAAATACAATGAAAGTGTCTGGGTAAACACAAAGATGTACGGCCCCTTACTTTCACCCTCCCACTGACAGCCCAGTCTTGAGAGCTGCTGTGATGTTACTGGCACCACTGGATCAATCCTCACTGTTTTGCAACCACCAACCAGGGATGTTCCTGCATTCTGCATCATTGCATGTGGCTGCGAGATTCTGAAGAGGGTTCTGTGGACACTATTTGACTTATGGACTTCTTTTGGACTGGGCTGGGATGTTTTCTTGACATATCATTACTTCTTGACATAAAGCTCTCTCTTTTACATTTTTGAGAGTCTCTGAATGTGTTTCTCTCATCATCCGGGCCTAACATATTATGGTACCCAAGGAGAGGCTACCAGAGAAACACACAATGAAGAATGAAATTGGAGGCTTGTCTGACTTCTGCCTTTTGGTTGTTTTCCTTCTTTAGCTAGTCCAAGGTCAGACATGACAATACAGCTTACTGGGTTATGTTCTGGAAAAGACAAGAGAAACTGATGGTTTTGATCCCTAGAAATCGTCTTTGATTATTCCTAACTGAAATGGTATATGGGAAGGTCATGGATGTAAATTTCTCCTTGAACTTCTCTGAGGCCATGCTGCTTAGTTAACAAGGCTGGCAGAAAACCAGGCCCTGGCTTGATGCAGCCAGAGAACTGTGACCATATTGCATATGGATGGAGTTATATAGAGAAGCAAAGGATTGGACTCGAGTGATCTAAGGATGTGTTTAGGCTGTGTGAGGATTACACTGTTATTGGTAGAACATGTGATAGAAATAATTATTGGGAGATATGAATGAATAGAAAGTTTGTAAGCCCACTGCCTTCAGTCATTTAACTTGAATCTGTTAAATGGATTCATAGGAAATGCCAGAGAAGAAGACATAGAAAAGGTAGGTCAGTGCCCATAACATATTTTATTTGAAAAAGCTTGCCTAGAGAGTCCTGGGAAGACTAACAAAAAAAAGAGAAGGGGGGGGGGAAAGGTGTGTGTGTGGGGTGGGGGCAGCGGAGCCATTTGGTCTCTTTGTCTTTACTATTGGCTGTTTGCTCCTGAAGGTGGAAAACTCTGGAGTTCTGAAAAAACTCTCCTTTCTGGGACTGAATGTTAAAGAAAGCCTACGTGCACCCTATGATGCTTGCGAGGTGATGCCTGGATCCACCTATTGAGTGGAGCTGGGAGAAATGCAGCAACAGAGAGATGAGTTGAGTCTGGCCTGGTTCACACACACTGGAGAAGAGACCAGAGCCAGTTGGCTGGTCTGAGACTTAGAGAGTTGTGTGGAACCTATGCCTTTGGCATGACCTGGCCCAAGGATGCTGGGTCCATGGTCTAAAAGACAAGTGACCTGTGGACCCCGGTAAGGCTAAGCAAGGCGGCCCACATTAAGTTGACCAGAACCCAATCAGATGAAGAGAAGGTTTTTGAGTTTGTGAACCGGTGCATGTTGCTGCTGACTTTATGGATGGTCTGTCCTGATAAGACTTTGCTGATGGATACACGCTTACAAGGTTCGAACTGGAATAAAGATTCTTCACATCAAAGAACTTGTGTGTCTTCTCAGAGCACTGGGCTCATATAAATGGGCAGTACAGTAATCCAAGATGAGCGTGGTGGTGGTGGTGGGGATAGGGATAAAGGCGTGAAGTGGCTGGCTTATAAACTTTCCTAGTTGTGGGAATATATTGATAGGATTATAATGTTATAGTGTAGGTGTTTACATAACTGAACTTGTTAAGCACAGGACAGTTTTAATTTGTTCACTTATTGACATGCTAAAATTGGGGCTGGCACATTTTCAGTCTACACATCTTATTTATCCTGTTTGGCACAAACCTAGTTTTAGTTTTTTTAAAAAAGACATATGCTAATCTAGAAATTCCTGGAGTATTTTTTTGGGGGGGGAATCACTGCCCTGGTGGGGGTAGGAAGCCCAGCCTTGCTCTTAGAGAACTGCTGCTGGATTTGAACCGCCAGTCCAATGGACCGCAGTACTGCACACAACCACTACACCATCAGGGCTCGGTCCACTCCCAGAGTATTTTATCTTCTGGGTTTTTACCTTGTTTTTTCCTTCTAGACGTGTGTGTGCTTGTCTTGTTTGCAGAGAATCAGACACACTGCTGGGTATCCTCCTCACAAACCAATCTTGTTTTTCATGAGCGTGTTCTCTGGAGGGAGTGCCTGACCATTCCAGGGTTTCTCTCTTTAGGGAAAGGGCAGTAGTAGTTCAGTGGTAGCATTCTTGCCTTCCATACAGAAGACCCAGCCTGTATTCTCAGCCAAGGCCAAGGGCAGCAGCCACATGGCTTGCTGGTGAAGGTGTGTGTGATACTGAATGATGCTGTTAGGTTCCCCAGAGCTTCCAGGAACTGGGAGGAAAGTCCTGAGCATGTACACTAAAAATCAGACTATATATATGTATTTACATATATGTGTGTATCAGACTATATATCACAACAGTCCAAAATGTATCATATCATGAAGATGTTACAGGATCAGGCACCTTTTTATTTCATTGTGTATGGGATCAGCATGTGTTAGGGTATTGGGCAAACCTGGGACTATCACATGGACAATGAGAATTTGAACCACATTTTTTGTTTGTAAGCCAGCCCACTATTTTAAATAACATATCATGGGGACATTCACTTGCTGTCACTGAGTCAAATTTGCTGTATAGCCACCTGATTGGGCAGGATATACCTGGCCACTGCAGATTTCTGATACTAAATCTTTAAGGAAGTAGTAAGCCTTATTTTTGTCTTGTGGAGTGGCTGATGGATTAGGACTGCTAACCTGCTACACTACCAGGGATCCTTGATTTCTTAAAGGACACCAGGAAAGAGATACCTGGGATACCCTCCAACCTAGTCCTCCATTTCAATGTGTTTCTAGTGGGCTACTTTCTCCCCAAAATGACATTTACTTTTGTTTCTAAATTTATCATATGCTTCAGAAGAGAAGAGTCATGTAAGAAAGAAGAGATGAAGTCAATCCCAATTACTGGTATGAGCTCTGCCCCCATGTGCCTACCTTTTGCTGCACTCTTGGACTTTGGGGGCTGACGCTCCCAGTGGCACTATGGCGCTCTGCCAGGGTTCCCGGGAAAGGGGGCTGGAGAATGGGAGGCTTCGGGGAGTAGCTTGGAAGATGATGATCATGGACTCCTGAGTTCTGCAGAGAGGGAAAAGCAAAACAGTTAGGTGGCCAGCAGCAGCACTCCTGAGTATGGGCTCTGCTGAGACCTCTGGTTCCTGACCTAGTGTCTTATCACTCTCAAAACAATCAAACCAAAAAGTCCACTCTTGTGGAGGAGATTCCAAATTGTAGTGAACTCATGTGTAGGAACAGAGCTGTGCATCATGGGGTTTTCAATGGCTGTTCTCTTGGGAGTAGATCATACCTTCTAGGTGCCTTGGTGACCTTGAATGCCCAACCTTACTTGTAGCAGTTGAGTGTGTCCGCTTCTTGCACCACCTACCTACACCTCCCCCTACCTCTCTGCTCCCATAAAGATTTATTGCCTTAAACCCCACAGAACCAAGATGGCTAACCCTTCAGAAACAGTAATTGGGAGTAATGATTTCCTCAGGGTACAGGGAAAGGAGAGGTAGGAAGTGGGGGAAGGGGAACTGATAGCCATGATGACTGTATAACCCTACTCGAGGGGAACAGATAAGCAAATTGTAGGTGAACAGTAGATGTTGTGAGTGTACACTCTTTCAAACCTCCCTGGCTGAATTTCACTGCTGGTGAATGTCCCTAAAACCTGTCTTTGCCCATAACATCTACTATTTAAAGACTTCCAATAGTTCCCACAGTCATGAAGTAGAGACCTCACTTCTCATCAAGAGAAGAGTTCGAAGCTCTCCACAATCTATTTTCTTCTTCAAACTTAAATTTAAATTCTATTACCTCTCTCTCTCTCTGAAATGTCCCTTCTGGGGAAATTGGCCTCAATAATACCTGGATTAGACTTTTCCAACTTTGTTCACGTCATTGACCCTCCTAAGATATCCATCCCCCCTGCCAGTTTTTAAATGCTAAAACCAGTTGCTAATTGAGGTGTTTCAAACTTAAAGCAATTTCAGCTGAGTAGAATTAGGCTCCATGGGTTTTTCAATGGCTGTGATATTTTGAAAGTAGATTACCAGGTCTCTCTTCCAGGCAATCTGGAAGCATTTGGGTTACTTACCTTATACTTAACCATTTGTAGTGCCTAAAGATCCCTTTTTAAAATGCTACACTTCCCAGAAAGTATGACTTCTTCACAAAGTCTTCTCTGGCTTTTCTAGGCTTTCAGTGATTAGTCTGTCCCCCAGTCCCACTTACTCTACATATTACTCAATACCTGATGCAAAGATTAATCATGGATACAGATTGAATTTCTCTTCCCCAAATATGCATTGGAATCTTACCCACTATACCTGTAGATGTAATTCCATTTGGAGATAGAGTTTTCTTATATTAATTAGATCATATCTGAGTAGGGTGTGTTCTGAGCTATCAAAAGATCAACTGCACACGCATGAGTGCACACACATAGACCTCTACGCACACGGGAAGACAGACACCATTCTCTGAGGATAGCCAAAAACCCAAGAAATGCTCAGAGCTGCTGATAAGGAAAGAATAAATACAGCTGAGACCTTGAATTCTGACACTTGGTTTCCACACTGAAGGAATTCATGTTGGAGCAGCATGAGGAAACTAAGAGAGTGGTCTTATCCTATATGACTCTTTATTTTATTCTTTATATATTATGTATGTAATTGCTTGTGCCTGCAAGAGTGCTCTGAAAAGCCATAACTCACTGCATCGATGTTCCTTCTTCTTGTTAGCATCAATAGTGGGAGAATCAATGTCTTATGGCCCACAGCTATGTCTCAAGAACTATTTTTATCTTTGTTGCCTAGGATACATATATTTAACAAACACTTGTGAATACTGATGATAATCCTTTTACGTCTCAGTTCCTCTGAGTGTCCACTACGGATGTCATTCATTGGAATATGGTATGTTTGTAAAAGTTGAATTCTTATTGCCTATAACCAAGTCAAACTCACTGCTACAGAAGTGATTCTGACTTACAGCGAACCTATGTAAGGTTCCCAAGGCCATATATATTTATGGCAAGAGAGCATTTCATCTTTCTCCTGTGGAGTGGCTGATAGACTTGAACCACCAACTTTGTGGTTAGTAGCCCATCGCTTACCTGAAAGTACCACCAGGGATCCTTTCATTTCCTATAGCCATGCCTCACATTCCCAGGTTAAGATTATGTAGTATGAAAGGGAATGTACTTTGGAATCTGATCATTCTGGATTGGATCCTAGCCCTGAAGATCCCAGGCAACTTGCCTAACTGTCCCAAAACTCCTTCCCTCTGTGGCAAATAAACATTATAAAATGGAGCTGGGAGGGTGGCAACCACAACTAAGTAATAGGACGCGTATTCATCTCTATTAGTGTTTGGCACATGACAGGTGCACAATCTAATGGGTGTTTATTTCCTTTCTAATCATACACTGTTCAGACAACCATTTTGAGTCAATAATTATGAATTTATGAATAGTTGTTCAGTTTCATAGACAACAGAAACACTTTGATCCATCACATGGGTATTGCCTTTAATCAGCTACCCATCTACGCTGTCTCTGTTGACTCTCTCCTTGTTCTGCTGCAGCCACATTGATCCTCTTCCTGATCCCCACATACGTCTGTCTGACCTTTGCGGTAGGTCTGACTCGGCTTTTCCATTTGCTGCTCCTTTTTTGCCTGAAATGAGCTGACAACAGACGGTCACAAGATTTCCTCCTGTACCTCCTTCACACTTTGCTCCTGTCATCCCAGCTGTTCCATTGTAAGTTATAAACTTCTAAATTCCTCTTCCCACCCGCTCTTCTTTCACTGTAATAGTCATGATTTTCTAGTGCCTTCTATAATTTGCTTACTTATTTGGTTTCCTGACTTATCTCCCCAGAAGAAGAGGGACTTTTTCCCCACCGGATACCTTAGCAGCAGTCCCGAAGAATACAATCAATTGTCACAAAGTAGGTGCTAGGTAAAAACTTGCACTACAAATCTCACAACACTGAGAGAATAACTAGGTCTGGATATGACCCCCTGACCCTCTAGAACAATGGGTCTGGCAAAGCCCTTGGGGTGCAAACAGGCTGTGGTTGCTTGAGGCTGTCCAGAGGTATCTTGGAAGAAAAGCCTGGGGTCCAGTTCTGAAAAATAAACCTTATTCATCATCCAACAGCGTCCCACTCCAGTCCGACACACCTGGGGTTGCCACAAGTTAGAGTCTGCTTGGGAACTGGCTTTATCTTTTATTTCTGGAATGTAGTATGATAAGACTCAATGCCAAGAAGATCTTAGAGTAAGAGCTGTTTACCTAAAACTGCAATAAAGTTTTATAGGAAGATAGCTATGTGCATTTGGTTATTAGTTGTTTATGGCTGCTTTTGTGCTACAAATGCAAAATTGTGCAGTTACAATAGTGTGTGACCTACAAAGCCAACCTCAGTATTAGTTCTTCCTTTATAGAAAGGGTAGGCTATTCACCCTTGGGAGAAAGCTGAGCCTGTCTGCTCCCATAAAGGTTTACAGCTGTAGAAACCTTATGTAGGTCATTACAAGCCAGGTTGACTCAATGGCAGAAGTTTGATTTGTTTGAAACAGAAAGTTTGCTGACCCCTGCCTCAGAGATGGAGTTTGTTCTACTGTGAAGGCATGCAGATCGTGAAATCCAGGAGGGACTCACTGCTGGACTTTGCTAAGCTCAGCTCATTGAAAATTCATATCCTATATTTGGAACCAGATAGCCTAGGGTGTGGTACAGTGAGCTCTTACCTGAGCAGTGCATGCCTGGCTGTTAGCAGGTGAGGACACACTCAGCCCCTCTGCTGGTGCTCCGGAAGAGGAAGGCAAGAAGTAATGGTTGTTGGGCGAAGGGGGCAAGCTGATGTGTTGTGGGCTCTTCAGAGTCCCCAATGGGGAGTGCTGGGGTGAGCATTGTGGGCTGAGAAATGTGGGGGACAGTATGTTGGTCTGAGCTGAAAGCTCCGCACTGCGAGCGCCCCCCAGGGGTAGGAGCTGAGCAGCATCGCACGTTGTCTGTTGACTCTCAGAGCTGTTGCTTTCCCTTTTTGCAGCCGTGTGCTGGGATGCAAAAGGACAGCTGGAGACAGAGTCCTCCTGTTTTATGGGGGCAGCCAGGAAAGGCAGGAGTTTCTTCTCAGAGCAGTTATTGCGCTTCTGTTTCTGAAGCTGCATCCTCAGCTCCTCCACATGCCGCTGCTCTTGCTGGAGCTTCCAGGTGAGCTCATTGATCACCTTCTGCTTCTCCACCAGCATCTTGTCCTTCTCGGAGTCCAGCCCATCCAGCTCGGAGGGCAGAGAGCCCCCGTTCAGACTGCTCATGAGGCTCTCTTCTGTGCAGACGTGGTCTGGGGATGGGTGCAAGGTAAAGGATGGGGAAGCATCGTTGAAGGTATCCGGCAGGGACCCAGCAACTGAGAGGTCGGATGAGGCGGGAGAGATGGGCGGGCTGGAACTGGTGCTGCCGAAGTGGTAGAAGCCATTGGACAAGGCACTGGTGGAAGGCGAGGACTGGTAATTAGGCAGAGTGCTGGTTGGTGTCACAGGAAAGGTGACGGTTGTGATGTCACTGAAGTTCGGCATAGAGTTTCCAGAACAGTCCTGGAAGGGCCGCAGCCGTTCCATGAGGGCGGTTTTGGTGCCAGACACAGGCAAACCTCGTATTCGAAGTTGTTGTCTTAATTCAGAGACCTGGAGGAAGCAGAACGTGGTTAGTCCACTCTCTCGTGTCATATCTTGTTTTTTTTTAATGTGTGTCTCATGAAACTGACTTTAAAACATCAAAAATGGAATTTTATCATATTCATTTCAATCTCCTACAATTCTTTATAGTCCCTTCCTCTGTTCCTGATACAAGGTCTAATAATTTTTGCATTGCCACATATCATATTTCCCTGGTCATGGACACACACACACACACACACTATGCTATGCACCCATGGGTATCAGGTCACAAGTGTGTCCCAAGGTTTTTCCATGGCTGACTATTCTAGATTAACCACTCTTTCTTCTGATGAGTGTCTGGTGGTGGCAGTGGTGGTGGTAGGGGGCAGGCATAAACTACCAGTCTCTCTGTTAACTGCAAATGGCTTAACTATTTGGACCACCGAAGGACTTCTTCATGGTTATATACTTGCCATTGAATTGATTCTGATTCCTGGTGATCATCCATGCGTGACAGAATTATAGAAATGTAGGGTTTGAATCAACTATAGACCCATGAGCCCACTGCCTTCCAGCTTCCAGCCCAAGCCTTTGTCCCCATTTTAGAGATAAGAAAACCATTATCAGCCTGGTTTCTGAGCCACGATCTCAAACCAGTCATCCCAAAGAAGAGTGGAGCTCTTGGTCTTCTGGCTCCAGAAATGAGTGCCTTTTCCACACACTGTCTTCTTTGAGGACATGTGTCGGCAGGCATTACTGGGCTCACCTGAGTATTCCACTACCTAGGCCAATGTGGAGATCAAAACAGCCCCAGGGGTGAAGTTGGTTGCCAGTTGGGTTCCTCAGTGGTTCAAATTTACTAGCAGTCACTCAGGAGAAAGGCAAAACTGTCTACTCCCCCAAAATTTATAGTCTTGGAAACCCAATGCGGGGAGTTCTACTCGTTCCTGTAGGCTCACTCTGCATTGGAATTGACATAATGGCAGTGAGAAGTGGAGACTAAGATTGTGCATGTCTTACTAGCTCCAGGAGCTGCTGATACTGCTGGTTCTCAGAACACATTGTGAGAAACCCTGCACAAGATGAACATGTATGTCCTGATTTTAATGATGGGCTTGGATAATCATAATGTGTTGGAAGACAGCATTGTGGTTGATTATGACACTAATTCAAACCTTGGACCTTCCTCTTCCTAACTTGATGCTTTGAATAAGAACACTTACCTTATGCATGTTTGTGAGAATTAGAAGAGTTTGACATTTCTATAGCACAAGTACGATCTAAGTAAGTATTGGGTACCAACTCATAGCAACCAGCTCATAGGGTTTCCAGGCTGTAGTGTATGCAAATGAAAGGACTCTGGAGGCACAATGGCTAAAGTGCTGGTGACTGACCTAAACATCAGTGGTTCAATCCCATCAGGTGCTCCATGGGTCCTATCTGATAGGTGAGCCAATTTGACAATAGTCAATGGGTTTGGACATACAAATGATGGAATGTAAATCTAAGACACTGATGACATACTAGACGGGAGTACACACATTGGTACTGATAAGAGCACTCAACACATGGAAACCTGGACAGATAAACCCCTTAGGGACAGTAGTGGGAGTAATGATACAGCATGAGGATAGAGGGATCGATGGGGGAGGAGGGAGGAGAATGGAGGGGGAAATAAAAGAAATGTGGGTGAAGGGAGACAATGAACAGTATAAAATATGAAATGACAATAATAACTTATAAATTATCAAGGATCCATGAGGTGGGAGAGTGGGGAGGGAAGAGAGGAAAGAGGAACTGATACCAAGGGTTCAAGCAGATAGAAAGTGTTTGGGAAAAAAAATGATTATCTGATAAGTAGATCCAGAATGTGGTGTTCCCTATAGACAGCAAGGAGGTCAGAAAATGAAAAATTCAGCTTTGATTATTTTCTGTGAAATTTTACAGTTTGTAAAATCTGGTGTTAAGATACCATTATAATTTTAATAAATGTAATTTTTATTTAAAAAAAGAAAATGTTTTGGAAATGTTGATGACAACATTTGTTTAAATGTGCTTAACATGATTAAATGATGGATTGCTATAAGATTTGTAAGGGCACCACCCAAAAGACTAATAATAATAAGAAACTGATGACATAAATATATAGAATAATTATATTTAATAACATTTATGGATCATTATTAAATGGTAAGATGTCTGTATTTATTCTGTTTTTTCAAGAAAATATACATGCTGTACTGAGGCATGTGTTCACATAAGAAATTATCTTGATAAATATATACTAAAATGTTAACCATGGTTGTCTATGGGTAACATTATTTAGGATGCTGGAATATTTCTGCTAGCATTTTCTAAATATTTCTTAATCATAATATTTTAAAAACTTTTTTGTTGTGAAGCAGGCGGAGGTTCCCAGGGCAGATCATCAGTGTTCCATTCACTACTCCACACCTGCTTTGTTTCAACTCAACCTACTTCTTCCCTGTGTTTCCTGTTTCCATTGCTGCTTCCGAGCCCTCTGACCTTCCTCCTTGGATGAATCTGGCCCTTCTGATCTCAAGTGCTTGCTTTTGCTAACATGGAGGAGGTGAGTGGATCTTGCTAACATGGAGATGAGTGCAGTTTCGGACCTAAGTGCCATGTTTTTAAGGCATGTAGTCAATCTCCATTCAACCAAGAAACCTAGTCTCTCTCTCTCTCTCTCTTTGTGGGCATCACAGCCTCTGGTGGTCGTGGGCACTACCCAGTGCTACTCCTAAGAGCCACTGCTGGATTTGAACCGCCAAGCCTGTGGGCCATAGTCCCACACTCAACCACTTACGCCACCGGGGCTCAGCCCAAACCTGGTCTCTTATAAGCATTCTACTTTCACAAATTTGCTGAAAGAGCCTGAGGTAGTTGCATTTGTATACAAATAACATTTTCAATTCTCGTTTTGGCTTTTCCAAGTAAAAATTGATACATAGGCTTGGGTTTAGGAATAGAAAGGCCCCTGTGGAAGCATGGCCCAGTAATAGAGCGAGCAGAGTCAAGCTCCCTTTTGACAGACTGAGCAGTTGCCAACACTGGAAATGACTTTGCTGAGGATGCTTTCTGTGTAAACAGTCCCAAGGTTTGCTGTAGAAAGAATGCTAATCTTAAATTTTAGCATCTATATGTAAACTTGTAAACTTGATCACCTAGTAGATTCATTACACAAATACATTTTTCACCAGGTCGAAAAACAATTAAGAATAATGGTGGTTTCAAACTGCTGACTGCCAGTATCTGCCTAATGTGAACACCTCCGGGGCTCCTTTTGAATCAGCTAGGGCCTCCAAAGGCATTTAAAAACATTTCTCTTTAAAGTGCGGGCCCTGGACCAGCATCACCACCTGAGATCTTGTCAGTAAAGGAGACTCTCAGGCCTCAAACAGACATATTGGATAGCAATCCGCATTTTAACAAGAGTCCCAGGTGATTTCGTGTGTACTCGCCAATGCTTGAGAAGCAAGGCTGGAGCATACACTGCCCCTGGTGCAACTCATAGTGACTCTATACAGGGCTGCTGAGACTGCAGATATTTACAAAGCAGACAGTCTCGTCTTTCTCCTTTGGGTAGCTGGTGGGTTTAAACCTGTAGCTGCTGGATGCGGTGGTGGATTTGCTGGTTAGCATTCCAGGTAGCCATGAATGTCACCAGAGAAAACGCTGGTATTAAATTCCAGGGGAGAAATATGGCAGTATGGACCAAGAATGTTAAAAAAAATTCAGATTTTTGTGTCCAGGAATTTCATTCCTATCTATTTAGCTAAGGAAATAATCAGAGAAATCAATGAATTTATATAAAATGAAGGTCACTGAAATTTTAATTTTGATAATAAAAATTTGAAATAGTAGGATATTGTATGCTTCATCAGTTTGATTTGTATAATAGCCTATTGACTAGATGGTGCAATGGTATGCTGTTATAAGAATGAAAAGTTATTTAATATTAAAAGCTATGAAAAATGTTCATGATATGCTCAACACACACACAAAAATGCCAGAACTGCATGCATGCATAATTATTTTAAAACCAAATTGTGTTTCTATGCATTTTAAAAGGTCAAGAAGACACGTAATTTATAATGCTATCTGTAAGTGCTAAGTCATTGACTTTACTTGTCTTTTTAAAAAGTTTACTTTTCTATATATTTCATCATTTTTCAACTGTGAATAAACCTATATACAAAATTTTATTATAGCTAAAAGTTATTTTGAAAGGGCTGTTTCAACTTATACCACCACAAGGAATGGATATGTGATTCACCCCAGGGTCTTGCAAATATTGTTTTAACATTTTCTTTTGTATTACTGACTTGAGAAAGTGCAAAAGTGACAACTCATTATTGTTTTAATTTTGAATTACTTAAAATTAATGAGTTCTACATTTATTTTTAGAATCTATTCTGGAACTGAATAATTTAAGCTACACTATTAAATAATGCAGCTCATATTCTAAAATAAAATGGATACTTGCAGAATTCAATTTTAGATTGTTTGGGAAAAAAGGTTTGTATATTAAAATGCAATAGTGTTACAACTATTAAACACCTTATAAGCAGTTTACTACAGGAAATATAAAACTTACACAAAAGTATAAAAAAATGACATTGAACCCCATATACTTATCAATGAACTTCAGTGATTATCATCTCATATGTTTCATTTTATGCCCACTTGTTTCTCCCTTCTACTTTCCCTCAATTATTTGAAACAAGTCATACAATTTCATTTGTAAATATTTCAGTGACTATAATTAAAAGATCAAAACCCCCAAATCGAATGCACTGCCACTGTATCAATCCCAGCTCTAGGGACCCTGTAGGAAAGGGGGCAACGGCCTCGGTGGATTTCCGAAGCTGTGACTCTGCTTGAGAGCAAAAAAACCCCTGTTTTCTCCATGGCAGCAGCTGGTGGGCTTGAGTGTTTATAGTTTATAGTACACTATGTCACCTGTTATGCCACCAAGGTTCCTGAATGACAAGTGCTCTCTTTCCAAACGCAGCTACAAAGTATCATCTAACCCCCCCAACCAAAAGCCAATTAGCCCACTCTTACTCAATATCCATAGATTATTCATTATTCTCTCAGTTTTAAACCTTCATCCTCAATCTCATCCGAAAATTCCCCTCATTCTTGATCTCATTATTTCTTGCATTGTATTACTCCCATTGTAAACAACAATCTAAAGAAGTATCCTCAATGCATATTGTCTGCTGTCCCTCCTGGTTCTCAGCCATCAGGTGGATTCCAGGGATGCCAGGAGTACAGAGCTGAACAGCGTCTGTGGGTTCTCATGGCCATGACCTGTGGGAAGGGGGTCTGCTGAGGCACCTGTGGGTGAGTTCAAACCTCTCACCTTTGGGGTCATGTGCAGAGATGGCTGTGATATACATATTAGTAACTTAAATGGAATTATTTCTATTTGTTTTGTGGTGGCTTGCATGTTGTTCTTATGTTGGAAGCCACACCACAGGTCATGTTAAACACCAGTAAGATCACCCAAGAAGGAGTGACATAGTGAGGCATACATTGAGCTGCTAACCACAAAGTCAACAGTTCAAGCCTATATTGAGGAAGATGAAGCTTTCTACTGATGGTGCCCAGCTATCAAAAGATAAAGCATCTGGGGTCTTGAAGGCTTGAAGATAAACAAGCGGCCGTCTAGCTGAGAAGCAACAAAGTCCACATGGAAGAAGCACACCAGCTTGTATGATCACGAGGTATTGATAAGATTAGGTATCAGGCATCAAAGATCCGAACAAAAAAATCATATCATTGTGAGTAAGGGGGAGGGTGGAGTGGAGACCCAACGCCCAACTATAGGCAACTGGACATCCCTTATGGAAGGGTCTTGGGGAAGAGATGATCCAATCAGGGTGCAGAATAGCACCATTGAAGCATACAACCTTCCTCTATTTCATTAATGCTTCTTCCCCCACACTGTAATGATCCCAATTCTACCTTACAAATCCAGCTAGACCAGAGGATGTACACTGGTACATATAAGAGTTGGCAACAGAGAATTCAGGATAGATAAACCCCTCAGGACTAATAATGAGAGTAGCAATACTAGGAAGTTAAGGGAAATGTGGGGGAAGAAAAAATGAACTGATCACAAAGATCTACATATAAACCTCTTTCTGGGAGATGGACAACAGAAAAGTGGGAGAAGGGAGACATTGGTCATTGTAAGGCATGAAAAAAATGTGTAAATTATCATGAGGGAGGGAAAGAGAAAAAGAGGAGCTGATACCAAGGGCTCAAGCAGACAGAAAATGTTTTGGAAATGATGATGGCAACATATGTTCAAGTGTGCTTAACATGACTGAATGATAGATTATTATAAGATTTGTAAGAGCACCCCAATAAAATGATTAATAATGATGGTAAAAAGAAACAGCTAACATAAATATATACAACAATGAGTAATATTAATAGCTTATTATTAAGTGGTAGGAAGTTTGCATTTCTTCTGTTTTTTAAGAAAATATAAATATTGAAGTATGTGCTCATATATGATATTCTCTTGATAAATATATGCTAAACTATTAACCATGGTTATCTATGGGTAATATTATTCAGGATGATATAATATTTGTTTTGAGAATGATGATGGCAACAAATATCCAAATATGCTTGCAACAATGGATGGATGTATGGATTGTGAAAAGAGCTGTTTGAGCCCCAATAAAATGATGTTAGAAAAGAAAAAGAGAAATTATTTTTGTCAGTTCACTAATTCCTCTTATTTCTTCTTTTCTCAAAATGCGACGATATAATTTGCCTTGTTGTTCATCTTCCCTCCTTTCTCTCCCCTCTTCTCTCCTACTTTCTACTCTTTCCATTTTTCTTCAGACTCATTCACTCCTTCCCACCATGTACAGAGTCAACAGTGTCTATTCCTATCCCTGGTAGTACATTCATGATGAACTAGATGGGGATTTTTCAAACTAAGGAACTTGCTAGATACTTTATTTTGTTACCTGAGATGTAACTTTCCAAAATGGGATGAGCCACCTTTCAAATCTCTTCTTCATCCCACCTCCCATCTCTGGACTTGGAGCCACTCACCTGACACCTCTTGTCAAATTTCCAGGGAGCAGTCAGACAGACCTGGGGAAACATTCTCTCTTTGTCTCCCTTTTCCATCCTCATCTCCAATGGCAACAGCAAAGGCTTTGGAGTTACTTTTATTTTTATTTTTAAATTGGGAATTTAAACTGTACCTGCAGGGTAAAAACTCAAAGCAAAATCTCTACAGAATGGTCAACAATGTTGTTAGTTTCTGTCTCGTTAGCCTGTATGTAACTCATGGTTACAGGTCTCCTAGATTATGGAGCAAAGATCTGCCTCTATACCATCTGCATCATCAGTTGGGCTTTGGACCATTATGATCTAAAGGAGTTTCACTGGCTGACTGTTGGAAGTAGATTGCCAGGCCTTTTTTACTAGTCTTAGTCTGGAAAAATCTGCTGAAACCTATTTGGTACCAAAGGAATACAACCAGCGCCATTAGCAGAGGGGTGGTGGTAGATGAGTACCAGATGAATTAGTAACTAAACCCATGTCTTGTGTCTGGATGGCTAGAATTGTACTATTGAATCACATATATCCCCCAGGTTGACTTGATGGTTTATACTAAAAAAAGTAGCTATAGCCAGTTTCAATGATCATTTCCTTATACTAATTATTATAACTCTATCCAAATTCTGAGCATGTGCATACTGTACAGGTTCTGAGAAAAGGTGTCATAATATCTGGATCATAACTCACCACTGGAGTGGGACATCTTTGAGATGTCCAATATACCCATGAGAAATAGTCTGCTTTTATCTTTATGGATTTATGATTTGTGGAGTGGAGGATGGGTGATCCACAACTTCTCTTGTGTGGTGGTGACCTTGAGATTTTATAGTTCCCATGGAAGGAATAGAGAAAGAACCTCTCCTCTCAGGACCAAAAACACATCTCATCTGCTGGTCTTGGCATTTGGTAACTGTAGAATGATTTTAAACTTGAAAAAAAAATCTAAGGTTGATCTTTACTTGAAATAAAGTGAGGACTGAAGAATGATAATGGGAATGAGGTTGCCAATGAGGGATGAGGCAGGTTTTATGATTGGCATGATGAGAGTTATAAGTTGCTTTAGGAATTTAATTCTTTTGGGGGGAAAAAAAAAACAAGACCATTTGTATAACCACCAACCATCTGTCAATAGAGGTTTATGTTTTGCTGTGATGCTGGCCAGATTTCACCAGAGCTTCCAAACTAAGTAGCAAGGCCTGGGAATCTATTTTTGCAAACCAGCCAATGAGAGCCCTGTAATTACAATGGTCTGATCTGACTTTAAACAGACCACGAGGATAGCACAAGATGAAGTGGCATTCCATGCTGAGTCAGAATGAGCTGCAGACAGGATTGATGGCAGTGAACAGCAAGGGGTGGGTGGGAACAGTGTATTACTAAGTGTATTACTAAGGATGCTGTGAGGAATTGAGAGTACTGAATTAAAAATGTTGAAGACCACTGCTTTAATCTTTTTCAGTTCTTTTGTGAATACTCGATGAATAAATATGCCAGTCCCGAGGACTGCATTGAAACACACCAGAGATATCTCAAAGCTCAAAGTATGTTTGGCTTTGTCAGTGATCTGAGACCCTTGTTGTTCTGTGAAGGAGAGTATATTATGAGCACACATGCACACACCACTTCTGCTTTACTGTCTTTCAGGGAAGAAGATCTAAGATTTGGTGGCTTTATACAATACCTTAGATTATATTATAAATATGGATGATCTATATAATATCTTGTTAGATAAGAATATTAAGATAGAATACAATAAAACTCTTTGTGAAATTCAACTTGCAGTCAGTACCATCCTAGTGGAAATGAGATTTTAACATTCAAAAATATAGGAAGAAATAAAGAAACTAAACAAAATTATCATATTTGATGAGCAATTCCACTCTTAGGTACATACCAAAAAGAACTGAAAATAGGAGTGCAAACAAATACTTCTATACCAGTGTTCATGGCAACATTATTTTTAAAAGCCTAAGGATGCAGACAACTCAAATATCCATGAACAGATGAATGAGTAGATAAACACAATGTATTATATACTACTCAGCCATAAAGAGAAATGAAATTCCTATGAATGATGGCATAGGTAATATTGAAAACATTATACTGAGTGAAGTAAATCAGACATGAAAGGGCAGAGAGTGTATGATACCATATATATGTGTGTGTGCATATATATATATATATATATATATATATATATATCACAAATTCATAGAGCCAGAAAGTAGGTTAGAGATTGCCAGGGGCTATAGAGAATGAGAAGAAGCAGACGTATTGCCTAAGGGGTACTTAGTTGCTGCTAAAAGTGATGAAAGTGCTTCAGAAATAGATAGCAGTAAGTGTACCATATTGTGAATGCAATCAATGCCACTGATTATACACTCGAAAATGGTTCAAATGACTTAAAAGAGGGTACCAGAGACAACAATTGTAAACAAACAGAATTACAAAGTAAAAAGAGGGCATAAATAGTGTAGTTACAAAACTTTTAAATGGAGAGGAAGTCAAATCAACTTCAAGAAACAGCAGTCTGTTTCAAACTTGGGAAAAAATGGATACATTATGAGATAACTCCAAAGAAAATGAGTTTCACAACAAACTAAAATAAGGAAATTAATAAATATTTAATAAATACTAAAACAATAGCAACAAAGAGAATGCACACACAAAAAATTCAAAGCACAGAAAATTATGTAAATAAAAGACACCAGCGCAGCATTATGAACACACACACACACACACACACACAAAGCAAAATGACATCAATAGACATCTTAATAATTACACTGAATTTCAATGAATTAGATGCACCAATCCAGAGAGAGAGACTATCAGAATTACTAAAAAAACAGGAGCCATCAATATGCTCTCTATAAGTGACACACCTTAGACACAAAGGCAAAAAGAGACTAAAAATCAAAAGTTGGAAAAAATATATAGCAAGGTCAATCAAAAGAACAGGATCAATGAAATTAATTTCTAATGAAACAGTTGTTGAGGTACCCCTCCTCCACAAAAACAAAAATTCTGCATAAGAAACAAATGAGAACAATGATTAAAGGGTCAATTGAACTGGAAGACATAATAATAATAAATGTCTATGCACCCAATGAGACAACATCAAAATATATAAATCAAACACTCACAGAAATGAGGCAAGAAATAGAAAACCATACAATTACAGAAGACTTTAATATACTGCTTTTGATGAAGGACAGGACCAACTTGAAAGAAACTCAACAAAAATACAGAAAAACTAAACAATGTGATCAACCAACTTAACCTTAAAGAAAACTCTATCCCCTCACAGCAGGTAACATTGTTTTCCAGTGCATAGGGTACATTTTTCAGAGTAGATCATAACTTTGGCCACAAAGCAAGACATAGTACATTTAACTACCTTGAAATACTACCACAAATCTTCTCAAATTACAATACTAGAAAATCAGAAGTAATAATATGAGGATAAAGGAAATTAATAATATACATGCATGCTGCTTAAAAATGACTTGGTAATAGAAGAAATAAAGAATAGTGATTTTTTTGAATCAAACATGAATGAAGACACAACATGCTCAAACCTTTGCAACACAATGAAAGCAGTTTTTAAAGGGAAATTTACACCACTTACACTAAAAACATAAATCAAAACACCTTAACCCAACATCTCACAGCAAAATAAACCTACGGTCATGGGGAAAAATTAGAGCAGAAATAAATGAAGCAAAATGCTAAAATCTCCTAGAAAAATAATGAACAAGACAAGAAATTGGTTCTTTGAGAGAATAAACAAAGTTGATAAACTACTGGAAAATCTAACAAAAGAAAAGTAGATAGACATATAAGAAATAGAATAGGCAACCCCACAACAGAACCAACTGTAATAAAAATGATAACAGAATATTGTGAAGCATTGTACTTCAACAAATTTGAAGATGTAGATGAATGGACAAATTTCTAGAAACACACTACTACTTAAACTAACACAAATGGGAAAAGAAACATTTATGAGTAGAAACATTACTAAAACAAAATTGAATAGGTCATTAAAAACTCCCAACAAAAGAAACCCAGGCCCAGATGCCTTACTGGCGACATACCAAATATTCAGGGAAGAGCTGATGCCAATTCTGTTGAGATGATTATATAGTATTGAAAGGAACGAAAAACTTCTGAATTCATTTTATGAAGTAAATATAAGTCTGATGCCAAAACTAGGTAAAACATGGCAAAAATTATAGACAATATCCATTATAAACAAAGCTGTTAAAAATTCTCAGCAAAAATTTAGCCAATAAAATACAACATAAAAACAAAAATGATACATCATGACCAAGAGGGGTTTAAACCATGTATGCAAGGATGGTTTGACATTAGAAAAACATTCAATATAATCTCTTACAGAAATAAAACAAAGGCTAGAAGCCACATGATCATGTCCATTGTGCAGAAAAGGTATTGATAAAATCTGACACCCTTTCCTAATAAAAATCACTAATCAAAAAAAGAATGAAATGGAAATCCCTAAACATTATTTAAGGTACAACAGAACCACTAGTCAACATTCTTCTCAATGGAGAGAAACCAAAAGTGTTGCTGTTGTAAGTGGGAACCAGTGAAGAATGCCTTTTATTTGTTATCGCTCCTATTCGAGATTGTGTTGGAAGTCTCCATGAGCACTAATTGAAAAATTCAGCAAAGATGCAGGGTACAAGATCAGCACACAAAAGTCAGTCAGACTCTGTTATGCTAGCTAGAATATCTCAAACAAAAAGAACTATAATACAGCACCATTTGCAATATTCACCCAACAGATTAACTAAAAAACTAGTAAGCAAACAAGAAGATAAACACACCAACACCCACTGCCATGAATTCAACTCCCTCTCAGAAATATCTTATTTAGGAATACATCTAACTTGATAAATAAATGACCTATACAAAGAACAAAGTCCAAAATCTGGGGAAGAAAAAGTACTAGAGCTTAAATTCTGAGCACCCAATTTGCAGAAGCCTATGATGGGTGACATAGACAAAATCCATTTCTAGAGACCACACGAGGATTGAGCCACCATCCAATACCCTCGGATAACTGACTAGGCATGTGAAAAACTCTACCCATTGACAGAGTATGCCCAAAAGTGAATAATTTCAGACATAGCTACATTAAAAATTATCATCTTATTATGTGTTTTCTGTCTTAACCTATTTTAATTTGTTCTATTTTTAATTATTTTGCTTTCTTTGGGATGGAAAAAAGTTAGGCAATGTCATTGAATGAATTGTACAGAAATTGCTAAATGAAAACCTAATATGTGGTATAAAATTTCATGGAAAACACAAAATTTTAATTAAGAAAAAATACCCATAGAAATTATGATATGGATTTTGAAATCTTTATCTGAAAATGGGAACAAAATATAATTTTATACACCTAATTTGATTTTTTAAAAGAGAATCTGTATACAAAGACTACAAAATACTACTGTCAGAAAGAACTATAAAAATGGAATAGATATAATATGTAAATGAGAGAATATACCATATTCATAGAAAGAAATACTTAATATTATGAAAATATCAAAACTACCAAAAGTAATCTACAGATATAATGTAATCCCAATTCAGAATCTAACATTATTTTTTTTAGAGATGAAAAAACTGATCATGAACTTTATATGGAAAGGAAAGCAACTCTGGATAAGCAGAGCACAACTAAAAAAGAAGGGTAAAGTAGGAGGCCTCTCATTTCCTGATTTCTGAACAGTCTGGAACAGTTTCAACAACAGACATATAGAACAATGGAACAGAATTGTGAATCCTGAAGCACATTCATTCATTCATGATCAGTTGATCCGAGATAAAGGGTGGAAGCACATTAAATGAGGGAAAAATGGTTCTTTTAAGAAACAGGGTTGGCAAAACTGGTTCTCCTTCTGCAGGAAAATGAAAGGAGGACCCTGATCTCATACCATATAAAAAATGAACTTAAGATGACTCTAAGCCCTAAATACAAAGCCTAACATTATTTAGACCACCAACAAAAATACAGGGACAAACTTAGGAGCCTCGTACTTGCTATTAAAGCTCTATTTAACATAACTGGAGAGAGCAGAAGACAAACAAGTGACTGGGACCTCCTAAAATTTAGACACATATGCATTAACTAGAAAACCCCATAACCAAACTTATTGCACATCGAGTCCATTCTGACTCACAGGGACCCTATAGTATATAGGGCAGGGTTGAACTGTCTCTTTGGGTTTCCAAGACTGCAAATCCTTACAGAAGCAGAAGTTACTTTTGGATTAAGCAGCCTGGTGAATAACTTTATCACCAAGGGTATTGCTAACCAGACGGCAGACACATATCAACTTGGGTAAACAGATGAGGGAGGTTAACAAAAGCAATGAGAGCAAAGGAAGACATTACATTGTGGGGATTACAGTCAATGAGATGAAACAAAATGAATTGTTTGATGGAAATCTGATTTTCTCTGTATACCTTCACCCAATTCTGAATTATAAAGTTGTTTTTAAAAGCAGCTAAAATTCTATGGTACACATGTAATACTACAATGAAATATACTATAAAACTATAGAATGGAAATGCAGAGGGCTTTTTACATAGCTTTTCTCATTTCACCAGAGATTGGTAAAAGTCTAGCACGGTAATGCCCCCTGACTTTGAGCATTCTGAAAACAGATGTCTCACGATTACGGAGCATGTGCTCTCTGCGCTAAGCTCTTTCATGTCTGCGACTTCTTTTAATTCTCCCAAGAACCTGCTTTTGCCAGGGAGGAATCTAAGATTCAGAAAATATTTGAAACCATCCCAAAGTGACTTATCCAGTAAGAGAAGGGGTGTGAGGCTGTGTGTGTGGTGGGGTGGGGGCGGGGTTAGGGGTGTGCTGCTCAGTGGGGGTTCTCATTTACAATGGCAGAAAGTCCTGCTATCCACGTGTCTCACCCAGCCCTTCACACCTCCAATGTTTCCCTTGAGAAATCAATTGGCGTTAAACTTGTAGACCATGTATGACTACAATTTGTAGCAAAAGGAAAGCCGTGTCCAGTCCTATACCTTCAGATCATCCAGATTTGATGGGAGCGGGCCTGGCTTGAGAGAGGAAATGCCAGTTTGTCCAGAAAAACTATTTTTGACAGGAGACAGGGGAGTGTTGCTTAGCGGTGTTGAAGAAGTGTTGGGATTTCTGACCATCTGTTCATTCGTTTCCCTGAAAAAAACAGACAAACAAAAAGATCTATAAAATATTGTCAGAGATATGTGAGTTAAGCTTTCTTGGAGAGCTGGATCAGAAATGAGTTGTGAGCAAAGGCCAGGGCGGTAGGGCAGTACGGGATGCAGGGATGCACGAGGGGGAAGTGACAAGTAGCACTTCAGCTTAGTTTGGGGAAGGCCAGAGGGAGTGGTGGAAACTGGTGCAGGGGAAAGTGCAGGATGGGTTAGCAGGTGCCCTGCACTGGGAAAGCAGGGAAAGGCAGTGGTCTGCACCCACTCTAATTGTTGACACGAGTTAAGTATGGATAGAGACTCAGGAAGGAATCCAAGCCCCTTCTTTACAGCTGCAAACCCCTCCTTTACAATCTGATCCTGGAAAAGGTGACCTGGCAAAGTGCTCCCAAAATCTGAGCTCAGAAGTCAATCTCTGAAGCTGGCTTCATTCAGCTTTGCTGCCCCCCAAACTTGCTGTAGAGTCAATTTCTGACCAGGGCCAATGCTAACATTGCTCACAAGTTAACATTGCACGCTTGCAGTTTCCCCTCTCGGCGAAGCTCAGACAGATGTTCTCACTGCCTAAGAGACTTGCTATCAGGTCAGGGCTTTTCATGCTTCCCCTAGCCTTATAGACCAGCTGAGGTTTGCAAGATCTCTTCAACAGAACCATATTCTGAACATGCCTGGTGAGGACCCGATGTCAGATGAGACTTGCTGGCCAGGGTGCTGCAAAGAGAGAAAAGCCATCTCCACCGTGGCCCTTACCTTGACTTTGTCTGACTTACTTGAGCTGAGCTGGGTGGGCCCCGGGGTAGTTGAAGCGGTGCTGCTGCTGCTGGCTTAGGATCTGGAGCTGCAGGAAGAGCTGCTGCTGCTGGAGCAGCCGGGCATAGGCTGAGTCCATGGGAGGGGGGGACTTCTCTGCCTTCTGGTCTGGGGGGATATACTGGTGATACTTGAGTTTCTTCACCTTCGGCTTGGAGTCCTTGGGCTTTTTGTGGCGGTTCTTATTGTCACATAAGGACTTGGTCTGCAAAAGGAGGAGGATACGGCAGGTGAGGAGATGAGGGTTCTGTGGCATCATGGTTAGAGTGTGAGCGGAATTGATCTGAAGGGCTTTACCTCCAGAAATACAAAAATCAGCAAGCAAACAAACAGAAACCAAACTTCCTGCCATCATGTTCAGAGCATGATTCAGAGCAGCCCTATAGAACAGGGCAGGACTGGCCCTGTGATTTTCTGAGATGGTAACTCCTCCTACTCCCATAGCAGGCCCCACCTCTCTCCCATAAGACACTGGGGATCCCCTCAAAAATATAACTCCCCAATTATATAACAAGGTTTCCAAAATGTCAGTGGGAAAATGCAGTGAAAAGATAATGGATGTTTTCATAGGCCCCTTCCAAAACAGTGCCTGGAAGCACGAGGATCCCTCAGGGTACACAGAGGGCAGCTGATCTCAAGGCCAGCAGTTCAAAACCAGCAGATTCTCAGCAAGAGAAAGTGGAGGCTTTCTACTCAGGTGGAGTGTTCTAGTGGTGGAGGTCCACAGGGGCATGTCTACACTGTCTGATAGGGTTGCTCTGAGTCAGAGGCCACTTGATGGCAGCGAGCTTCGCTTCCTTTGTTTTCGGTACATGAACACATCTAGTGGAAACGCGTCCCTGGAACGGAGTGCTGGCACTCATAACTCTTGAATGCAGCTCCAGGAGTTGGTGCATGGAGAATGGGATCTGAAACTGTGTTCCAGTGAGTATACTCTTCAATACCAGCCAGCCAATAGCTTAATAAAAGGTGGATTCAGATATAATCATTTATTCTAAAGGTCTTTCTTCTGTGTACCTGTGGTAATCTTTGGTTGTTGTTAGTTACCATTGAGTGGGCTCTTATGCATAACTCTTGGCCCATAAATACCTGTGGATCTCCGTGGGATGTTGTGTAGTATTCTATAGTAATTCCTTGGTTATCAAACCCATCTGTTCCAAGTCGGTATTTGATCTCCAAACAGTTTCTAAACTGAACATATTTTCCCCATAAAAATAATGGAAAATCAAATAACTGGTTCTGAGGTCCAAAAATGATCATATTTTTCAGACCATAAGATGCACCTGATCATAAGATGCACCCAGTTTTTAGAGCAGGGAAACAAGAAAAAAATTCTGGACAAAATAGTGCCACTATACTAAAATATTTATTAAGATAAAGAAAAATGCAGTAATATTTAACAGCATAGACTCAACAGTGGTGCCTTGTGCCAATCATGTGACCTGACTGACACCGAGACTCCAGGAGGAGGGACTTCCCCCAAACACACATCAATCCACAGCATGCAAACAGCAGTGGACAGTAAGCAGGTGCATGGGCTCATAAACAAATATTCTGGGCTACCACACCTTCAGACCATAAGACGCACCCTCATTCCCCACCACCCCCCCCTACTTCTGGGGGGAAGTGCGTCTTTTGGTCCCACAAGCACGGTACACTTATAAATTCATTATTTCTAGACTTTAACACAAAATTAACAGTCCTAAGTTGTAGAAATACTCTCCTAAAACATCTAAACTGAATTAATACAGTGCACTAACTATAAAAACAATAAATAAATAAAATTAACTTGTTTGGGTTTTTGAATGGTACACTAACCTGGGCTTCACCTTAAACCCCCACCAGCATCCCCCCCAACAACAGAAGAGGCCGGTCTGTCATAGCTTGTGGCCTGCCCATGCCTTTTTCTCTTTCATAAGGAAGGTCCTATGGTGCATTGCCTCCCCACCCCCTCAAAAAGAGTCTGACTTGCACTCACCCTGCCCCACTCCGAGCGACCCTTGCCTTGGGTCTGCTTGGAGTTTCAGACTGACCCAGCTCCCACTCCAGCAGCAGGTTCACCGACTCTCTGGGAAGCCTTGGAGGCTCCTCGCATATGGTTGTCTGGGATACACTATCACATTTGAGTTATTACTGATTTATCCAAATTAACAGGAACCTTTCAGTCTCTTCCATGGTCTGGGTTCTTTGTTTTGTGGTTAATGATTTCACACCGTTTGCTCCATTAGCCGATTTAATAATATTTTTTTTAAAAAGTGTCAATAATGTTGACAAGGCAGCGATGACTCAAATTTTGTAATGATATTTTTGGAAATCTTAACTCTATCGTGGTTCTCAACTTTCCTGATAACTTTACTGCTGGTATGACTAACTTTCTTTGCAGCCATGGTGACGATATTTGACGCAAATAAAGTGCAAAAACAGCACAAAGGTGAATGCTTTAATGCACTGGTAGAAGCGCTCTGTGAGCCAGGGCAGCGCTTAGAAAAGACGCCTCACGCTTTGGGTCGTCCATGGAGAGACGGAGCCTGTAGGTAAGTCTCTCTCTGCCAGGATAGGCTTCTTCTTGTGGGATTTTCCGTTGACTATGAAGCCTAGTTAGCCAGCACCGAGGGGATTGTTTCCTCCTGCTGCTGCTGTAGAGGCGGAAAGGTTGATTGTGACCAACGTGTGACTGTCCTGGAAGTGCAGTCTCTCAGGTTCAAGGCACACAATAGACTCAGTCACTCCAACCACGGCGAAAAAGAGTCTGCCCGGGCAGGGAAGCAGCTCACAGTGTCACACATCGGTCACCATGACCAAGTATGTCCACGGTCATTAACAACAGCATCCATATCCGTATCCAGCGCTTAAACATAATCCTACTTTTGTATCCTGAAGTTAAACGCCTCCATATATGAAAGAGAAGAATATAATACTGTAGTCAGCTAAGCAAGGTCAGTTTTCACACTCGGGTCTAATTGTAAAAGGTTACAACTGACAATGGTCTGGGAAGATTGGGGGACAGAAATTGACACCAAGTGTGATTCCAGCAGTGTCCAGAAGAGGGGGCTCACGAACAGTTAGCAGGCATCTTCTGACCGGTTCTTCTCCTGTTTCAACCGCAAAATACACATCTCAAAGTGACCTTATCCAAAGAACCTATAACTTGTTTCACTCTGACTCAGCACTTTGCACCCCCTACCGAAGGCTCTTCACCCCCCTTTTTTTTAAAGGGCACTTCTTCCTGGAGGCGAATGTATAATGAGCACAAATGTTCCGGTGTGCTGGCAGCCCCTAGGCTTCCCTTTAGTCTGGTTAGCGGCCTAGTTAATTAATCAGTGTCCCACTCTGCAGAGTGTCCAGCTCTGCCCTGCCCTGCTGCAGCTTCACTTCGGCTCCCACCCTGTTCACCTGTCCTTGGTGTGTCTGTCTGGAAGGAAGGAGGAACTGAAGCCAGCCTGAGACTCTCAGCCAAGCCAGTGGTAGGATCACCTCCCTGATCCCTTTCCTTAGCACAGGGAGCCTGCGCCTTCCTGAAAGTACCGGCAGAGGTCCAGTTAATCTGATGAGAGGAGGAGAGTGTACACAAAGAAACAACGGAACGTATCAAGCTATGTATGTTTCAAAGTTTATTTATTGAACCCAAATCCAACCCATTGTCCTTGGGTGGATCCTGAATCAGAGCACCCTTATATAGAGTGTCTGAGACTTTAAATCTTTATAGGAGCACAATATCATCTTTCTGCCTCAGCACGGCTGGTGGGTTTGAACCCCTGAATTTGTTAGTAACTCAGGGTGTGTCCAACAGAGCTACCAGGAATCCTGCTTTCCTTCGGGACTCAAGCAACGGTAGAGGACTAAACAGTGGGTTATAGATTGGGCTGCTGATTGTAAGCTCCAGTAGTTCAAGCTCGCGCGTCTGTCCTGAGGGAGAAAAATGAGGTTGTCTGCGCCCACGAAGATCTACAGCCTCTGATCTCTTAGGTAGGCTTGCTATGACTAGTTAGCACTGACTTGATGACAGTGAGTTCACTTGGATGAATAAGGATGGAGACTACGTGTGTGTGCGCGCCTCAGAAACCCTAGATAGGGAGTGAGGGTCAACTCCGTAGGTAGGAAGTGGTGGGACTATGTATACATGTGCATATATATGTATACAAACATGTACCCATCACTACCTACCTGCTGAGTCTACCCTAACTCATATACATGCCATGTAGCGTTTCCAAGGTTGTAAATCTTTACGGAACCAGTTAGGCATGCTGAAAGGACTAGTCTAGGTCCATGGCAGCCATTGCAGTGGTCATTAGGTGGCGAAACTAGAGCTGAGAAATCCCACTCTCACATCAGTGATAAGTGAGTTGGGATACATTGGTAATAGGAAGGCCACATGACTTTATGCTGTCTCATTTAGGAGAAAACTCTCCATGAGCTATTAGCTACAATAGCTTTACTAGAAAATTAAATAGAAAACTTAATTTCTCACAGGAAATGAAGGCAGAGAGACGCTGTGATGCTCACAACTCTGTGTCCAACATGAATGTAGCACCCTCCAGCCCCACCACTCACTGTCACTCTTCTCGTTGGGTTACTGGATTAAATGGTGTAAGTTTTATCTCAGGCAAAGCTTCAGAACTGCTTCCCCTGTATGCAATCCAACTGCCCAGTCCTGATTTCATGGCGCTGTAACTTCTATGTGCACTGCAATCACCTATTTCTCTAGTGGGTTATGGGTTGGACTCCTAAACCCAAGGTTTGCAGCTGAAAACCATCAGCTGCTCCTCAGGAGAAATATAAGGCTCTCTCCTCCCGTACGGAGTCACAGTCCTGTCTTTATGGGTAACTATGAGTTCGAATCACTCGATGGCAGTACGTTTGAGGTTGTTTAAGTATTTTAAAGCAGGCACGTGCTCCTAAGGAGATGCACATACACAGACTTCTCGGCAGGGGGAGCCCCACACTCGATACACAGACAAGAGACTCCATGGACATCCCGCGTTAGGAAGCTCATAGTGGGCTGTGTCAGGCACAGATGGGTCTATGTGACCTCCTCATATTGCAGAAGGCTCTGCCCTGAGCTGGGTCTGTGGATTTTATCCTGGGGAGGAGGTGGCGGGCATGGTGGGCGGGGCACGGAAGCTGGCCCTTACCTTGACAGCAGAATGAGCAGGCATTGGGCTGCCCCGGGGACCCAGCCCTGGCTTCCTGGCATCTGACTGGTTGTCTGGCAGTGATGCCGAGTCATTCCTGTCCTGCTCTGAGCCAGAAGCAGGATCCTGAAATCAGAAAAAAAAAAAAATCCACATTCTGAGGATGAGGCCGGAATGCTCTGTTACCCAGGATGCTAAAAGGGCATCCCCGAGTCACAGCTTTAATGAGTGCTTCTTACAGGCTGCCTGTCCGCGGGGAGCAGGAGCCCTGTGCCTCCTGTACCACCCGCTGCGCAGCACTTTTGAAAAAGAGGAGGCTGGGTTAGTAGAGAGTCCAGAAAATGGGATATGCAGCTGGTTTGTGGGAGACAAACCTGGCCAGCTGGTCACTGGAGAGAAGGTTCTACCTGTCTGAAAAACAGCGTGGGAAAGGCGGAGGAAAGCGAGGTGGTGTCCGAACTCTGAGGGACAGCAGGTGGATGAGACAGAATGAGGGGTTTGTTAGCAGAGTGGGGGCGTAAGCGTGGATAGGTTAGAGTTGATTCGGGTTCATGACAACGCTATGAGTGTCAGAGTAAAGCTCCACCACAGAGCTCTGAACGCTTTCAGAAGCCGATGGATTTCCAGGTCTTTCTCCTGAGGCACCTCTGGGTAGGTTTGGTGGGTAGCACCACCCACCTTCGCGTTAGTAGCCCAGAGCTTTTTCACTTCCCAGAGACTGCGAATTAGAGCGACGTAAAGCCTTAATGAGATGCATGTCCTGTTCCCAGACCACTTAGGAGAGGAGTCATTCTCTGCTTTTCCTTTTTTGCATGCTTATGCCATTACCAAGGGGCTCTGGAGACATTGGGCTGTAATCCCAAGGTGAGCTGTTTGAACTCACTAGCTGCTTTACAGAGGAAAGATTAGTTGTCTGTGTCCTTAAAATTCACAGCCTCTGAACCCAGCCGGGCAGCTCTGCTCCTCCTGATAGGCTTGCTATGACTCTGTGACAGGACGTTTGGAATCATGTGATCACTCCCACCCCCAGGACCAGACTGAGGACGACTCTTGCCCTCTTGTAGCTCCCCCACCATCAAAGGCCTGCAGGACCCTTTGCTCTCAGCAGAGCCTGAGCTTCCTATTGTCCAGCGAAGTTGCCGGGTGAAACGTGATAGGGTAGCCTTTTTGCATTTTGCCGAGCATTGCTCAGTGAGTGTTCCTTTCCCTCCTCCTCCCATAGGGTTACGCTGAAAAGAGCTCATCTTCCCAAACTGTCCTTAAGTCAGAAATGGAAAGATTTACTGTCATACACAGGGTCTGATATGCTGTGCGATGTTATCAAAGAAGCTTGGCTGCCAAGACCAGCTGAGGCATGAAGAGGAAAAAGTGCTTTGATTATAAACTCTTGCACAGTAAACATATGAATATTTGGTCAGATTTTTAATACCTCCATCCTCCCTTCCATTCTATGTGTCGCCTGCCCTCCCCTCCGCGCCCCCCCCCCCTCCCCACACACACACAGCTTGGCAGCCTTAAGAGCTCTGGCTTCAAAGGAGTGGATGCTGCTTGAGAACCACCAAGGCCTGACGTGGTTTGGGGAAAGAGGGCTCCAGATATAAAGGTGTATAACTACCCTCTGGTGTTTGTGTGTTTGTTCACTGTTACTATCCTTGGTATTTCTGTGATGTTCTACAGCTTGCAAAATGTTTTCAGAGATGCTATCCAATTTCAATCAGCTGAACCATCCAGGAACTGTGGTGGCATGGTAGTTTCACCCTGGGCTGGTAACCACAAGGTCAGGAGTTTGGAAGCACCTGGCATTCTGCGAGAGAGAAACGAGGCTTTCTACTCCTGCAAAGAGATAGTCCAGAAACTCACAGAGGCAGTTCTATCCTGTCCTACAGTGTCTTCTCTGGAGTTGACTCAGTGGCGGTGAGTTTGAGGGTTTTGTTTCAGTTAGGCTGAAGGAAGAAACCTTCCTATTGCAGGGAAGGGGACTGAGCTCAGAGGGTTTGCTCTGAGCCAGTAAGTGGGAGAGTCAGACTTAATGCGCTTAACTCTTCTGTCTGTGGATGCCCAGACCCATCTCCTCCGAAGGACTCCATGGATCCTGTTGCACTTGGCTGGACAGAAAGGGGAGAGGTGGTGGTTCAGTTGTAGAGTTCTTGAAACACAGGCTTCATTCGGGTCAGTGCACCACGTGCATAGTGGCCGCACATTGCCCATGGAGGCTCGCCTGCTACGATGCTGCTGAACAGGCCTCAGCAAAGCATCTAGACTAACGTGGGCTGGAAGGAAAAGTCTGGTGATCCATGGACCACAATGATCTTATGTGCATTTGATTGTACAGCTGGCACAAGACAGGGAAGCGGCTCTTTCCGTTGTTCATGGACTTCACCTGAGTGAGGGAATGACTTCCTGACAGGCCAGCTAACAAGGGAGAACACCCCCTGTCAAGCTCCTAAGGGTGGCCTTTCTGAGGATGGTGGAGTCTCTCTGGTACTCATCGGCCCTCCTGGAACCTTTTCCTCTCTCTCTCAAAATTGACATAAATGATATCTACCTGGAGGGGTTGAGACATCACATGTGATAGTGTCTGCTAAGTACTTAACACAGACCCCAACACAAGAGTGAACACTGTATAACTGTTCTTATTGTTCCCTTTTGAAGCCCTGAGAAGGGAGAAAAATCTGTTTATAAGACTACTCAACAGCCACCGCTCAGTTTTTGCGAGTTTGTGGATTTGGGATTTGGCCTGACCAAGTTGAGTTGGATTGGGTTGGGTGAATGGGGGTAGGGGGAGGGTAGTTAGAGATTGTGCTAGTTGCAGTTCTGCTCTGTAACCAAATATACTTCCTCCCCCCTTTCTCTCAAGGAACCCAGAAGTACTCTTAACTCATCTAGTCAAGTAGTCAAGTGCATTAAGCACAGCATTAGCCATATCTACATAGGATTGGGAATGGTGGAAAAGCGTCATCAGATCTCAATGAACATTCCACAAGTAGAAAGAAAATGTTCTAGAAATGTTGCTGGCAACATGTATAAGTGTGGTTAATACAATTGAATGATGGGATGGTATAAGATTTCTAAGAGGCCCTCCCTCAATAAAATGATTAATAAAAAGATGGAGATGAAACCCATCACTGGGTAGAGCAGATGTTCAAATAAGTAAATCAAAGACTATTGTTCTGGGACATTTTTTAGGTGTCTTACAGGGACTTCTGCTACTCTATTTCATACTTGTCCATAGACTGGGTGGAGCTGAGCTACGAACTCCATGGTTCTCAACCTGAGGGTCGCAATCCTTTTGGGGGGGGGGTCAAATGACTCTTTCACAGGGGTCGCCCAATTCATAACAGTAGCAAAATTACAGTTAGCAACGAAAATAATTTTATGGTTGGGGGTCACCACAACATGAGGGACTGTATTAAAGGGTCACAGCATTAGGAAGGTTGAGAACCACTGTCCTAACTAAAAGGTTAGTGGTCAGTTGAACCCATGGGTGCTTGGGAAAAGCATGTGCTTGGGCCCAGTGATGTGCTTGTGGAAGGTCACACCTGTGAAAGTTCTATGGAGCACAAATCTACTCCCACACAGGTGGACTTGAGTAACCAGCAGTTGTTTGAATTTGTTTATTTGGGACTGAATAGAGTGTATCTTGGTGTATCTTGGAGTTTCTAAGCAAACCATTGGTGGTGATATTTACTTTCAAGACTATGGAGAGATTACTGGCCAAGTGGTGGTTTGTTTACCTGAATTGTTCCCAGAGAGCCCACCAGAGCAGTCTCCGCAGCTTTGATGCCAGATGGGGATCCGGTGGCACCCTGTGGGTCTTCACTCCGGGTCTGATCTGGAGAAAGCCCATCGCTGCTGCTGTCCTCTTCAAAGGCAAATGCATCCGCTGATTTTGAGAAGCTCACCTGGTTCCCTGAGCAAGTAAAATCCAAGAGTGGGATCAGTAGCTTAGGGAACATCAAAAGCCTTTGAGAACTCTTTATTGAGTTGTTATTTCTCAGAAACCTACATAGATCTCTTTGGATTTGTTTAAAGTTCAAGGTCAGAGTGTGTGTATATTTGAAATTAGATAGTTTTTTTCCATATATTTACTTTCGAGTGGAAGTTTGGGCTGAAAGATTTGATCTGTTTGAATGGGAAAGTATGAATGATACATTACAGATCTATCATCATTTGTGAAACTTTATTGTCAAGTTTACTCATTTCTTTAGTTTTACTATGTAAATATGGCTAATGCTGTGCTTAATGCACTTGACTACTAAACAAAGGTTGGACGTTCATGTTCACCCAGAGATGACTCCCAAGAAAGGCTTCGAGGTCTCCTGCAGAAACGTCAGTCAATGAAAAATCCTCTGACTTTCAGTTCTATTTGGGTATCTGTGGGGCTGCATGAGTAGAAGGTCAACTAATGGCAACAGGAGACTGTGATCAATGTGAACCTAACTTTTTTTTTAATTGTTGAAAGTACCACAGTAAAACATACACAATTTCAAAAATTTCTACATTACAATGCTATGACAGATTATATTCTTCAAATTTGCAACTTTTCTTCCCTTCCTGTCCCGATTTGTTTCTCCCTCCTTGACAAACATTCACATCCAATTTTCAGACCTTATAAATAATTGCTGTTAACAATTTGATACCATATATTAAAACAACAACAGCAACACAATATTCACCACAGACATTCTTCACTAGTTAAACTAGACTAGTGTCTAGTTTAAAGGTGGCCTCTGGGGTGTATTTTTGATTTATGGTTTCAGGTGAAAGATGACCTTGTGACTGTATTTTGGAGAGGTTCATCCAGCCTCAGTGGTTCCAGAAAGTCTGAATTCTTTGAGAATTGAAATTCGATCCCATACCTTCCTCCCTTTTATCAGGATTTTTCCTTTAGACTATTTCATCAAGATGTTCAGTTATGAGAATTGGGCACCATCTACCCCTTCAGGTTTCCTGACAAAGACTGCAGTTGTCCACGGAGGCAATTAACCTTCCTTCTCCTAGTGCTGACTCTTCTTTGGCCTCTTTCTGCTCCAGGTGAATAGTGACCCACTGTCATATGTTAGATGGTTGTTTGCAAGTTTTAAGCCTCTAGACACCCCGCAATGAACTAGGAGGTAGAATAGACACCCAAAACACATTATTAGCCCAAGTAACTGGGATCTCCCAGAAAATCATGACTCTAAAACCCCAACCCATCAAGTGTTTTGTTATATATAAGTAGCTTCAACAGATACTTTTTGATGTTGCAAATAAATGTGCTGCACTGAAAAGGTCAGATTATTACAGGTATGCAATTTAGTAACCTCAGTTACACTTGTGGACTGTGAATCCAGTGCTGTGACCAATGCACTTCTTCTATAAACTGAAACAGAAACTTAATTCTCCATGAGAAGAACTTCCTTTCTCCTCCATCTCTGGGAACCACAGTGTACGCTTGTTTGTATACGCAGGACTAGTCATATTTTTTAATAAGGAAGGGCACTCACTATTTGACAAAGTACTCAATGAAGAATGAAATAGACTCCTTCATGATACACCATAAGGAGCTTGAGGACATAGTATTGAGTTAAATAATGAAATCAATCATGAAAGGATAAATATTGCATGTTGGTGTATGCTGTCAAGGCCAGTCTGACTCATGGCCTCACTGACAATGAAAAGGCAGGTGTAGGAAAATCAGAGAGAAAAGCTGATTGGTGGTGGACCTGTGTGTCTTAGAGATCTCAGCCGAAGTGGAGCCACGGAGGAGAATGCCTCCATCTCCTTTGAATTTTAAGAGGAGACACACAGTCGAAATGGCAGCATGTGATCCACATAATCTTCACATATAAAACAGGACACAAAGCACAACGTGTTTAACAAACTTTGCTAATCAGGATAAGCTAGGTCAGCTACTAAGTTTAAATTCCTAAATGTCAGAATTAGCCAATGCCACCACCATGTCCCAGAGCCCCATTCGATGAATGGCTAGTTGTTTATAAAACCCATAAACGTGTCTCAGAACCTTCAGGGGGATGCTTTTAAAATTTTTTTATTTGGACTTTTTTTAATTCTTCATATCTTCGTGTCTATTTTGGAAATCCTCAATGGCTTGCACACGGAGAGATTCCACAGCAGTCTGTATTGTCTTTCTAGGGGAATGGAGAAGTTGGCTTGGGGAGTGGGGGTATCCATCCAGATGGGAATATAATGACATCCTTATATGTCCCTTAAGTTTTTATTGCCAAATCTCATCTGGCTTACTATTCAGCTACACAGTACAAAATGTGCTGAAACCACACAGCTGCCCAGACACGAAGCCAGGCCGTGCTCTTCTAAAGGAATTTAGGTATTATCAGGATGTTTTCCAGCCCGGCATGCGGTAATCACCCTGACAAGAACTTTTGACTCTCGCTCTGTGCAGATAAGAGGAAGAGCCTTTTACTGTGGTGACCGGGAAGGCAACGAGAAGCTGGAAGTAATGGAACAAATGAGGTGTGGGGCTTGTCATCGCTCCTACCCCTGGCACCTGTCATAGACCCCCATGCTGACATCCCAGGGTCAAATCAGGAAAGAGGCTGGGCAAGGACAGGGTGGGTGGACACAGCTGTCACCAACCCATTGGGTGGCCTACAAACCTGGAAGGGAGTGGACACTAACATTTCATGCATCCTGGAGTTGTGTGTGAAAGGCATGCTTTTTCTCTTTTTAATTTTAAAAGAATGACTATATATAAATACATATATAACGTTTGCCACTTAATAACTATAAATGTATATATGTCATAAAAATCCATGCCATATGAAAGTGCCCACTGTCTATAATAATTCCCATTCCTCTTAACAAGTTGTGTTCTGTTATTTCCCTATGAAAAGCTAAAAAAAAAACATAGAAACACATTTAAAAACTGTTAAGCACATTATATGCAGATAGGCTGGAATAAAATACACTGTTCCCAAACTCTTTTTTTCAACTCTGCAATGTTTTTTGGAGAGCTTTTCATGTGAAGACATGGAGGTTTTCCTCAATTTCTTTGGTTTTAACTTATTTTTTGATGTGAAAAATTTCTGAGCTTTGCCTTTCACTGTTTTTGATTATAAAAAATTGAAGTAGATATGTATAGAAAATAAAATAAAATAAAATTTCTATTTATACATCCCCTGAAATAGATAAACACACCATATTTGTATCAGCAACCTGTTCATGTTTTCATTTGGGGTTTTCTTTGGGTGCTTGACAAATTCCAGTTTCTTTCTTGGCGCACTGGGGTTGTGTGGGGTTACCCATTGCACTGCTCACCATAAGATCGGCAGAGCAAACCCGACCACTGCTTCCTCCCAGGAAGAAGAGGCTGCCCGCTCCTGTGAAGGTCTACAGCTTCCGAGAACAGGGGGCAGCTCTGCTCTGCCCAGTCGGATCATTATGGCCAGAATTGACTCAATGGCTGTGTTCTTATGTTTGGTTTTTAACTTCTTCTTGGAAGCTGGGGTCACTCTTCTCCCTATTCAGCACTCTATCCAAAACACCACCGTCTCTATTTTAAGAATCCAGAATTAGCTTTGACTGTGCCCTCCTCTTAGTCTCAGAACAACACCCCTCCCCCACTCGCTCTGCAGAGAAATATGAGAGAATGAATGCCCTGCATTTCTCTTCTTTTCTGAGCTTCTCCAAGGAAGATGCTTCCAGGTGGCTTTACTTTTACTGTCAGTTCAAGCCACAGATTTCTCTCCATTAGAAAATGTATGTTCATGGGGATTTCATGCCCATTTCTAACTGTTAAAAGATTACACCATTGTTAAAAGATTACATCATTGAGGGCCAGGCAGGTTTGGGATGAGTGTCAATGAAGTCTTTTCTCCCACAGAGATCACTTCCTTCCATAGGCATGCTCCAAACCAACCCCACTCGAGCCATCAGTGAGTCCAGCACATGCCTCTGTTAGCCCAGAGGCAGACCATTGCTCTCAGATCCCTTTCACTTTCTGAGGTCCCTCAAACAACTCACTCTCAAACCACAGGTGGTTTATCCTCACTCCACAGCATGGCAGAAGAAAGGGCGACCAATCATTTATAGAACCACAGCCAGTAAAACTTATGGGGCCGTTGGACTCTAACACAGGGGTTAGGCAATTGTGGGCCTGAATGGACAGAGTGGCACTGGCTTGGGGTGCTGCTTGCTTGTCTCTTTTGTCTACATGGATGTGGATCTTCTCTGGGTGGTCTGATAATTTGTGTGACAGAAACACCACCCTTCTCCCCCCTTGCTCCACACTCACGCTGAGCATTACACCCCTGGTGTGTGTGTGTGTGTGTGTGTGTGTGTGTGTGTGTGTGTGATCCCTGTGGCAAAACTGTCCCAGTGTTCTAGCATCTGACGATGCAAGTCAAGACCAGGAGGAAAGGAGGGCACATCCGTTCCTTTCTTATTGCTCAATAATCTCACTTTCATCCCTTCAAGCAGTATCTAGCGAGAATATGAGAAATTCTTAGTAGTAGTTCCCTACTTAGTGATAAGACGTCCTGGGTAAGCACTTGGTTGGTAACTGTAAGGTTGGAAGCTGAAGTCCACCCAGAGGGGCATCAGAAGGAAGGTCTGCACATCTACTTCCAAAGCAGAAAGTCCCGTTATCCTCTAACACACATGAAGGCACTCACTCAATGGCAACCCATGGCAAGATAGCGAGCAATAGCCAAGCCGCAAAGCTGTTTAGTCTCCAAAATTTTCCAGTCGTTGAGGTGGTGGCAAATCTCTCATCCTTTGTTCATCGATAAGGAAATGATAAACTATCAAACTCCCAGGTATTTAGCAACTGAGCTAAAAGTGCTGACGCAGGTTTGGGGGTCTCAGCACCAGCAAGGAGAAGTGGCAAAATCGCAAGCCTTTCCTGGGAGCTAGCAGATAAAGTGTCGTCTAGGGAGTTCTGTAATTGCAGCCTGCTGGGGTAGGGGACTTATCCCGTGGCCCACGAGAAGCCATATACACCCGTCTTAGAAGAAATACAACTGGAATGTTTCCTAAAAAGGAGGGTGGCCAGGCGGACTTGTTTACTCTGGACACGTCATCAGGCAAGAGCAGCCTTGGCTGAAAAAGGGCGTGATGTTTGTTGAAGCAGATGCTCAGTGAAACAAGGGACCACCCCTTCCCCACACACTGAGATGGACAGACACCAACACAGCAGTGATGGGCTTGGGTATGCTCTCATGTGGGCGGCCCAGGACAGGACCAGGTTTTGTGACACTGTACTGTAAGGCCTTCCTTGACAGGGACCCTATGAAAGAGAGAGAGTAGAACCGCTTGAGAGGGTGTCCAAGGATGTAACTCTTTCTGGGAGAAGACCTCCACTTTCTACTGTGGAGAGACCACTGGACTTGAACCACCAACCTTTTGTTAGCAGCTCAAGAGGTAACCCACTATCTCACCTCAATAGCAAGGAGCTTTTGAGCTAAAAAATTGCTAAGCCCCATTATGACCTGGAGTTACTCGATAGTACAAAAAATGGCCAACATCTCCTCTTTGTTTGCACAGATGACGTGCTAAGGACATCTCCGTAGCACATGGAACCTCTTGAGGTTTTGAGATGTGACATCCTGATGGTGAAGAGATCCTGGGAAGGCAATTTGATCATTTTGATGCAGCTCCATCTCAGAAAAGGGTTGGAGGTATTGTGTGCACTCAACACACCTGCTCCACTCCGACCTCAGTACCAGGCTGTGGGATGATGTGGCCACAGAAAAGGACGAGAAGTCGTGTGTGGAATGAAGGAATGGGCAATCAGCCCCGCCTCCCCAGCACCCACAGGGGAGAGCATTCCTGAGCTGTTGATGTCCAGCCTTCTCACATTAAGAGAAGGGCAAACTGAAACTCAGGCAGATAAGATATGGTGAAGTGACCTGAAGTCTTGAGAAAGGGGTGAGCTCCAGGAGGTCTAGCCAGAGGATGTGGAGAAGACTAACCAGTTTGCAGAGTGGGCTTGGGGGAAAGAGCAAGGGTCTCACAGTATGGAGCAGACCTGAAGACTCCTGGAGGAGGTGTGACTGACTGAGCCTCAAATGACAGCCAGTGACAGCACTGACAATGCAACAGGAAGGGGCATTTGATGACAATGGGCAGAGTGGGGGAGAAGCTAAACAGTGCTGACTGGCAGAGCTGGGGTGAGAGGGGGAAGAAGAAACTCTCTGTGCAGCACTAGAGGATAACTTCAGGACCCCCCTGCTCCTCTTGGAGAGAAGCCATTTCTAGGAGTCTCCTTTATCAAGTGGCTTCAACTACTTAAAGAGACCCCTGTCTGAAAGCTGCTTAAGTCCATTGAAGAAGCCACGAATAAATGCATCATCCAGGGCAGCTGTTTGCCCAGATATACAAGCAGGGTGAGACACCAGGCCCCAGATAAGACATTTGAGAAGTGTCTTAACAAGCAGCACATTCTGGGGCAGACTGTGCCCACAGAGACACTGAGGACCACTTAAGTCATGTCCAGGCCCCAAACCTCAGACTCCCAGGCCCCTGGCCATCACCACTCTCTCAGCACCATGTGTAGGGCAAAAAATGAAGGGAAGACCTGGCCACACACAACTACGCCCTCCGCTCAGCTCCTGTTGATGTTGTGAACAGGTACACTGTAGAGGCCCCTGAGGACGAACAGTAGTGGCTTCCATGTGAGATGCTGTCTGTGGTATAGATAGAAAAGGCACAGGTGTTCCCGTGACAGAATGCTCCCCTCCCATGTGGGGGCCGGAGTTCAATACCCAACCAGTGTCCCTCGTGCACAGCTGCTGCCTGTCTGTCATTGGATGCTTCTGTGCTGCCATAATGCTGAAGAGGTTTCAAAAGAACTTCTAGACTTAGATGGACTAGAAGAAAGGCAGGGCGATCGCCTTACAAGTGGAGTCAATGCATTCATTGCCATAGTCTGACCTGCTGTGGAGAGTGGGGGAGGCGCAGGACCAGCCATCCTTTCACTATGCTGTGTGTCGTGAGGTCACCACAGGTGAACAGCCGGCTGCATGACAGCTATCAAGGGCCACAGCATGTGCTCCATGGTGGGCTCCTTAAGGACCTGGGGTCTGGGGCCAGGCAGAGTCAAATTTGTTTCTTGGTTCTATCCCTTGCATGGAAATCTGACCACTGGCCGGTTATTTCATCTCTCTGAGCTTCAGTTTCCTCATTCATAAAATGGAAATAACCGCAGGAACTCACGGGAGTTTGAGGATTAAAAGAACATAGTTCGCTGGGGGGTAGGGGAAGTAGTGGAGAGCTTCCCAAGAGTTTATGGGAAAAATTGAAATACAGCAATTCTTCTGCTTTTTGGTAGCTCCTCGCACCCTGCCCCTTTGTCCCCTCCCCCTGACATGAAGCATTGAAGGCAATTGCCCGGTGGGTACACAGTCAATGCGTGATAGTTGCTCCTCTGGGTATTGTTTCCTTTGCGATGGCTCTCAGTTCTCCTCAAATTTAGTGTCACCAAAACCCACTGCAGCCTGTGCTTTGAGAAGATCAGGACAATTTCTGAGGCAGAAAAACTGGCTTGTATTGATTGATTGACTGTCTTGGGAAAGCAGAGATAGCAAGAGCCGTGTGATTGAGAAGGCTGCCTGGGACATCCTCTCCTTCCTGGTCCAAGGCAGGCTCTTGGAAAGCGAGTGAGACAAAGGTCACCTTATCTGGTTGCCGGTGGAACAACCATGTGTATCGGCTTTGCGCTGTGACCCTGGGCCTCTGCTCCAATCTCCCACGGGGTGAGGCTCGCTGGGAGCAGATTGAGTGTGGTGCACTGGCTATTGTCCCTGCAGACACTTCAGGCAGCTCGATGACAAGGACCCGCTCTGGGGGTTCTTGACATCATCCTCCAGCTATGCTTTCAGGGCTGGCTTAGGCACTGGCCCCTGAGGGGATTTCAGCCTGGCGACGGGGAGCCGGAAGCAAATAGATGAATGAGTCAGTAGTACTTTCCTCTGCATAGACATTTAACATTCCAAGATTAACGTGAAATGGTTGGAGTCCTGGCTACCTTTCTGTAGGAGCCCCTTGGCTCCATGCTTAAGCTCTTGGCAGCCCACTGAGCACCCTCCCACCCCCCTCGGTGGCTCCATGGGAGAAAACTGTGTCCATCTGCTTCTGTAAGGCCACGGCTTTGGAAACCCTCTGCTCTGTCCCCTGGAGTCTGCTGGAGGCTGATTGCCTCCCCAACACCACTGGACTTCCTTACCCTTCTGCAATGGCCCACCCCAAGGGCGCACCAAAAGTGAAGTGTGAAGAGGGATCCCCCTGGCTTATCTACCTGCCAATGAGTGCAGCTCATGGAATGAGAACGAGTTTAACCCCTAGAACACCTTGTAACATTCTGTCGGAAGAAACAAATCAATCTGTTTCCTAAGGAATAAGGGACACGAGTTGGAAGGTGCTTTGGGTTAAATACGGTTCTTGCCCTAAGATACTTGAAAACAGAGGGCGATTTTGAATCCTTGGGAGGTGCAACTCATTAACACATGCTGGATTCTCCTTGAAAGTTTGGAAGCAGGAGTCCACCTCAGAAGAAAGGCCTGTGGCTCTACTTCCCCAGACCTCAGCTGGTGAAAGTGAAGCTCATGCTGGGGGGTAGCGACTTGCTGGCCAGCAAAGCACAGCAGCCGCAACAGTAGCAGGCATGCCGCTGCCTTTCCAGGAGTCTTGAGTGGGCCCGCGGGCTCCCAGCCAGAGGCCCCTCCTCCCAATGTCCAGGGGGTCCTTTCAATGGAAGTAAGGCCTCTCTCTCCCTCCACCTGGCAGGAAATGCAGATCCTGAACAACCTTACATCCTCCCTTCTCGCAGGCCCCAAAGCTACCAACTTCTGTGTTCTCTCCTGCCCCCCCTCCCACTTTCTTGCCAAAACCATCCTTAGGAAGGTTTTTTCACATACACCCTAAGTCGGGGGTACTCATGATCTGCTAGTAGATTGCAATGTAGTGTGGGTAGATTGCATGGCATTAAAGAAATAGATGTAAGCCTATCATCAATCCCACCACTTAATTGATACACAGCACAGAGGATCAGATGCAATCTTAGGTGTAAAACACATGTGCAAGCAGCTCGGCTAAGTGCATCAAAACTGGCAGGCTAGGTCATAACCAAGTTTTAGACCTTTGTTTTTTTCTCTTAGATGTAAGAAAGGCTATTAAAATAATTGGGGGAGCTGGACTAAGTAAGAATACAAAAACATATCATTTTCACATGGAAGTCTAGATTTTGACATTACAAGTCAGCATTCTGCTGAAGTCCAGAGCACACGAACAGTTCAGAAACTTATTCACAGAGGGAAAGTACCCCCAAATGAGAAAATGTGCTACCTTCTTGACTGCATTATTCGGCTGTATTTATTGACGTGAGTCAGCCTTTTCCCACATGAAGATCATGAAGTCCAAGCACCATTCCACCATGACATGGTCATTTGGAGTGTGCTTGCGGCTGGCTGTCAGCAGCTCCTGTCCGGACTCTGCACCCCCGGCTCATTCCATTCAGTGCGAGTCATCAGAGTCAACTCAGGTCATGACAAAAAATGTACCTAGTTAATTGTGCTATGTTGTGCAATATGGACTCGTGGTTATACAAGGTACTTAAACATATATTGTACTTATAAAGACTTCTCAATGCATTTTTGAATCAATGAAATAAGTAAATAAAAATAAATGTTTTGCATTTCTGTAGTTGGTAGATCAAGTTGACTTGATCATTTTAGAAGTAGCTTGCACGCTGAGTAAGTGTGAGCAGCCCTGCCCTGAGTGTTTCTTTCTTTCAAGCCTCAGTTGCATTTGGAAAACACTTTCATCGTAGAGATTTGCCTTAGGTTTCATACACAAGAAGTCAGGTCCAAGCCAACCTTTTCCTATGGTCCAGACATAACCGAGTGTGTCGTTGCCTGTGGTGAGAGCATACCTGCTGACTACACACACGAGAAAATGGCACGCTGCGCGGTGGCACACCACCCTCTCGATCTGTTGCAGACTAGATTGTGTGATCTTTAGGATTTCTTCCTCATCTTTCCTTGTCTGGAAATTCTGCTCAGGCCGCCACGGACAGAGGGGTGGTAGGTGTGCCTGAGGTGCATTGGCCTGGGGTCAAATCCAGACTCCTACAGGGGAGGTGAGAATCCTACCACTGAACCACCGTCTGCCTCAGGGCTATGCTTATTGCCTATTTACCTTCAAATACCTCAGACCGGAGTGTGTCGGGACTTCTACCGACTCTAAATAAAGATAGGATTCATGGTAAATATGAGGATATTACTAGGAAATCCGAGTTTGGGGCCATAGACTAACATAGAATCTTTTGGAAATGCTAATGGCCATGGCAAAAGCATGGCTTCTCTCTCACCGGGGCGGTCCAGGTGTATTAAGAATGCTGATTTGTATGTAAAGGGTCAAGGTGATGAACAGAACTAATTTATCCTTGATGAAGGAGGCACGTGCTCTGAATCACAGAAGCTGTTGTCAAAGAGTTGAGGACAGGCTTTGGAGAGAGTTGAGGTGGTCCGTCCCACCCAGCTGCAGTAACTAGTGGAAGCCTCTCAAGGGCAGTGGCAGGAGGTAGATGACAGGCAAACTCAGGGGGAACGGGCCCAGGTCAAGGAAAAGGTGAGACCGTTTTTGGAGGAGGGGTGTGTCTACTGGAGCTGAGGAGCAGGATCCTTCCACGCTTTGGAGAGTTGGGAATGCAGTCCGCGTTCTGTTTTACTTGAGCCATGAGCCAAGCATCCAGACCACCATACAGCTTCCTTGGTAGCTACGGTGTCATCACGAGATGTTGGGAGAAGAAGATCCCGGGCTGAGCCGGGAGAGAACTAACAAGCTAGAAGAAGGCCCTGGGGGTCTTCTCCTGGAGGCTGGTTTCAGTAACCGTCTGAGGCAGCCATGTGTACTCCAGCACGGCGCTCATGTTCACACATGTGCTTGCTTGTATGCAGCGCCGTGTTCACTGAATTCAGTATGATCATGCAGAAAGGGTGGCTCTCAGCGATTTTCTAAGAACGGGGAGCTATGCTCTGAGATATAGCCACAAGAAGACCCACACTTTCTGTGTCAAAGTCCAGTCAGAAAGCCTTGCCTTCTTCCACATTAAATCTTACTATTCTGATGAGGCAATAATTCACATAGCTGGCACCTGGGGAGGTGTGTGTGTGTGTGTGTGTGTGTGTGTGTAGAAGATTTAGTTACTTCATCCCATTGACTGAAAGAGAGGGGATGTCTGGGACTAGGATGAAAAAGAACAAGATGAGGGGAACTTTTTTGTCCAAGGGGCCTGCCCATTCCACATAAGGATTAGTTGATCAGTAATAATATTTGAGAGCACCATGTAATGGTGGATTTGGAAGTACTGGTGGATTTGGAAGTACTGGTGGATTTGTGGGGGCGTTCACCCCTTCCACATAGGAGACTGGGTCTGCTTCCCAGGAACAGCCACCACCCACCATCAGTGGAGACAGGTAAGTTGCTAATACACTGTGCAGGTCTCAGCAGAGCTTCCCAACTAAGATGAACTAGGATGCAAGACCCGGAGATGAACTTCTGAGGATCAACCACCGAAAATCCTGAAGAGCACTGGGGCCCCTTCTGATTGTGTCTTGACAACAACCATAACATTTCTAGCGAGGAAAATAATGACTGAGCACTCCCTTTGGAACTTGGCAGGATCATAGAAATACAGCTGCAGAGAGAACCAGAAAATGTAAACACATCTGGAAGGGCATGTGGAGAGAGGACTGAAAGTACACAGAGCCCAGCATACAACAATCACAGTCACCACGTGAGCAAAACTTAAACTTGCTGCTTCCAAGCTGATTCTATCTCAGACTGACCCGATAGGACCAAGCAGGACTGCTCTGTGTGTTCTCAGAGATGATAGTCTCTCGTGACTACTGGTGGTTTCGAACTCCTGACCTTTAGGTTAGAAGCGGTCCCGAGAGACCTGCTATTGAGATTGCACTTCGAGTCATACTTCCCGGGGTAATGACGATCCACTCTTACACCTGTTACTTTTTGTGACCCCTTGCTCCCTGTAGTGGACTGGTGGAATGGGTAGTGGTATACTACACTCTGGACTTCTATCCAAAAGGGGAGAAGATGAGCCAGTCAGGACAGAGTGTAGCAGTGATGAAATGTGCAACTTTCCTCTAGTTCTTTTTTTTAATTATTATTTTTTCCTCTAGTTCTTAAATGCTTCCTTCCACCCATAATCATGATCCCACTTCTACCTTACAAATCCAGCTAGACCAGAGCATGTACACTGGTACAGATAGAAAATGGAAACACAGAGAATCCAGGACAGGTGAACCCCTCAGGACCACTTGTGAGAGTGGTGATCCCAGGAGGGTGGAGGGAAGGTGGGGTACAAAGGGGGAACCAATACAAAGATCTACATATAACCCTCTCCCTGAGGGACAGACAATAGAAAAGTAGGTGAAGAGAGGTAGGTATAAGACATGACAAAATAATAATAATAATAATTTATAAATTATCCAAAATTCATGAGGAAAGGCGAGCAGGGAGGCAGGGGGGAAATGAGGAGCTAATACCAAGGGCTGAAATTGAAAATGTTTTGAGAATGATGATGGCAACAAATGTACTTGACACAGTGGATGAATGTATGGGTTGTGATGAGTTGCACGAGCCCTCAATAAAATGATTTTTAAAAAGGAAAATCTTATCTAATCTCTTAGATGAAATTACCGTAAATTCTGAAGACTCCCCAGGTTCATAGCTTTGGACCAGGCCTCTATTCTGAACTCTGGACCTAGCCTTACAAAGCCAACTGTTCAAATAAGTATGGCAAGAATCCATCATTTTCCCACAAATCTTTAACCTCTGACTGGAAACCCTTCAATAATTCTCCAATGATTTATCAGTATTAATGTTCTTTTTAAAACTATGCTTCCTCTCATTGGAGAATCAGACAAAGAGTTATATTTATTCTTGTGAGATATGCAAGTTTCTCTCTATTGGTTTTAAAGTGTTTTCTAGGCATGCAGGAGCCTTTATCATCTGGCTACTACACGTCTCTTCCTTATCCATCATCTCTACTTCTCTCCGTTCACAGCTCAGCTAAGAAGTCACTATTGTACTTTTTATCTCTTGGAGCAGTGGCAGAATTCTGACCTTTCATACAGAAGCTTTGGGTGCAATGTTCTTACTATCACTCATTGCCACTTTACAGCTGAGGAAATTGGCACTAGGAGATGACCTTTTTCTCCAGTTAGTTGGCCAGGGAGTCAGAGAGCCCTTATTTTAAAGTTAGGCTGCTAGTTCCAACACACATGCAGCTTCAGGCATCTCTATACCTGTCAGCTCCAGTTTTCAGTAGCCTTTGTAATCATTGCTTTCTTCTTATTTTTACACTTCATCTACACATTCCTGACTCCTCACCTTCATGCCATTACATTAAGTAATGTAAGGTAATGTACATTACATTACAGTTTAATCAAATTAAGTTGATTCCAACTCATAGTGCCTCTACAGGACTTGAGGCTGTAAACCCTTATGGGAGTAGATAGCCTCATCTTTCTCCCTCCAAGCCACTAGTGGATTTGACCTCACAACCTTAGGGTGAGAAATCCAATGCCCAATCCATAGTGTGAACAGGGTTCTTGATAGTGGCCAACTGTTTAAACCATTCCTTTTGCTTTCAATCTCTCCCTCTGCCATTACATTCTGTGTCTGATCCAGATTCTCCTGTTCAACAACCTTGGAAGGATCTGGTCAATTTTTTTTCTATTTATTTTCAGAGAATTGAGCAAACTGGAAAGAAAAATGCTAGACTTTCTGATCTGTCTATAACCTTAAGGAATCCTGAGGGTGTGAGTTACATGTTGGGCTGATAACCACAAGATTGGTGGGTCAAACTCACCAGCTTTGGGAAATTTATAAGACTGTCTACTTCCCTACAGAGTTATAGTCTGGGAAACCTTATAGAGTCACTGTGAATTGAAATCAACCTAATGGCAGTGAGGTCTTGTTTGGTCTACATAGCCTTGATGTGTTGGTTGCTTTTGCTCTTTTTATCAAGGAAAGGAGGTGAAAATAGGAAAACCAACAAACACAGACCAATGTCATTTATGTATATCATGAGAGGGAGGCCCTTGGTATTCATTTAATATCTGTTTCCCCTTGCATATTCTAGAAATTTTACTGGGAAATAGCTGCCAAGATATAGAATGTATTTATAATGCATATGTACTATATTTTCAGCATGTGTTGGTCAAAAATCGTGCTTAGTAAAGTCAAGGGTCGGACAAAAAGAGGAAGACCATCAACTCGATGGATTGACACAGTGACTGTGGAAATGGCTGAGGCATGTCAAGGTTAACAAAGATGGGCAGGAAATGACTATGCCTTGTTCCGCTGTTCATATTATTTCTCTGAGTTGGGACTGATGGCACCTAACAGCAACAAAAACAACATGAATGCCTGTACTGTGAGCGAGCTCCAGGTTGAAGCTTTTTATTACGTGACTGGCTTGCCCAGGGTTTCTTCTTCACCTGCTGGGTTCAGGGGATGATGAGGTTAGTCTAGGGCAGGGATCGTAAACTATGACCAGCACTGTTGTACTTAGGCTACCTACTTTAGAAACAACAACACTAAAACGTTGTTGAAACACAACCCTTCCTACCTGTTTGTGTGTGGCTGCTGTCATGCTGTAGCACGTGAGGTGGGTAGTTGTGAGGAAGACCCCTCTGGCCATTGAGTTGCTTCCTACTCACAGCCTAACCTGAGTACAAGCTGGTCCTTTAAGACAGAGTGTGTGGACTCCTGACTTATGGGGATGGAGGAGCAAGAGTGGGAAGGAAGGGTCTCTCCCTTTAAAGGAAGGTCATCTCCCTAGACTGTTCACGACCAAGAAATTCACTTCAGTTGTCATGCCAAGAACATTTTGTCATATTTATAGTAGCTAGCATTATCCCAACTCATTAAGAAACCTATGCAATGCCCCACCCCTAAAACACTAGAAACTCATAAACATGTATGTCCCTAAGAAAGCAAAGAAGAGCAGCTGTTAGGAAAGGTGACAATGCCATAGCACTGAGTCAGAAAATAAAATCCATAGGATCATCTGTTCATACATGTGACAAGAAAGCAACACCCAGCCTCCACTCTAGAAGGGTGGAACTAGAAAAGTACTCCCTCAAAACATCTATTCCAAACCAAACTAATGCCAAATATCAGTGTGAACAGCTAGAGAGATCCCCATTAAAGACAGAAACAAAAGCTGCCATCAAGTTGGATTGTTTGAAGCAACCCTATGTGCAACAGAAGAAAACACTGCCCAGTGTTCAACCATCCTCTAAATCGTTCTCATGTTTGAGCCCATTCTTGAAGCCACCGAGTCCGTCAATCTTGGTGAGAGCCTTCCCCTCTTTTGCTGTGCATTTATTATTATTATTTTTTTTTTTTACCAAGAATGATGCCCTTCTCCAGGGACTGGCTTTTCCTGATAACATGTCCACTATGCAGGAGATGGAGTCTCACCATGCTTGCCTTTAAGGGACATTCTCTCTGTACTGGGTTTATGTGTTCTTTTTGTAGTCCATCAGACTTTCAATATTCTTGGTCAGCAACATAATTCAAATACACCCATGCTTTCCTCATCCTTATTAAATATCCAACTTTCACATGCAGATGAAGTGATTGAAAATACTACGGCTTGGGGCACACTTTAGGAAAGCACATAGATATACTATCATTGATACACACTGTTTTCTAGATGCATGGATTTTATAGAGCAATAAGGGGGAAATGTCCAGCCAAAAGCGAGGGAAAGCTCTAGATACTAAGGAAATATCACATTGAAATATATTTAAAAATTAAAATATATTAAATTAACCATCTTAAAGTAAAAAGCAAAATTATTATAGCTGAGTAAAAGCAACAAAGATGTAATTAAAATTAGTTTTTTGTCTGTTGCATAAAAATAAATATTAAATTAACTAGACTGCTTGAAGAAAAGGTGAAACAGGAGCCTGAAAGTCATTTCCTAACTCACATGGCATTAAAATAAGATCAAGAGAGTGTGTCTTCGAAGATAGGTTCCCAAATTTATTTGATTTATCTCCCAAACTTATTTGATTTATCTCCCCCTTTTCAGAAAAAAACAGAACAACGCTACTTAGTCCCCCCTCTGGCAATGCAAAACTTGTGGACGATAGCCCATAATTCAAGATAACGTAGAGATATCTGCTTTTGCAATCTCCATGGATTGCTCCAGCTCACTCCATAGAGTGGGATCACCCATTTTGGGAAGCACTGCTCTCAACCAAGTTCAGGGGTGCAGACCACTTAGTGGTGGAGGGAGAGAATGAAGAAGAGGGAAAGGCCCAGTGGAATATTTCAGTAGGTGCTGAGGGATGAGCACTTCGCTTCTCTTCCAGTTCATATTTTCAAAGTTTTAGGTTGTAAAATTCATGCAGCCTCGAACAGCAAGATGAGAGTTACAGTTTTGGAATGTGGATAAATTTGACAATAAGTTTGATAGCCTGCCTCTATAGATACATTTTGACAATGTGCAGAGCATTTGCATGTATAATGCTTATTAACATCATTAGTTAGTACTCAGGCCTGTTTGTGGCTGTAGCTAGAAGTTATTAACGTTTGTCTATGAAACTGGTAAGCTCCCTTTTCTTCTCCTGAGGACTCTTTCTTTTCCTCTATAGCTTTCCCACCTGATGCCTTTATTAATGAAGTCAGAGCTCTCATATCCACTTGAGTATCTGGGTCCATTTGGTTTCAGTTGTTTTAAAAGGCTGCAAATGATTTGGCAATGGTTATGACCCCAGAATTCGTGTTGGTGGTTCCTTAAGTCTTTATACTTCACTCTTTAAAGCATACTTGTGTTGTCAAAGAGTCCTCACACCTGTTATTCAACCTGAATTTCACTTCCAACAGCTAATGGACACAATGGGTACTATTATCTGTATCTTGGTGTTGAGGAAAGTGAGATTTAGGGGAGGTGATGTGACTTAGGCTAGCCTCAACACACAGTCGCCACATGGACTGACAGTCTAGGTACTCAGTCAGGCTCAGGGTCCACTCCACTGTTCTTGAGAGCTGTGAAGTCCCAGCGTAGTGCAAGTGGTTGATGGCCACCCCTGGTAACTGAGAGGCTGGAGGTTTGAATCAGCCCAGCTCTGCCTTTAGCAAAGGGCCTGGTGACTTATTTCCAAACCACCAGCCACTCAAAACTCTGCGGAGCACAGATCTACTCTCAGACATGGCAGCCATGAGTCGGAACTGACTAGCTGACAGATGGTTAAACTGTGACTGCTTGACAATGGGGCTTGGGGGGCCATGTGAGAAAGACCTTCGGTGGGCTAAATCAAGTACCATGATCAAGTACCAGGGATTTCAGAGGCCAATGCAGATTTCTGACCCTTCCCTTGAACCACTCTGCTTATAAGGAGCATCAGGGCAGCAACACAATATTGGACTCCTCCTCAGAGCCCCAATGGCCTCAGAGCGACCATCACCCACTTTAGTACCACAGAGTATCAAGCCACTTGTTCTCACTACCTTTTATGGCCTCTTTCACAGCAGAATCAACTGGCAGTATATTCTTCTCCACCAGCTCCAGGGGCCCTGGTCGGAGAGCAATCTTTTCATTAAGATCATCGGCAAGTCGGGCTCTTTTGAGCTTCATCTGAGCGCTTGGGATGGACCTCTCTGCACTGGAGGCTGAAGGGGTGAAATGAAAAGGATCAGTTCTAGAATTTGGTGCCTTAAATTTTTTTTAAAATTCTTTTGCTTGTGGTTACAAAACATTGTGTCACACTGTACTCTACCACTCTAATAATTTTTGATGCAATCATTCTCATTTCACATGGATTAGCACCAAAGACCAGATACTTCCAAATATAGGCAAGTAGAGAAGCAAACAGATGTACTTTGCAAGGATTTACAGGATAAAAATGTGCTATTTGGCCATTCTGTGAGTAGGCGGTTCATGGGGCCTAATGTGCTCGCTGACCCTGAGCTTTGAAAAAGGTTGCACAGTTGGTCAGGATAATGGCTGGCACCGGTGGGGGGTGGGGGTAGAGTCTTAACCTAGTACATGTACCTAGCATTATAACGGGGGCCCCTGGGTGGTGCAAATGGACAGCCCTCTTGGCTGCTAACAAAAATGTTGGAGGTTCAATATCACCCAAAGAAAGAAAGATTTGGGGATTCACTTTAGAAAAAAGCCCATAGATCAAAAGTCCAGGATCCCCAGTGGCATAGCATGCTATACAAATTGCAAATCCATCAGCCACTCCTTGGGAAAAAGATGAGGCCTTCTACCGCCATAAAGGTTTGTAGCCTCAAAAGCCACACAAGCTGTTCTCCCCTGTCCTGCAGGGTCACGATGAGGATGACTCAGCAGATGGCTGTGAGAATGAACTCATGGAGGGTGGGTACCCTCTCAAAGACACAGGGCTGCATGAGTCCCAACAGATGGGGCACTAACTGGCTGGTCGGTTGGTTGTTGCACTGAGGGTTTTAGACTGGCCATTGCTGTCATACATATCCAGGTCTGTCAGAAAAAAAAAAAAAAAGGACAACAGCAACAACATTCCTCTACTTCATTAGTGAAATAGGGATTTTTGATGTTAAATGCCTATAGGCTCATCTGGGAATGAGAAATGTCCCTGACAAAGTCCTAAGTCCACCGCCAAGTGGTATTGACCCCAAATTATGACTCTAGATTTATTCCCTGACTCATTTCTGTTGGAGAATCCAGCCAACCAGATATTGCTCTAATAACAAGCTGATGGCTCAGGTTCTACCGCGATTTACAGTTGTACTCTTAAATTTATGGTTCTTGCTTTAAGGAAACAGCGTTTACTAATCGACTCTGGTTAGCACAGATGTAGCAACACATCTGGTGTTTCCTGACATGGACAGCCCACCGGCACTGCCTGCACTCCTGTAGTTCATGTGTAGTCAGATTTCCATCATCTCTCACAGCACACCCCCTGACCGCATGCACTCCATTCTGACTCACAGTGAGCTGAGTGTGCAGCATAGAACTGCTCCAAAAGGTTCCACGGGCTGCCTGTCTTCCCAGACACCCCAGGGTTAGGGTTAAGGTTAGGATTAGGGTTAGGTGTTTTTGAACCACCAACCCTTTGGCTAGTCGTTGAGTGCTTAACCATTTATGCTCTCCAGTAACTCCTTGGACTCCGAGGTAAATAGCAGAGGTGAGATATATCTACAGATAAACCTTCTAGCTATGACAGTCTATCCTTACAAGTTCACTAACCCAGGCCTCATGTCTGGTGGCTCACATAGAATTCTCTACCTAGCTGAAGCCCATCTCTCTGGTTGCAAAAGGGTAAACTTGTTAAAAAGCTGTATTTGCTGTATTGTGTACGATATGACAAAACAATAACAATGTATAAACTATTGAGGGTTGGAGGGGAGGAGAGACCAGGGGAAGAGGGGAAGGAACGGAAAAGCCGATACTAGGGGCTAAAGGGAAAAAGGTGGACGATTGGAGAACAATAATAGAAGTGGACATGTGAGAGTGCTTGACGAGTATGCTTATTTATATATTGTGAAAAACGATGTGTGAGCCCCCAATAAAATGATTGGGAAAAAAATGAATTGAACAACAACAACAACAAAGCTGTATTTGCAAAGCACCTTACATGAAATGGGAGAGACGGACCCCAAACCCAAGAGTGGAGTTGTCTGAGGCTGCCTTCCCCAAACCTCCGGCCCTCAGGCCATTGCAAAGGATTTCCTGATGTCCAAGGCCTGGGGGGGTATCTTTTGGTCCGCCCCCTCTCTGCCCCCACACACCATAACAGGAACAAAGCAAAACCAAGTTCACTACCTCCGAGTCGATGCCGACCCATAGTGACCCTGCTGTAGTTTTCTGAGACTGTCAACGTTCAGGGGAAGTAGAAAGCCCTGTGTGTCTCAAGGAGCAGCTTGTGGTTTCAAGCTACTGACCATTCAAATTGCAGCCCAACTTGTAACCACCAGGGCTTTTTGGAAAATACTCCTAGCTCCCTGCAGACATCTTCATGATGCATTTCTCTATCCACATCTCTTTGTCTGGTTTTACAAGCCTGCTGAAAGCAGACTCTCCCTTCCTCCATATCCCCAGGGTCCATCCCAGTGAACCTGCCAGTCTCCTGACCCACCTGGCTCACCGGGTTCCATTTTGTACCCTGCCTGGCGTTCTTGCTTTCCTTATCCTGGAGTGCTTCTTGCCTCCTCTCCATCGTCAGCACACCATGCCTTTTCCAGGTCTCATCAGGAAGTCTTCCTAACCCTTCCTGTGTGCAGTGAGTCTCTTCCCCTTGCTTGCTTCTAGAAGCTACAAGCCATTGACCTTCAATTTCACTTTGCTGCTTCTGATAGTAGACAATGAACTGGAGGGCTGAAGCTGTTTTGTACGTAGCAGGCTCTTGCCGCTTGAGGGGATTAATTCCCAATTCCAATCAGGGAGAAATGGAAAGTCCACTAGAATCTCCAGTCACTGCTGTGGATTCCAATCCGATATTTTAAGTCAAGATCATGTGACGGTAAAACAGAAGAAGCTAAACTCTGTTGACTAAACTATCCTCATAGACTTATTGTCATAGTACAGAAAATAGCAACAATGTAGAGAAAAGAAAATGAATGTTTTAGGAAACTCCCCACTTAGGATCAACTGTTTAATAGGACTTTTTGTTTTGACGCTATTTATGTTATTGTGCTTCTCAGGGAAAAAGATGGAACTTTCCATTTCTACAGAGTTCCAGTCTCAGACACTCTCGGGGCCAGCTCTGCCTGCCCTAACAGGTTTCTGTGAGCTGGCATTGACTCTAGGGCAGTGGCTCTGGCTTTTGTTTATAGGGAGTGTTTTATATATACTCCTATAGTTCTTCCCAGAATTTGATAAGCAATAGTTGGGTTCTACTTTTTCTTCCAAGAATTTCACTTTAAGAATCATCTTATTTTCTGCTCTTTTCACTAAACATGATACTGTATTTCCTTATTCATTGACACATTGAAAGTCTTATTTCAATGGCTGTAGTCAGTCAGATGGATATCCAGTAATCTGTTCAGGCAATCCACTCTTGTTGGACATTTCACTGCTTTCTTTTTTCTCCCCTTTTTCCCCCCATCAAGCAATTCCCTGATAAACATCCTTGTATTTGAATCTTTGTAAGTCTGATTATTTTCTTTGGATAAAATGCTAGAGATTGAATCACTGGGTTCAAGGGTGGGTACATTTTTGAGGAGCTTGATACATGTTGCCAAATTGCCCTCTAGAAATGTTGACCCAACTTGCTCTCCCACCAGCAGTGTATGAGAATGCATGTTTTCCCATACTCTTACCGCACAACATTTTTATTTTTATCCACCAACCTGATAACTGCAAAGTCTACATCTCATTTGAAATAGCATTTCTTTGATAATTCATGCAGCCGTGATTTATGAAGATGTGGACACAGCATCTAGCCCAGGTTCCTCCTAGACACCACTGCAAAGACCAAAACCATCACCATAGCCAAACTCACTGCCATCGAGTCTATAGTGACTCACAGTGACCATATAACTCCCCTCTGGCTTTCTGTACCTCTTTAGGGGAGTTGAAAGCCCTGTCTTTCTCTTGAGGAACCACTGGTGGTTTGAACTGCTGACCAATTAGCAGCCCAATTTGTAACCATTGCAAAGAGACAAAATTTATATTGGTCACCTTCTGTTAAGAGTCATTTGACCCTTCTCTCCATAGGATATTTGATCATCTTTGGCTGCCTCATCTAGGTCGATGCTACTCATCCCATATAGTTGTTCTTCCCAGGAATTCTGTACTATTCTCTCTTCCCAACCCATATCTATATTCTTTAACAAGTTGATATGAAGAATATATGTTATGATATGAAATCAGTGACTTAATCTTTGGCATTTTCTCCAAAGAAATTATGATTGAAGAACATACCTTTGTCTGATAACTCTTCCTTGGTGCCAGGATTGGAAAAAGTTAGGTCTTGAGAATGCAGACAAAATCAGCAGTGAACTTGGGTTTCATCGTACAAGTATTTCAGGAGTTCTAGGCTGTTTGAAGCAACTGTTGTGTCTTGGAAGGAAATCCACATGCCCCCTACTCAGTGCTTCCTTACATGCTGTCCCCTCGGCCTGTGGTACTTTTGCCCTTTGTCTACCTGAGCCGGTGTCCAGATTTGAGCTCTTCACTATGTGCTTGCCCTTCTCTGACTCTCCTCCAGGCAGCCACGCCTCGGGACATGTCCTCTCTTTTCACGCTGGGTGGTTCTTTCTGCGTCTCAGTTTGGTCTTCACGGTCATACTGTGAACATTCTTTGTGCAAAGGAACTTGTATATTATTCACCAGTGTCTCCAAGCTCTAAGCAGACAATCCAGTGTTTGCTCAATAGGTCAATACTTTGAAATATAAATGGTTACGTGAGGATTTGGACAGAGACGGGGTACAAGTGTCACCTCTTGCAATCAGATGTCAGATTTTGGAGACCAATCAGGTGGTTGTCCCCATGCCGTAGTCCCCAACACTACTGTGGCACTTCATCAGGCAGGGAGTGGTCCAAACCCATGGCTCTGATTGTCCTCTCTTGCACACCAGGACTCACATTTAAGGACTTCACCAGGGTCGGTGTCTCCTAGTACAGGAACTCATGGTGCCACCGTGTCCCGTCCCCTCCCCGCCTTAGACCTCTTTCCATTACTATGTTTATTATCAGCTCTAATCATAAAGTAAGTGACAAATGCAGTGGAAAATACCTTAAGAGTAAGATTTCTTAGATTACACAAATACTAACAAAATAGAAAATTATTAGTAACTAAACGGAAACTTATTTTAATTTTTCTCCTTTTTGTCCCTTTAATTACTAGTTTCTTCTCAGAAAGTTTCTGGCAAAGGTATGCAGACACTAACTACCACAGTGTTGTGGTGGAAATACCAGAAAACTAGACAAGATAAATGCCTACAATCGCATGGTTTAAACTGTCATCCTAATTGGGCGGTAATAACCTTTAAAAAGGTTCAACAAGTAAATTCGTATAGATGTTTAAAGCTGTCCAGAAAAAGGAAACAAAACCCCAAATTAAATTCACTGCCATCAAGTCACTTCCGATTCATAGTGCCCACTCCTCTTTCTCTGAGGAGTCGCTGGTTTTCCACCTGCTGACCTTCCCTTAGCTGCCCAACATGTGACCACTGGTAGATTCCATTTAGGCCGGATCTGTTATTGCTGTTATAAATGTCAGCTGAAACACTTCACAGGCATTTTAGAGTGCGGCATTTTGGTTTCATGCCCTCTCACCATAACACTCAGTGAGGTCTGTACCTTCTCCACCCCGTGGTGATGGCCCTGCTTACACTAACAAAGCAGACTGAGCAATTCCTTAATGGCTATAGAAACCACTAGTGAGTTCCAGTCATGTTTCAAAGTGAGCTCACATTTTTATATATGCATCTATATTTACAGTTCTGCATGTTGGTAATGATCACTAATATGGGTCAGGAATTTCCCACGCACTGGGTAGTTTATGAAAGCATTTGTGATAGCTCATTGACTCTTTCCTTGAGAGGTTTTTAGCTACATTTTATAGCTATTACTATTTCTAGTCTACATGTAAGGACATGGAGGATCAGAGAGTTTATATAAATCTCCAAGGCCACAAAATTAGGAAAGAAAGATGAAGCTTTGTTCTCTTGTAGAGTTACAGCCTCAGCAACCAGAGGGATAGCTTTGCCCTATCCTACTGTGTCATTCTGAGTCAAGTTGACTCTTGGGTATGTGTGGGTGTGTGTATTTATGAGAAATCATTGTCCAGTGCAAATGGCGAACTGCTAATAGAAAGGTTGGAAGTTCAAGTCCACCCAGAAGTGTTTTGGAAGAAAGGTTCAATCAAACAACATCTGAAAAATCAGACAATGAAAATCCTGTGGAACACAGTTTTATTCTGACAGAATGGGGTTGCCACAAGTCAGAATTGACTCCATGGCAACCTATATCCTTCTGGTTTTATTTTCTTTTATTTCATCTTCAGGACTGAGATCTGATGAGCTCCCAGTTGGCTGTCTACCCGGTGCAGAATTATTTGATACTAGTTCAAAAGTCACTGCTTTGGCATGGCCGTGGAGACCTTTTAAGAGGGTTTAGCAATGGGAGGCAAAGCACTCTAGCAGAATACCTCATCATTCATGGGTACCTACTGATCCATTCAGTGCAGCCTTACCTTGGAGTATGTGCATATTAACCAAGTCAGCACGTGCGGATTTATTTCTGACCTTGTGCTTCAGATGATCCTCAGTCTGTACAACATAAACATGAAATTAATCCTGATAGCAACGTCAGTGAATACGGTGTGCAGTTGAATCATTAAGGTTAAACTTAAAAAAAACAAACATCCTAAGTTCTCTCAAAGGAGATAAGTACTTTTTATGACAATGGGAAAATGCAAATATCCTCACCCACCTTTTTACTAATTATTCTTGAATTGGAGAACATTATTTTCCATTTTCCAGCAGCGAATTTTATTGAGAACTTTATATGAGTCTGGGAAATACCATGGAAGGTTATTCTACTTTTTAATAAAGGAAGACTTACAGTAATTTCAAGATGGTCAGATAAGACTAAGGGTCAAAATGCTTTTGGCTATGTCAGGTTATGAACTTAAAAGTCTCAAGTGACTAAGGAATATGTGAATAAAATTATGATGATATCAAACTAGAACTAATCTCACTGCCTTTCAAATCTACCTCAAGTCGTGAGGGTTTCCAGAAATGAAACATCACTTAAATCTTTCTTGTAGGACAGGACAATGCATGGCCTTCTCCTTTATTCCTCTGACCTTTCTCTTAGAACATGCTCAACCAGACAGCATGCAAATTCAGATCCACAATTCATTGGAAAGACACTTGAAGATAGGTTATTTGCAGAGTCTCATTGTCCTCTTAGTCATGGAGCTTGGGGGTAGGCAATGAGGTAGGCAACTTCAGCCATTGTTGTTGACATTGGGTGGAAGGCCAATTGTTGTGATTCGTTGGGGTTTCATTGGCTGGTTTTCAGAAGTAGATCACCAGGTCTTTCTTCCTAGCCAATCTTTGTCTGAAAGTCTCACTGAAACCTACTAAAAACAACACTCCTTCACAGAGATATGGTGGCTCCGCATGAAGTACACAGCCTAAGAATCAAATCCAGGTCTGTGGTACAGATGGTGAAAATACTACCACTATCCTCCTCCTGGTTTCTAGAGATGGGAGACCTCATTATGAGCTGGGCTGCTCCCTGCAAGATCAGCAGTTTGAAACTGCTGCGGCGTGGGAGGACAGGGCTTCCTACTCTTCTAACGAGTGACAGTCTCAAGAACGCACAGGGGCAGTTTTCCCCTGGCCTATGCTGTTGCTATGAGTCAGCATGGGCTCGGTGGCAAGGGGTTTCTTATAGCTGCTCTCTTATTTGATGACTGGAGATCACAGCAGTGCAGAGGAGAAGAAGTTTGTGGCTTGTGTTATTCGAATCATTTCTACTCCCAAGCACCTTTGAGCACTTGTACCGGCTTCTCCTTGCCGCTACAGACGGGTTGGGAGGCTAGCACTCTCAGACAGGGACATCCTAGTAGAAAGATGCCCCCCTTTGCCTTTGCTTCTCTTCCAATACAACGCCAATGTTAGTGGAATTGTGCTTATATTATTGAGAAAAATCATACTTCAGATATCAATTAAGAAGAGGCAGAAAACAGCCCCAATTTTTCACCTCAAGTGGCTGAAGGAAAGAAACAAAGAAAGGATAAAAGAAAACCAAGTCAACCAACCAAACAATAAAGAAACAGAAAGAGAAATAATTTCAATTCCATCTGCCTTTAAGTAAGTGCAGTGAGTTCTATGTCCATAGACCCTGCCTTACCACTGAATTGGATTTTTAAAAATCTGACTGTTGCTAAGAAAGGGCAGTTAAGCAAAATAAAGCAAGTGTCAAAAACTCAAAACTTCCTTTTTTCTTGTCTTTTAGACCCATTTGCCATGAGTTCCCTGATTCCCAATAGGAAAGATTGAGGCCTCTTTTTAAGTTAAAAAAAAAAAACACTGACAAGTTGGAATGACACCAAGAGATGAGTCATTTATTGAGCCTCACCTTGATCTCAGTCACACACTGTAATGTAGATGCTAACGTAGACAATAGCATCAGACCTTGGCCACTGGTCTCTGTAATTTTTGTTAGCTTACATTGAGTAGAACTGTCGGTGGTTTAGCAATAGCACTGATATTAAAAGCATATTGCAATTGCTGTTATTAGGGCCTATAGACCTGGGCCCCAACTCATGTGACCCCACGCATGGCACAATAAAATGCTAACCAATACTGAGCCATCTCCATGATTGGTTACAGATTGGACCTCTGTAATTCATAGCTTTCATTGGCTAATTTTCAGAGATAGAATACCAGAATATTCTCCTAGTCTGTCATTGTCTAGAAGCTCTGCTGAAACTTGCTCAACAACATAGCAGCATGCAAGCCTCCACTGATAGATGGGTGGTGGCCATGCAGGGAAAGTGAGGATTGGCTCATGAAACCATTGCTGCTTTCTCAAAACAGCTACAGTTCATCCCCTTTCCACAGCTTTCAGGCGATAGCAATCAGATTCCGTATGATTTGGGGGAAGGTGACTGCTGTCTTGGTTAAATTTACTGTAGGTATCCCTCATGCTTTAGCCTAAGTTTAACATTAAGAGATTTACACCCCGTGGTCCTTTGGCAGGTATGGAGGTTTGCGAAAATTACCTTGTCACTATCCAAATGTTTTCTTTTCTCATGAAACTCAGTTGGACTTTTCAGTGCTGAAAGAGAAAAATAAAAGGTAAGCAGAATGCGGGTTGGGGCATTGATCAACAGCTTTACAATATTGGCTGGTGTGCTTGCTGAGCTAGGCAGAGTATGGAAGTGATTGTCTTTATAAGACAATAAGCAACTAAAGAGGAAAGGCATAGAGGACACCAGCTCCTCTAAATCCTGGGGAGAGAGAGGAAGGTGGGATTTAGGCCCCAAACAGGATGAGCAACAAATGCAGAATATGCGACAGGAAGAGATGGTGGAGGCAGGGCATTCCAAGTTCCTGTGGAAATACAGGAGTCTGTTGGAAACTGGAGCAGAAAGTTATGTGCCTGTGTGATGGAAGACAATTGACTGGAGAGGTAGCACACACTTTTACTTTGGAAAAGGCTGGTGGGTGGCTGGGGTCTCTGTGTAGCTTCTAATTTAGGAAGGAATTTGTTTTTTCTACAAGGGACAATGGCTTATCCCAAACCATTGGATAATGACTAATTTGTCAGGTGCACACAACCAGGGGTGTTGAGGGAGAAACATGGAATGAAACTTTGAGAGCTAGAAAGAACCTTGCAGACAGTGGAATCTAATTCCTTATGCTGTATCGAATGGGAAACTGAGGGCCACAGATATTAACTAGAATCACACAGCCAGGCTAGGAGTGGAGGTCTTCTGATGTACTTGCCTCTTTCAAGGTATGGTATTAAAAAACAAATCTAACAACTGGAAGACACAGGCATTGGGTCATTGCAGCACACAAGCATTTTAAAGAATCTAGACCATTACTGCAGTGTGAGATGGTATCTCGAGATGGTCTGGAAGCTCCGTCCAAACTCTTTTGACTCAGCAAAGTCATAGAAGATCCATTTATGGCATTCTACAATTTGATTAACTTCCTTGGTCCACCAGCACAATCTCAATCAAGAGCTTCAGACAACCAGCTTTCAAGTAGACTTTTTTTTGTCATCCTGGTATCTGATAGACCCAGGGTCTGGTAAGGGAGCAACAAGAGGATGCTTTCCCTAAATCTCCCTGTCTCTTTTCAACATGAACAAAATTGACCAAAGGAACATGTGGTTGCTTGACTTGGCCCAACTCTAGATCTGTGCAATAGTCTTTATTTCTCATAGGACACACACAAAAAGAATATGTTGCTGGAATGTCACATTTCCCTTGCATAAAACACTATGCTTCCCTTTGTTTCTTGCTTTGCACCCTTAAAATGGCCTCCTCTACACAATCTGTTGCCTGTTTCTCCATTTATCCTCATTCCATGCTCCCAAGTGATCATCTGGAGAGATACGCAGTTTGACTGTATCATCCCTATCTCTTTGTTTTCATTACTGTCATTATCTTCAGTAAGAAGCAACTCTTTCCTGTTTTCGAGGGCAATTGCAGTTTTATATCCAGGGCCTTCTGAAAACAAGTCCCAGCTCACCAGGCGACCAGATGATACAATTTCTGGTTTAAGGCCACTGAACACTTCGGCATCTGTCTACAATTGGTGTGAACAGATTCTAATGTGCCCAGGAGCTTTAGGCCATTTAACTGGGCATTTTATATTGATGTGGATAATGGCTTACATGATTCAGGAAAAGAATTGATCTTAGTGTTGCCTTACTAAGTGGCCCAAAAGAATAGCATACGCTTTTCCTCATGAAGTCCTCCCTGGGGGGATGGTAAGAATCTCTCCTGAGCTATCCTTTACATTCCAAAGTCAATTGGTTCTAATTGGGATTTGGGGGTTTGGGGGACTATCTGGTCTTCTGTCCCTGAGGCTTTTCAAATTTTATCAGCAGGGCCTGCTAAGTGATCTCAGAAACACTGCACTGTTGGTAGCTGAGTTTTGTAAAGCTGTACAATTCATCACTTCACAGTCCAAATGACTCCCCTGTGCAATGATTCACAGAGTCCAGTTCGCTGAGGCCAGAAGTGAAAAGGCCTTCTCAACCCTTTTACCACTGGGTGGGAGAAGCTATGTCGGTTTAGCAAGGACTTTGGAAGAAAGCCAACGAGGTGCACACACTGATTTTTCCACACATTATTCTCCTTGGGGTTTAAGAGGTGTTATGTGGGGCACTGGTTTCACATCAGGCTGTTGAAAATTACCCTACCACGGTCCTGGAATAGATGTTTGCCTGTTTCTGCAACTCCAGAGAATGTGGTTTTAATGACCTCCCCCAAAGAGCCAGTAAGAACTATGATGTTTCCCTTCCCCTAACCGGCCTCATCCCAGCCCGCATCACTAGTTGACTTTTTGGAAAATACATACAGAACCTCTTTTGTTGTCCTCCCTGGGAGTATCAAATGGCAAAATTGTGTATTTAAAGGACATTGACATTTAAGATGAACAAGAAATTCTAAATTAAAAAATAATAAATCAGTGTGATTTTAAATTAAAATATGCTAATACATTTAGTCAGCCACACATCTACCCCATTCCCCCCAGAGGAAGATTAATCTCTTCTCACGAGGGAATTCATGTTCTCGCCTCAGAGTTTAGTTACGGCTGTTCCTATTTCTGTCCCCACAGCTCTCGCTAATTTGGGTCAGCTGTGTGTATAAACATTTGCTTACTTAGAGTTCAGAAAAAGATCCCCAGATAGGACCAGGCCTCCCGCAGGGCCCTCTTCTCCACTCTGCCGGCACCCCACCCCCATCTGTTAACAGTGGATGCTCACGGTCCATTGAGTCAGCTGTGACCTCGGGATGCTCTTCCTACGACAGAACGAAAAGTTCCTCATCTTGGGCCATCCACACAGTGGAAGACATAGGATCCCAGGAAAGGGAGAGAATGATCCTCTTGGTGAGGCCTCTCCAAAGCCAATTAGGGAGAAGGGCCTGGCTCCTCAGAACAGAGCAGTATGCTGGTGGTAGCACTGAGGTTGGTGTCCTGTCCCCAGGGCTGCTCCCTTCAAGTAGAACAGGGCTGGAAAGCTCAGAGAGCACCACTGGTGCCAAGGATGAGGACCAAGGGACAACATTGAAGAGCTTGAGTCCAAGAGCAACCTCTAGGGAAAGTCTCACAGCTGTCCCGGGATCAGCATCTCCAATGTCACCCGGAAACTTTGTCGGGAATGCAAATGACTGAGAGAGACCTAGAGAGTTAGAACCCAGCAACCTGTGTTTTGTTAAGTCCCCCACAGGGAATTCTGTAGCAGATTCAAGTTTCGAGGTCCACTTTGCTAGAGTTAGCAAGGCCAAATGGTTCCTGACCTCGGATGCTTTTGGTACTAAACAGAGCTGAACAAAAACTTCCATATGCTTGTCCAGAGAAAGGCTGCTTAGGTTCATTAAGCACTGTTTTTCACAGCTGCTCTTCAGAAACATGGAAACTTGATGTACAAAAGGTGGTTGTGCTCATAAAGTATTGTCTGATATGTTCATATGCCGTTAATTTAAAAAAAGATGAATTAATAATTATCTAAAGTCTGTGGTTTGGGGTGGTATGCTGAGGTGGATGGAGAAGACAAATGTATTTAAAGCGTGAGACCCCTGACAGGCCCTTGTTTTAAATGCTCCTGGCATGTTGTGGTTTCACATTGAGCTGCTAAGTGCCGGTGTAGCAGTTGGAAACCACCAGACCCTCCTCAGGAGAAAGATGAGGCTGTCCACTCCCCTGAACTTACAGTCTCTGAGGCTCACAGGGGCAGTCCTACTCTGCTCTGCAAGGTCACTGTGAGTCAGAAATGACCCCAAAGCAAGGGTCATTTGAGGAGACTAAACATGAGGGGACAAGCAATTTAGGTTCTGTCCTGGTTTTCTGCTTTGCAACCTTGGATAAGTCTGGTAGACTTACTCATAATCTGGGCATAGGAATGCTTGCTCTCTCTTTGTCTCACTTTTAAAGACAAATTAGACCATGAGTGATTTTCACTCACACAAATGGGAGACATCTATATATACATGTGATAGCACTTTGAAAATTATGCCCAAATAATGAGTAGCTTATTCAGTGCCCAAGTGATCATTTTAAAATGTTTTCCAAGGTCACCAGTTGGCATCGACTCACCTCTTGACTCACGGTGACCCCATGTATGTTCAGAGTAGAACTGTGCCCCGTGGAGAGTCCAATGGCTGGTTTGGGGGAACTAGATCCCCAGACTCCTCACAAAAGCTGCCTTTGGGTGGACTTGGACCTCAACATTTTTGGTTAGCAGTCAAATGTATAGACTGTTTGCACTTGCTCCTTTTATTAAGTAGCCTTATGTTATTGAAAGCTAGCTTGCCTACTTGGAGAATTTAGTGCAAAATGCACGAGTATTTTTGAACTTTCTAGAAAGAAGGGTACAAAGACAAAGTCAAGTATGCCTACTACTGCTGCTTTAATTTTTAACTGAATAATGGAAAGACAGGTGGGATGAGGGGAGAAATCAGGATTATTCCAAATGGGATTGGTATGCACATCGGGGGACACATTTTCCTATCTCTGCATCTCAGATGTTAGCAAGAAGGGAAGAGGCAGACAGATTCATCCCCTCGTGCGGCGTTCTGCTCAAACAGCCAACAGGGTGTGGCAGGGTGCTCTAGGGAAAAGCCAAGTCAAACGAATGCATGGAGAAAAGGAAGAAAGACTTCGCCCAGGCAATTTCTCAAAACTATGGTGAAGCTGCATGTTGTGTGGGTGCAGGCACTGCCTCAGCCATCCTTCTTGCTACTCAGGAGAACAATCACAGAACTCGGGGATTTACCAAGGCTTGGCAGTAAATATGTGGCTGTAGTGGCTTGGATTAGTCTGCAAAACAAATAAAGGCAGCACCATTCATAGACAGCTCATTGTATCTTTCAATTCATTGACATAGTTTAGATTAGGGGACCAAGATGACCAGACCATCCATTTTGGCCAGCAGCTGCTTTCTCGAAGATTCCCTGGACAGGTGACAGTTTCACTGGGGCCCCGTCCTTCTGAAATTCATCTCAGTTCTACTATATTTTCATTTCTATTCCAAAAGAGTTAGTACAATGGTCCCTCATTTTCCCTCTGGGGTTCAACACCAATGACCGGGAGAAAAGGGGGAAGAAAGTAATTTCTTTCCTTTTCTTCTCACCGAACCCCCATCCTACTTACTGAAGGTGTCCAGTATTGTCAACAGGATAATTTAGTGGGGGTGGGATTTGAAGCCCTTTCCAGGGTGTAAGCCCCTTGAAGTTGAATTCTGGTCTAGCTGCTCCATGTGTATCCCACAGGGCCTTTCTTGCAGTAGGTAGGACATACTTAGGATATTGCTCCCTGGCACTTTTACTGGCTCTCATCCACATGGTTGATCACATTAAAGCATTTGAACTGGTTGGAATAAAATGCTGTCACTTACTGGTCCACCTTGAAGAGTAAGAGCCAGTGGGGAATAAAGCTCTCATAGGGAAAAGTTTGCTGAGAAATCACGAACAGTCCTGAAGCCCTGCTGTATTTCCAAGGGATGTGGCTGGTTCCATCCTGAGGCCAAAGGATCCCTGGGGATGCACATGTTGGGCTTCTCACTGCAAGTCAACAGTTTAAACAGCAGCCATTCTGAGGGGGAAAGCCGAGGAGGCTCTCTACTCCTGTAAAGAATGAGTCATGGTCGCAGAAACCCCACAGGGGCAGTTCTACCCTCTCTTGTCGGAGCGCTGTAAGTCACAATCAACTAGATGGCAGTGAGTTGTTTCTTTGGTCCCGAGGCTATGAGGAAGTCAAAAACCTTGGTTTCTTCTTACAGCCTTGAGCTTAGGAGAGAGTCTCCAAGAGCATGGGACAGCACCATGCCTGCTCTTTCTCCATCTTCGTTGTTCTTCACATACTAGGAGCTCTAGGTCTTGACTTTGAAATTCAGAAGTGGCATGTTGGAGATAAACTTATATGTGTATCTTTATGCACAAGTGTAAGCCAAAATACTTAAGCAAACTTCAATTTCACTGAGACTCCAGGGCTGTTTTGAAATGGGGTTCAACAACTGATATTGTCAATGGAAAGGAATCTTGAGATCTGGTTCAGACCCATGCCCTTGGCCCAAGAACACTTTCTCCAGGATTTATAGTTGTCTGGAGAACTTTGTGTTGGCCCTCAGAGGCTTGCCTTTCTAAATGACAAATCAAGGGATAAGGTCCTTGGATACATACCAGCATCCAAAGAGGAAACTCTTAAGCCCATAATGCACCAATAACAACAATGAATGCTTAAGAGAAGCGATCAAAGAATGCATATGAGAGAGAAGATCTGGCTACTAAGTGTGGACAGTGTTGCTGTTCACTGGCAACCTCAAAGCCTTTAGGATGTATTCCTAGGAAGAGCAAAGGCAGAAAAGCCAATCCATTTGGATGAGCTAAACTCACTCATTGAATCAGTTCTAACTTATAGCAACCCTATAGGACAAAGGTGAGTCGCCCTGTAGATTCCTGAGTTTGTGATTCTTGGGTATTTCTCCCACAGAGCAACTTGTCAACTGAAAAGCACCGAATTCAGTTCGCAGTCGCTCTCGGGTATTTCTCCCACAGAGCAACTCGTCAACTGAGAAGCACTGAATTCAGTTTGCAGTCTCTCTTGGGTATTTCTCCCACAGAGCAACTCATCAACTGAAAAGCACTGAATTCAGTTCGTTGGAATTAGGTGGGGGAGTAAGGTTATCATCAGTCATCAATTTGTTGTGGAATTGAAATATGATCCACCATATGCCAAAAACAATGAAATTATTAATCCAATGCTCCTTATGGTAAGCAGAGGCTGTGATGTAGAACTGGGAGATAGTACCTTAAGATTATTAGTACATCCTTGACATTTCATATTAAAATAAAATTCCAACTGCCCCCTGATTTGGGTTGGTGGGCATAAAGAAATTTATGACAAAAATGAAAGGTATGAAAAGGAAATGCAATTACTTTTGAACATTTATAACAGAAACCCTGACAGACCTTATATTTTGTGATTGCTCTGATGCATATGCGGGCAATGTAAGCATTCTTTAACAACTCTAGTCAGGAGCCCTGAGAGTGTAGGTGTTATCAGCTGACCTATTAACAGCAACGCCAGCAGCTTGAAACCAATAGGCACTCCACTGGGGAAGGATTGGGCACCTTCTACCTGGTCCTAGGAGAGCCACTGTGAGTTTGAAGTGGCTCAAAGGCAGTGAGTTTGGTTTTTGGTTGGGTTGGGTAAGCATTGGACTGTTAACCACAAGGTCTGTGGTTCAAACCCACCAGCTGCTCCATGAGGAAAAGGTGAGACTACCTGTTCCTGTAAAAATTTGCAGTGTTGTAACCCTCACATAGAGTTGCTATGTATTGGAATCAACTTCACAGAAGTCAGTTTTGGGCTTTTTGTTTGCTTGGGGTCTCAGTTTAGATAAAAAAGAGGCATCTGAATCATTCGCAAAGAATAGTTGCAATGACAACTTAACCTAATAGTAACTTCACATAATTCAGGCCAAAGTCTGCCAAAGAATGGCAGGTGATCCTGTTGACAAACACAAAAATGGTACCACTGCATGAGAATAATATAAGAATAAGTAGCAATTCACTTGGGCATCAACTTTGAATTTAGGATTTATGACACATTTTCAAATTTGAGGGAGGATTATAATTTTTTGGAGTATCATGTAGAAGGCAAGCTATCAGTAGTATGGCAGTCATGTGCTTATGTTAATTTTATGATTGAAATGTAGGGGTGGAGTCTAACCTGTTAATCTGGAGCTAGCCATTGAGTAGCAAATGAGGCCTCTATGTGGGCATGGCTTTCTCCTGAGACTTCTGGGAAATCTCGCGATATTTCCCTCGTGAAGATGAGAAGCTATCTTCCCTAGCTGTTGGGAGTTAGTCTCAGAGGCCATCGATGAGTCACGGAAAAGACAAGATGGCAGCGTCTGAGAAGCTGGAGGAGCTGGCGGAGAAACCACACGGCTTTGTCCTGATGGAGCCAGACCTCTGAAGCTGGAATGGCATGCTGTTGATGGACCCTGAGCCCTGGAAGCAAGGAGCTATGGGGAGACCCCTGCCAGCACCAGAATTCTACCCACTGACCTGTGACTTCGTGAGTCAGAAGGAGACTTTGTAGACTGATTTCGGGCATATGGGTTAATATCGGACTTATGACTTTGTACTGGACTGGATTGCGATGCTTTCTTAATGTCCTATTTCTCTTATATATAAACCTTTTCTTTATATCCATATGTGTGTCTTTGAATTTGTTCCTCTAGTCTACCCGGACTAACACAAGCAGTGTTTTTATTTTGCATGCATTTAAAGTTTAGTTTGCACAAAATGGAACCCTACAAGACCTGGCTTTGGGGCACTTGACTTCCTCCACCTAAGTTTCAGGAACATGAACACAGAAGACAACAGAGGTTGGGCAACATAAGGGTCTTTCAAACTCTACTCTGAAGAGCAGCAGCCTTCTGTAGGAGACCCTCATGAGGCATCTGTGAGCAATGAGGGGAGACTGATCAAGCAAAATGGGGGCTTCCAACCTTGTTTCAACAGAGCAAGCTTTGGGGTGACTTCTCCCACATGTTTGTGTTCTTTGAACAGTTACACAGGTGGACAGCCATTGATCTCTAACGACTCCTAACTTGTCTGCCTTCCTCTTCCCTCCTTCTCTTTCCCCCCTCTTCTTAAAAACTTCAAATACAAGAATGTTTTGTAAAGCACTGTTGTGCAACATGGAACATAATATAGGTCATCTTGAATTATATGTGCTTTTTAAAAATCTTGAGTCTGTTCCAAAGACACTTTTTGTCTGTTGTTGTTCCTACCATGCCTGACACAATAGCTTGCACCTAACCTGCTTTGAGGAGCTATGATCTCATAGTGGGCTATAGGATGAGCTGCAAGCCTTGAGGTTAGCGGTTCAAAACCATCACCTACTCCTTAGGAGAAAGAGGAGGCTTTCTACTCTGGTAAAAAGTTAGTTTCAGAGATCCATAGTGGCAGTTCTATCTTTTGCTCGAGTCTCTTTGAGTCAGAATTGACTCAATGATAGTAATTTGATTTTTGAGTTTGGAGTCTGCTTTACATTAACTTTTCCTGATTTATATGAAATTAAAAAGACCTTGAAACTGATGCCTTTGCTTTCCTTTTTGAGACCCTTGGGTGCCTGAGTACATGCAAACTGCTAGACAATGTGTTTAGATCATATGCTTAGTCTGTTTAGGCTGAGCAGGTTAACTATTGCTGTGTCCAATCTCTTATCACCTGGAGAGATAGATCCTTCTTGTTCTGAATTCTCTGAGAAGAGCAAAACAGGAAAGGTGTATTCTGGCAAAGATTGGGAGTGGACATCTGCCGTGACTCCTGGCAATTTTCCACAGCAGAATTAATATACTCAGCTTGATTTGGAGGAGGTGGCTGAAGACTAGAGAAACCAGTAACTCTTAAAATTTGTCACTCTGCTGACTTAAAAAATATTTGTATTTATTGTAGGTCTGTTTGCCAGAAGAAACTTAAAAATGATATTTGTATTTGTTTTACGTCTATTATCTTAATAAAATGAACTATGGATACATAATTACTTTTAAGCACTATTTCTTTAATATATAGACCATTTAATTCTTGAAATCTCAGACAACACAACATACCTACATTGGATCCTACCATGGACATTTGTTTTCTAAAACTTACATAAAAGGGTTTATCTTTAAATGGATCACAGGCTCCTTCCTGTTCTTATTTGGTGTTTGTGATGGGCTTTTAGAGACTTGATCCCATAGACCTCAACCAAAACTTCTCTTCACTCACATGCCATTAAGACTCAAACTCAGAGTATCTTAACCTATGCGTTGACCTGGCCAACCCTGCACACCTTGGCTCTGACTAGATTAACCTTAGTCTATCTACTTTCTGTGTGTCTCTACCTCGGAGTTAGCCCCCAGCTCACGAGGACCAACCACGTGCACAAGAGGCTGCTCATGAGTGGTCAGACTTCTGGCACCGAGTCGCCACTGTTCCACACCAACTCCCTTTGCTTTTCCAGAATTAAGAGGAAAAGGCATCAGTGAGGGAACAGCTTGTGTTGTTACTCAAATCAAGGACCCCGTCATGTATTTATTTGTGGCCATGATGGGAGGACCCTCATAGATCTACACTTGCTTGCAAGCTACCTTTGTGAATAATTCTTTCAGCTAATAGGTTTACAAATTAGGCTCCACAAACTAGCTATTGAATTGAATGAACTACTGGTGTGGTAAAGCCAGAGTAGAGGAGTATCACTATTGTTGTTTTTAGTGAGTGGTGTGTTGAGTCTGACTCTAGCAAGTCCACACGTGTCACAGTGGACTGTGCCATGCCTTTCTGAAACAGATTGCCACTTCCATCTTCTGAGGGGCCACTAGATGGGATCCAACTGTCGACCTCTCAGCTAGTCCCAAAGTGCTTAACCATGGGGTCCCCCAGGGACCTGACAGGGCAAATACTTGACCTCAGGTTAAGAAGGACTGAATGAAACAAATAAACAAGAAAGGCCACAAATAAACTTGCTCTTTCTGTTTCTCTTCACAATTGTAAATATTGCTCAAGCAGCCTCTAAGTTGGAGGGTGACCTGCTTAGTTCATGCCTAGCAAACCTCTGAAGAGGTTGTGCAACAAAAAAGGTCACCTGCTGTCCCCTTTGGATAGGTTTAGCCATTAACAAAGAGACATTTTTGAGTTGCATAAGAAAAGAAAACTTCTTTTTCTTTCCTTTTCTATGTTGATAGGAAAGGCCTGAAAAAAAATTCCATTCTGGTGTGTTCTGAAGCACAGACTACACTGGATTTTTTAGACTATGGAGCATAGGGATCCATTGTTACTAAAGTACAAGACACATGATCAAAAGCATTCTACTCGCTGCCTACTAGACTCTGAAGTAATAGCCATGGTGGCATAACACAGGATCTGGACTTCTGCAATTGCTATGCGTATTTTCATTTAAAAATTTGGTTGGGGTGTGGGAGGGGAATGAAGTTAGAAAACAGCGTAAAAAGGTTTAACTGTGACTTCATTTACCCTTAAGATGATTTCTCTGTCTTTTTGTAGAGGTAACCAAGAATTTGCTCTACTGCTTCTTTTGTAGAAATTTCAAATGTACCTTCCCAAAGATGTGATGTTACCTCTTCCATCACACCACTTTTGTTAGAATCACATTGATGCTCACTCTTACAGAAAGTAAATGATTGGCAATATTTAATCCATAGTGGATGAAAGTATCTATGGATGTCCAGGTGGTGCTGTCAGGTACATGTTGGACTGCTAATTACAAGGTTGGTGGTTCAAACCCACTAGCTACTCTGGGTAGAACGATGAAGCTGCCTGCTCCTGTAAACCTGGGTAGAGCCTAGGAAATGATATAAAATTGCTGTAAGTCAGAGTAGACTTGGTGGTAGTGTTTTGGAGCTAAAGCCAATGAGGTGAGCATAAATTTATGTGACTGGTATTTTTAGAACAGAGTGGTGATAATATCCAATTTAAAAAGTAGCATAAGGATTAGTGTTTACCTTACCAAACAAACTTATTAAATTGAAATTTTAGGTAAACTCTACATCAATAAGGGAAACTTAAATTATAGTAGAATTGGGGCTCAAACTCAGATGCCCCTAAAGGACAGAGTAGAATGCCCAACTGGTTTTCAAGGCTATGAATCATAAGAAAGCAGGTTGTCACATCTTTCCTCTGTGAAGTGCCTGGTAGGCTTGAAATGTCCTGGGGAATGACTGATGGCGAATGGCCACCCCCTTATACCCTGCACCACCAGGGATCCTTTGAGAAAGGCATTATAGAGAGCAAGACCCATTCATTCTGAACCAAACATTCCATGAGAAAGGTTCATAGGAGCACTAAGAAAGATAAAAGGAATATTATTTGTCAGTAAGGAGGGCTCAGGATGGGGGCAGGCAATTCTTGAAATATAAGACAACAAATGAGAACACCAGTGAGCAGAGGAGTCAAACCAGGGAACCTTCCAGGAAAAGGCTGCTATGCAAATACAGAAGGTGTCTTGGAGACCCACAAGTAAGCACTCACTGCTAACTAAAAAGTGGGGACTTTAACCTACCTAGGCTCTGTGGGAGAAATACTCAGTGCTCCTAAGAAGATTGGAGCCTGGAAAATTTCACAATTCTACTCTGTCTGGGTTGCTGTGAGTGAAAATTGACTTGACATCTAACAACATATGAGGAAAAAAATGCCACAAATCAGATAACAGATAACAAATGTTAAAAATAGGCTGAGCTCCGGTGGCGTAGTGGTTGTGCGCAGGACTATGGCCCACTGGGATGGAAGTTCAATTCCAGCTCACAGGAGCAAAGGCTGGGCCTCCTACTCCCACCACCAGAGAGCAGTGATGCCTAAAAAAAAACTAAAAAAAAAAATTTGCTGTTGACCTTGGAATTTCGCAGGTATAAAAGGTGTAGAACTCTTGGCAGTCAGACTTTTGGCTCCTCCCAAATGTCATTAATGGCTCCCTATTGACCAGAAGCCTACTAATAACTCCATCAATGAAGATGTATTTTGTATGTCATATGCATTATATCAACAGTTCTCAACCTGTAGGTCGAGATCACTTTGGGGGTTGAACAACCCTTTCCCAGGGGTTGCCTGATTCAGAACAGTATCAAAATTACAGTTATAAAGTAGCAACAAAGAGAATTTTATGGTGGTGGTTCACCACAACATGAGGAACTGTATTAAAGGGTCATGGCATTAGGAAGGTTGAGAATCACTGAATTATATACTACACATACCGAAAAGTTGCATTTTTCAATATGAGATCATGAGGCCTTTCATTCAAAACATACCAGGCTTTTGTACTGATTGCTGAAACTGCAAGGCTGGCTTGGTGGATTTTCTTTATGGTGGAGTCGTCTATCTTGAAATGGCAGGAACCACCCCTGTAAACCTCAACCTGTGGTACACATCAAGCCAGTGAACTTTCTTTTGCAGGGTCAAGGCTTTTCTTTGCTTCCTCGGATCACAACAGCATCATTTGTGTCACTCCATGTGGGGCCCATGGTATTGTAGTAGACCGGAGTGCTGAGGGAGCTCATGTTCTTCTGCAGTTCACCATGTATTGGCAAGACAACTCCTTATAGATGATTAGTGGCACATGGCACTTAAAAAAGTTGGCACAAAGGTGCGCTCAAGCAGTTCACACCTGTGTTGTTCAAGGGTCAAGGGTACATGCACGTCTTAGTTACCCGATCCTACAGATGACAGGTGTCCCTACAGGGCTGCTACACAGTCACTGTGAGTTGGCATTGACCTACGGACAGTGGGTTTTTGTAGTTGGGACAAAGCAACCAGGGTCAAAATTAACTTTTGACAGAGATTCCATGAAGATCTTGGGAACTGAGTATATTGGCTTGGACTAAGCGAGTCTAAGGTGCTTTAAAAAAAATCAAATAACATGCCTCTGAGTCAATCGTGACGCATTGGAGAACCCACATGTGTCAGAGTAGAGCTGTGTTCTGAAGAGTTTTCAATGGCTGATTTTTCTGAAAGTAGATCACTAAAGTGCCACCATCTTCTTCCTTGGTGTCACGGGGCCTGTTCAAGCCTCTGACTTTGGGTTAGCAGCAGAACGCTTAACTTTTTCACCACCCAGGGTCCTGCTAGGGGTGTACATCAGTCTGAAATACATGATCGCATAGTAATATAGCAGTACGGAAGAGCACTGTACTCACGTGGTATTAGGCCTTGGTTAGCCAGTTGCTCCTGGGCCCTTCTCTGCTGAAGCCGTAACTGTAAAACTTAGAAAAGGAGGTGTTAGTTTGTGCATTGGGTCTACTTAGCCTTGTATTTGTTATGCTTATAATCACTAATAATTTCATTGTACTTTTATACTTTCTATTTTATTCCTGGAGAAATTCTAAAAGTTAGTGTACAGTATGTACACTAGACCTGGTGAAAGAAGGGTCAGATAAGTGAGAGGGTTGAAGGACTAGGCAGCAGATTGGAACAACTGCCTCCTCTTTAAAGTGAATGCTATTTTTATAGCAATGTGCCCTCTCTCTACCCACTACACCATTTGGGAGAGAAGCCAATCAGATTCTACTGGGGGAAGTAGTTAAAACCAGTTGTTCTCTCATGCCTTGGGATCCAGGAGAGTCCCATGTCTCAGAGCAGAACTGCTCTTTTGGGTTTTCCAGGCTATGGCCCTTGGAAGCAGATCAGCAGACCTTTCCTCTCAAAGCACCTCTGAGTGGCTACCTTTGTGGGGCTTGCACACCCTGGGACTCAAGCCAGGAGAAAGCATGAAAGGAGCGAGGCTTTGGGGGTCTGACCTGGTTTCCACCTCCCACCTCCATTCTCTCAACAGAACCTGAATTCTGGGCAAGTTGCATAACCTTTCCACCCTGCCGCTTTCTCCTCCGTAACTGTGAACACTGTCTGCCCTGCTGGGCTGCTACAAAGTCTGATAAAACAATACATGAGAGCTACTTCACAGGATGGCTGGCACATAATAGGTCATCCATAAATGGTAGTATTTTGAAAGAAACTGGGATCCATTTGGGAATTCAAAGCCAGGGTTATTTGATTTATAGTTTGCTTAGAAAATGACAACATTGTAAAATGTCCAAACGATACTCCATATTACAAAAATTTATGGTACTATTCATAGAACAAACATTGTGTGTGTGTGTGTGTGTAATGATGTGTACAGCATTTAAAATGTTCTCCATCTCTTTCCTCTCTCCTCAAACACATTTCGTCTTTGGACAGTCAGCATCTCTTTGTGTCTGTCCCATTTTCCTGGGGAGATCCTACATGTGACATCATGGCTCCTGAGTGAAAGATGCTCAGAAGAAGGGCAGGAAGAACACATGCCCAAAAAGTAAAGTCTCAATTGGCTCAACTTGGTTGCAATGGACATGTAAGCATATGGCTAATCATAACAAGGTTTTTCTTTTTCTTGTAATTTTAAGAAAATACACACAACTATTTGGAGAAATCTTGCCTTGCGACAGTTTTAAGTCAATAATATTTATTACAACTAGGATGATGGCAAAAGAGATGATTGCCATAGAGAAGAGCTTGATAAAGGATCTTTTCTGGTTTCAAGGAAGAGAAAGATGAGGTTTTCTCCTGCCTCACAAAGCTGGAAACCCACAGGGCAGGTCTATCCTGTCCGCCAGGTCTCTCCATGTCAGTGTCCACTCAAGGGCCATGAGTTTTGTTTTGGATGAGCGCAAGGACATTCTGTTTACACACAGAGCTACAATGTTAAAGCCAAGAAGATTGTGTAAGATTATTGATGCACAGCGTCATTTCTGGAAAAACCAACAAAATTATGCAAAGAAATGCAGTTAAAAAGTCAATACATTAAAAATATTAAAATAACCCAACAGAAAGCAAGCAAGGGAGAGCAGAGGGACAAAAACTAGGAAAGACAATCAGAAAATGGATGATGCAATTGTTGCTCTAAATCCAACCTTGATGGCATAAATACACAGAGATGGTCAGACGATTTTTTAAAAAAGTAATATTCAATTATATGTTGCGGAGGGAACACACTTTAAATATAAAACTCAAACTGAAAGTAAATAGATAAAATAGATACACCACACAAATAATATGCATATGAAAGATAACTATTTTACTACCAAGTAAATTATACTTCAAATTAAAGATTATAATCAGATTAAGGAGAAATATTTTATAATTATGAAAGGAAAAATTCATCAAGAAGATGGATTATAAACAAATATGCCCCTCACAGCAAAGTCTCAATCAGAGTTGACAGAATTGAAACAAGTGAAACAAGACATTCTCACAGTTAATTGTGTTATATTTTATACCCTCTCTTGAAATTTGACCAAACTGTTTTTTTTTTTTTTTTGGTAAAAAACTCCATTAAGTACCTATTACACTATCGATCATCATGATTTCATTGACACTTAAAGAGGAGCCTGGTGGTTTCGTGACTGTGTGTTGAGTGATAGACCTCTGGCTGACAGTTCAGAAGTACCAGCAGCGTCACAGGACAAAGACCTGGCTTTCTCCTCAAAGTGACAGTTACCGTCTCAGACACACACATGGGGCTCACTCTGAGTCTGCATTGACTTGATAGCAGTGAGTTTGGTTTTGCAGAATAAACAGTCTTTTCAGGTGCCCGTGGCCCAGAATTACTGGGCTACAAAATAAGATTCAATACATTTAAAATAATTGAGCATGTCCTTATTATTATATAGAATATTATATATTGTACACAGTATTATATAGAGTTTGTCCTCTGATCACATTGGAATGAATTGGAAGCAAAAATCAATATGCCATTTGGGAAAATACTTAACAATACATACTCATGTCATTCATAGATCAAAAAAAAATTACAAAGACAATTAGAGACCATTTTGGGCTGCATTATTATGGAAACCCAAATGAAGTCCATTACCATGAATTCGGTTCTGACACCTAGCAATTCTATAGGACAGATTAGAACTGCACCTTGGGGTTTCTGAGGATGGAATTTTTTTAAAGCATTTTTTTTCTTCTTTTTTAAAATATCATTTTATTGGGGTCTCATACAACTCTTATCACAATATATACATCAATTGACATATGTTTGGGCATATGTTGCCTTCACTCCTTTCCAGGCATTTACTTTCTATTGAGCTCTTGGTATCAGCTATCCACCCCCTCCCACCATCATAATCCCTGATAGATTGTACTTTGTTATTATTTTCATCTCTCACACTGACCACGTCTTCCTTTCCCCATGTTTTCTATTGTTCATCCCCCTTTAGAGGGGTGTATGGCTATGTGTCCATCATTGTGATCAGTTCCCCCTTTTTCCCATCTTCTCCCTCTCTTCCCCCTTCCATTCTGGTATCACTGTTCCTGGATTCTGTGTCATGAGCTCACGTCCTTTTCTATATCGGTGTACATGTTCTGGTCTAGTCTGAATTGAGAAGCAGCACTGGGGTAGTGGGGTGGGGGGAAGGGTGAGGAAGCTCAAGGAACCAGAAGAATATAGTGTGTTTCATCAATGTTCTACTGCATCCTGGTGACTCATCTCCTTCCTGTCAACCCTCTGTGGGGAGATTGTCCCACTGTCTATAGATGGGCTTTGGATCTCTGCCCCTCTCCCCCTTGCTCTCAATAATATGTCTTTGTTTGTTATGTGTCTTTGGATGCCTATTACCCGGTCCCTATGATGCTTCATGATCACACTGTTGGTGTGTTTCTTCCATGTGGATTTGTTGCCTCACTGCTGAATGGTGGCAAGCCTTTAAGACCCCAAACATTACATCTCTTAAAGGCCGGGCGTCCTCTGTCTTCTTCACCACACTTGCTTATGCACTCGTTTTGTGTTCAGCGATTGTGGCATCTCAGACTGACAACTGGTTAGAACAAAGTGTTCTTGTATTGAGGGAGGGTATGAGCAGAGACTCAAAGTCCATCATCCCCTACCTCAGTGTATTGCTGTATAAATATATATGTGTGGCGAACATGATAACCATACTCTATAGAAAATACCGCAGTATAAATTTATGTATATGGGCCAATACCTCTACTTTTGTGAATTAATGTATTTACATATATACACCACTATGTCTATACCTCGATTCATTGCTTCGATTCCTTGGTTCTTCCACTGTTTCCTTTTACCTTCCTCCTGCCACACCATCACTTCCCCCTTATTTCTGCCTCTTGGTACCTCCTCTTAGCTAGTTTGCTGCTTCTTTGACACCCTCCGCCCTCGGGTCCCTATCTTCTCCCTGTTCACAGGTGGATTTGAATTACTGAACTTGCAGTTAGTAGCCCAACCCTCTGCAGCACCAGAACTCGTTGGATAATGCTACTAACTTTAATTAACTAATCAAAATTAAAATAAGCTCACCACAAATGGACACATGTTGCATGACCTCATTTACATGAAATGACAAAGACAAATCTTAGAGTTTCCCAGGATTCAGTGAGAGAGGGGAGGGGGAACCATTTGAGGGGAGAAGTGAGTGTTTATTTACAATGAGGGAAAATTTGTAATTGATTATGGCTAATGGTTACATGCCATAATTAATTTAATTGATGTCACTATGTGATATACTTGGCAAGGGATAAATTGATAGTGTTATAGATATTTAAAGCAATAAAAATGTTTATGGGGCATAAGTGCTCATAGTAGAAAAGTCTAAAATTGGTGACCCAAAATTCTTCAAGAGTTTAAGACTGTCTACCCAAAACAGATAGAAGAAAGAGGGTAAAGATAAGAGAGAAAAATACTCAAAGTAGGAAACAAAAAATGATTAAAAAAAGGGAATAGGAACATAAAGAAGGGAGCAATGGGGGAACATAAAATGGAGGGAAAAATTTGCTAAGAAATGAAACAAAAATGACCCCCCCACTTGCTAAGATTCCTCCCCATCATAACTAAATATTAGTCTGAGTGGCTATAAAAGGAGGAAAGTAAAGTAGAAGTGGACGGCATTTTTAGCAACATAAAGGTTCATTTCAAACATGTGGAAAAAATGGTAAATTTAACTAAATCAAAATATCGTTCTTTGAGAAGATCAATAAAATTGGCAAACCCTTAGCTAGGTTAATGAAGATTAATATGAGAAAGAGAGAGAGAAGGGGGAGGGGGAAGGGGAGGAAGAGGAGGAGGAGAAGAAGAAGAAAAGAGGAAAGAGAGAAAAGAGAGCTCACAAGGAGAGACCTCAGGTTACTAATATCAGGAATCAAAACAAGGCAATAGACTCTGACAAGTGACAGCCCCTGGGTATCCACTGGTGGTTTCAAACTGCCAACCATGCAGACCGTCATGCAACCGCTAAGCCACAGGGATTCCTTCGTAGATTGCTTTTCTCCCTCTTGAGGATCTCCATCACCCCTTGCACCAAAGTGAAGCCCGGCATCCCCCAGTGTCCCTTCTCAAACCCACACTCACTGCTATCATTCATGCTGACTCAGGGGGACCCCGTGGGTTTCCGGGACTGCAGCTGTTTCCTGGGATAGACAGCCCCGTCTTTCTCCTGAGAAGCGAGCGGCCTGTTGGTGCTTTCAAACTGTCGACCATGCGGATCACAGGCCAACGTGTAGGCATCACCCCACCAGGGCTCTTTTCAGTGTCCCACCCCCAAAGATGTTCCCTTTGATATCAAAGTCTTTGTCCTGATCTTTTTCATCCTCTATAGCCCTGGCCCCATACAATATGTGTCCTTTTGTGAACTGAGCATTTTTTTAAAAACAACCTTTTATTATGAATTAAATGAAGATTATTTACAGAGAAGATAATCTGTTTTTACCATCAATGGCTTCTTTCCCCTCACCCATTTTATGTATACACTTTGTTTCTCCGCAGCCATTGTCTTCTCCTCAACGGGCCACTGAGTGTTGTGCTTCTTGCTTCCTTCCCAACTCCTTTCCTCACCCTGGGGTGGTACTGTTCCTGGGAATTAAATGGTTAATTATTCTGACAGAGGAGTGAACATAATTGGAGATATAAAGGGTGACTAAGGACAATATTCTTGGGGGGCGGGGTTCACCATCTCCATCCAACTTGTAAGCTCTTCTCTTTTAATTTTAAGGATCTGAGCATTTGGGGATATGTTTCAGGGAATCCAAGAATACCCCAATGATGTCAATAGCTAAGTCTGCACATATATTTTCTCTGTGGACAAACTATCATATTTACCCAAAATGAGGTGTAGGGCTACCAAAGAGGTGTAGGGCTCCCCAAAGTTAGATATTACTAAGTCAAAGCTTAAAATCTAGGATTCTGAGAGCATGCATCACGGTATCAAAAAGAAATGACCAACATTTAACCACTATGGAGGCAGAATAAGATCAATAATTGAGATACTGAATGCACTGAAGGTAGACTCATTCTTCTAAGCCAAGGAATTGGAAAGACAGCTACCCGTTCGATTGACTGGAAGAGATGCACAATGGTCCTCATTTCCAAGGAAATGACACAATAGAATATGGACATAATCAAACATGATCATTGATATTACATCCAAATTAAACTTTGCTGAAGATAATTTAAAAACAGCTGAAATGCAATTAAAAATACTCAAACTGAATTCATAAGAGGAGGTGGAATGAGGGCAATATCACTAATAATGTCAGAAAGCTTTGGCTGAAAGCAGCAAGAACCAGAGAGCTGTTTCCCCTGTGTTTTATTGACTATGAAAAACATTTGACTGTGGAGATCATAACAAATGATTGGTAACATGGAGCAGAGTAGGAATCCCAGAACATTTCACTGTGTTCAAGCAAGCCTGTGCATAGAACTAGAGACAGTTAAACAGAACAAGGAGATGGTGACTGATTCCAGGGTTGAAATTCAGACTGTCTACTTTCATCATACTTACTCTGTACACTAAGCCAGGAATTCAAGAAGCTGGACCATATGAAGAAAGAGACATCGAGGAAGAGTCGTCAGCAACCTTAAGTTAAGGGTACCTGAAGCACTTATTGCTGAAGATCAAACACTAAAACCCTCAGTATGGATTATAGCTCAACATTAAAAACAAACAAACCCCCCCCCCACAAGTATACCAAGAAGCAATGCTATAAAATGCAGTAAAAACTAAAGTGGTGAAAGATTTCATTTTACTTGAACCCACAATCAACACCCATGAACAAAGAAGTCGAGAAAGCAAAGGGAAAATCTGCAGCAAAATATCTCTTTAAAATGTTAAAAAAAAAAGATATCCCCTTTGCCCCCCACACTCTGCAAACCAAAGAAATCACGTTTAGACCTAAGGTGCGCCTGACCTAAGCCATGGCATTGTCAATCACTTTGTAAGCATGTGAAAGAAGGCCCATAAAGAACGGATGACATTAGGATATAGGACTGATGAAGAATATGAAATGTATATGGAATAGAGGAAGAATGATCACACCTGTCGGAGAAGATGCACAACCAGAAGCGGGGAAGGGGAGACTCCATCGTATATGCACGGGGCACGTTGCCGGGAGGACTGGAAGAGCAGAGTCTGTAGAGTCGAGGGCCAGAGAAAGAGGAGCACTTCGTGAGGCGAAGCGACAGTGTCTGCATGCGTGGGCTCACACACAGGGAAATGATGCGAATGGCCTGACGCTGGGGCTGACGGGCATCCAAGCAGCCGAACGGCACCTATAACAAACAGTAGCAGCAACATGGCCAACTCTAGTCCCAAGTCACTTACTGTGCTCGGAGAGATGGCGTTTGAGAAGTTGAATGATATCTCACTTCCTTCCTTTCCTTTTATTGAGTAACTGCATACATCAATTAAAATACACAGATTGTGTGGTGATCCTTTCATTAAGCCATTAAAAACACGAGTGTACAATCTTTGTAATTAATTTTGATTGTGGCATGGACTACTCTTATAGAATATATTCCTAGAATGCAATATGCAAGATGTAAGATTCTTCATGCTAATGCTCTAAGTGTGCCTGAGTGGCCCAGTTCCCTGGCCTTCCTGTGCTTGTTGCTCAGAACAGTGGAATCTTTTTCTTCTCTCAAGGAAGGAGCTGGGTGCCATATCAGGGCTCTAAGACTAAAGAAAGTGGCCAGAGAGCCAAGACCATGGTAATCTGAACAGTGGGATTTGTCCCCAATTGATTTCTTCTCCAGATCTGGAAAAACTCCAGTACCAGTGGTCAGAGCTTAAATGACTGCATTCCTCAGCTACAGTGAAGGCTTGCCACCTCTAGCCCCATGCAAGGTGAAACTGCCTTTCCCTTTGGTTGCAGCTGTCCCTCTGACCGCCTGGCCTCCTTCCTGGACAGCCACTCTGCATTTTACTGGGCAGTACCTCTCTGACCTCTTTCAGCTTGATGCAACCATCTGTGTCCCCAGGGCTCTTGGCAAACTTCCCCTCATCTACTGTAGCTAAAAATATTCCAAGCAAAGGATTACTATCTGGCCTATGACTGATCTCATTTCCAGTTCTAATCACCTACCTACAAATGACAGGCACCACGGAATCTTCTTTTTCCCTCTGAAGCTGCTATCTTTGGGAAGTAAAAGGAAGTTTGTCCTTCATTTCTTTCCCATATCATATTCACCTTCGCAGCATAAGAAATATCTGTATGGGTTTGGCATATGGATATAACGTTTTCTTAATTTCCAGAACTCAGTCTCCTCCTAGATCATTTGTTAGATACTTTTGAGTATCATCATCAGCAACATTGGGAATCATCTCCATGTTCAAGTTGCTGTTTCACTCTAAATTCTAGGCTTTCTCTTCTGAGACTCTCATATGTCCTATTAGTTTCTCACTATCATTGTACCATACTACTTAAATTATCACAGACATATAACAGTATATGTCATGTCTGCTAAGGAGGGTCTCATGCTAACCTTTTATAAACAGTTCTTGAATAGTCTCTAATGTTTTTCACCCCCTAAAAGATGAAATTGAGGATGAGGGTAGCAATGCCTCCCAGGACTTAACATTCCAAATGAATGGAGAAATTCTATCATCATACACACAAAACCTGTTCTGTCATAGAAGTTGCCGTCTATTTATTGACGAGTTTAATCCAGTTGGAGCGTTCTTCAAAGTAGGACAGACTAAGAAGGAAGATACAATGACCTAGTTCTGGAAATTGGTTAATGAAAACTCTAGAGTACACTTATTTTACCTGCAGTACCATCATGAGAAGGCACAGGATAAGAGCGTGTGCCATTCCACTGGATGTCGGCTTCCCAGGAGCTGGGCTGAGTCAACTCTAGCCTGTACAGAAGATCAAAGACTGTAGAAATTTCTTGGTCAGTAGAGTGAGTGACCAGGATTAGATTCCAGAAAGTAGCTGGGGCCTGAAACTAGGAAATTGACTCAAGAGTAAGAGTTCTGCCCACCACCTGAGGACATAGTCAGAAACACGTGCTTCGCCTGTGCCCAGCACTGACAAAAAGCCACCCAAGAAAGCAACAGGCAGGCATTGCTAGAGAAGTCTTTTGTGAGGTGTGAGTTACATAAGGGGCAAATGTCAGGATTAGTGGACATTATGACATTTATTTTGCCAAGTTAAAAAGTCGCTCACATGTTCAGCCATGCTAGGCATACCTTTCTTGGCATAAAAGGGAAGCAGTTTATCATGGAGCAAAGGTTTTGGGTATGGAAAAGGTAGATTCAAACCATGATTTAACTACTGTTAAAACATAGTTTCTAACACCTACAATTTCTAGTGTTTCCATCTGTATCTGGAAAAAAATACAACTAATAGAAAAATATACTTTACCTATCTTTCTGACAAATATCTATCATATCTATCTATCATCTATATCAATGTTGATCTTTCCAGATAGGAAAGGCAAAAAGGATTCATTGTAATTGTGAATTTTTAAGTGTCAGTCTTTAGGATTCCTAAAAGCTAAATATTAATGATGACCCTATCGGTCAAAGTAGAACTACCACTGCAGATTTCTCAGAGTGTAACTCTATGGGAGTAGAAAGCCAAGCATTTCTCTCACATAGTGACTCACAGTTTCAAACAACTAACCAGGTAGTTAGCAGCGCAATACATAACCTGACAACTCTAGAGTTTCCACCAACACTCACCGCCATCTAGTTGATTGCCACTCATAGCAACTCTAAGGATAGAATAACACTGGCTCCTTAGGTTTCTGAGACTGCAAATCTTTACAGGGCCAGAATGCCTCAAGTTCCTTCTACGGCGTGCATGATAGGTTTGAACTGCTGACCTTGGAGGTAGCAGCCCAATGTTTGACCCACCATGCCATCAGGTCTCTTTGGTCTCTTGGATAGGAGTATTTATATGAAGGATCTCATGGAAACCTTCCAAGTATATATGAATTATAGACCCCATTTTATAGAGTATCTCAAGCTCAGAGGGTGTAAGTCCCTTCTCCATGTCTGCCTTATTGAGTATGACTTGGAATGTAAACCAAAAGGCTAATGGTTCCAGTCCACCGATTTCTTGGAAAGATGAGGCTGTCTGATCCCATAAAATTTTACACATTGCTCAAAACCCAACATCCGGTTGCTATGAATTGGCATAGACTTGATGTAGTAAATAGTAAAGTGAGGGAAGCAAATTTTAAATCCACGACTTGGTACTCTAAAATTCTGCCTCCTGGGTACACAGTCTGCCTGGTACTGTTAAGAACAGAAGATAATAGCTCATGACACCCCATACCTTGTTTTTAAATGTAATTTCTCCATTGTGGAGAGGTCTGCTCAGAGCAAGAATCAGGAGGAGCTACTACTACCTGATGTGAGGCATATTTTAAGCTACTTGCCCCCTAGATAACTCAGTGTCACTGTTCACAGTGTCTCTGTTTTAATGGTTGTTCCTCTAGGTTAGTGTGCTGACCAACGTCAGCAAAGGGCTCTGCTGAGCCTATAGAAAGAACTACATTCCAGAATGATCCCAGGCTCTGATGACATCACACAGGGCTGTTGCCATGGTTTTGGCCAGCAGTATTGCTTTTCTGAGTATTGCAAAACACTTCATGTTCCAACCCCATGCTCACTCATTCCTGACAGAGTGGAAAATGTGTCTCCTTGGCTAAAATGTTCCTCTTGAGTCCAGCCCAAAGATGACATTTTTAGGAAAGTTTGAGAAGAATCCCACTGCAGTTACTGAGTCACGATAGGGTGGAAATGCATCTTTTCTATTTAAAGAGTTTTGTGCTACTGTTTGAAAATGTCACATTGCTAGGAAACGGGAGAGAAATGGAAAACTTTCCATTTGCCATCAACAAAGAGAGCATTACTGAATGAGAAGCAATGAATTTGAAGGGGAGTTGTTACCTGTTGGAGAAAATACATAGGTTTCTGGGATTTTAATTTCTATAGAACAATGGTCTGGATAAATTTGATGGGTAAGTAAGAAAGAGATTTCTCATTTGGGATAGCCACAAACCAAACCCACTGCCATTGAGTGTATCAGAACTCTCTCTCTCTCTGCCAGTGAGTCCATTCTGACTTACAGTGATGCTAAAAGACAGGGTAGAACCAGCCCTGTGAGCTTCCAAGACTACACTTCTTCATAGAAGTAGATGCCTCACCTTTCACGCCCCGAATGGCTGGTGATTTAGCACTACTGGTTTTGTGGTTAGCAGCCCAATCGGCAATCACTATGTTTGCTTTGAGAACCTCTCTGGATCTGAGTTCCAATATAAACAGAATGAGGATATTAGCTCTTGATTAATTAAGCAGATAATTAAAATCTGCTTTTTAAGCAGATAATTAAGCAGATAATTAAAATCATCCGAATCCCTAGTTGAGGGTCCTGGGTGGTGCAGTGGGTTAAATTTGAACTTTGGACTGAAAGGTTGGTGCTTACTAAGTGTAAGGTCTGTGGTTCAAACACACTAGTCACTACACGGGAATAACAGTGAAGCTACCTGCTCCCATAAAGATTTATAATCTTGAAACCCCTATATAAGGTCAACTTATGTTAAAGTTCACACAATGGCTTAAAAAATTAATAAGATTGTTAAGGGATGGAATTGACTGGTTGACAATGGGATGTTGACCCCACATCATCATCATCATCCCTGCTTGCTAGTGACTGCCATCCAGTAGAACTGGGATAAATTGAAAACATATTGTTAACAAATACAATCAGGAATTCTGAAGATGAGGTACGTTTGATAAACAAATCTTGTTTCTTGAAAGCTAAAAAGAAGGCTGAATAATTATCATTACATACATAATTCAACTTTATATTTATCTACAGTTGTGTAACTTTTTATTCAATTAGGGTCGGCTGTAGAATTCTGAATCCTTTAACCAGCAAACAAAAACAAAGCCCAAACCAAAAAACAGTTGTTAGTCAGTTGATTCTGACTAAACTCCCCATATGTCAGGAGTAGACTTGGACTTCATAAGGTTTTCAAAGGCTAGTTTTTCAGCAGCACACTGTCACATTCCCCTTCTGAGATGCCGCCTGAGTGGACTTGCACCATCAACCTTGTAGTTAGCAACTGAACATGTTAACCATTTGTAACACCCTGGGATTCTGAGACTTTAAAAAATCCCAAATTCTCCATTCTCAGTGGTATTGAGGAGATTCAAACTCACAGAAGAGCATAGAAGAGCCCCAATGTAATTCTTTATGGGAGCAGAAAGCCTTTGTTTTCTCTCTCTCTGTAATTCTTATGAGAGTTGAATGTCTCATTTCCAGCTGACAGGGTCACATGTTACATGTACATTCCATTTCACAGCCCACTTGGAGATGTATAAAAGTGTAGCGGAGTATCTAACCTGCCAACCAGCTCAAGGCCTGATGGACCCTTTTGGAGGACACCCTTCTCATGAGGGGACCTAGGGAATCTCCTCTTCTCTGTCTTTCGTTTCCTGATTGCTGTCCGTCCTGAGAAACACCAGCACCTTTCCATGTTTCCACTTGACCTTGGTCCCTGAGACTTTGCCCCAGTAGCCTGTGGACTTCCCGCATTCTGCATCATCGGTGTGGCTGTGTGAGTCTGAAGAGGGACGTGTGGACTATTATCACACTTATGGACTCGAGTTTGACCGGGATGTCAAAATTTCTTGATATATAATTATTTCTTGATGTAAAATCTCTGTCTTACACATATATAGGTATCACTGGATTTACTTTAGTTAATCTGGTCTACCACACCAATTATACCACCAGGGCCTCTTGAGGCTTTTAAAATATCCCATTATGTACCATAAAATGTCTGAAACAGAAAAAAATTAGATGCATCTTCTTTCCTCCCTTAAGATTCAAACTTTTGATCATGAATTTTGCATCATTGGCTTGGAAGTTGCAAGAAAAGCAGGGATTCTGTATCCCATGTCCACTTCACCAATGTGACCCCACTTTATATAATAAGACAATATAACATATTTTTAAAAGTCAATATTGGTGCCTTAAATATTTTAGAAAAACCAAAATGCATGACAAGAAAGCATGCTCCCCCACCCCCCTCTCATTTTCCCTTATGAGAAAGTCATCCATACATAATGATACGGAGAAGGGATCTGTGGGAAGTTTTCCCTAAACTGCACAGGTCAACAAAAGTGAATGGAAAATAGAAAGCAGGGGTTTTTATACTCTCAACGTAGTTTAGTGAGAACAAATGCCACGGAGGGGTGGACACAGCAACTGACTGAAAGATACCTATGAGAGACCGTGGGCAACTGGGCACTGGGCACTGGGCACTGGGTTCACTGTGGTTTCTGGATTTAGACTGAGATTGGCAGGGCTTCTTGGGAAGGAATTCAGGGTATCTGTCTAGAGGCCAAAGGAGCCCAAGAGATTTCCCTTAGAGTTTTTCATTTCTTAGAGACTTGCAAACATGAAATACTGCATGAGCAATGCGTATTTAGGGAAGAAAAATAAATAATGAATAAGCAACAAGGAAATGCTCTTATTCTCTCAGCAAATGATAGCCACTCTCCATATTTAGACAATCCTTTTTGATCAATCACCTCATCTTTCCAGATATCCAAACCACATGCACTGCCCTCCATCCATTCAGACTCACCGGGACCCTCGATAGCATCAGGGAACCTATTTTTGGACAACAGCATAAAAAACTACCACCTTAAAAATTAGCCTGTTGTAGTTGGCCAAACAGTTACTTAACTCACCCCAATATGGTGGCTGCCACAGAGTCCATTCTGACTCATTGAGACCCTAAAGCCAGCAATAGAACTTTTCAGTGGGCTTCTAGGTGGCAGTGAGAAGGTAATGATAAGACCACTTCTCTTTTGGAGGTGTGTGATGTTCAATTTTTGGGGGCCTTAGACCTCGGACTGGATGTTCCCCACCCATGCACTATAGGGTCTCTGAGACTCTAGATCTTTATTTAGATGAGCTGGACTCATCTTTCTGGTGCATTTGACGTACATACCTGGTGGTTAGCAGTCCAACACCTAGTCCACAGTATAGAGCTAATAAAATCATTATGTATAAAAATTAGGCCATCATTGAATACTGGTGTAGCTGTGTGTGAGCACATAGACCAGTGTTTCCCAAAGTGGATGATCCCACAACTTTGTAGGGGTGCTAGAATGATCCAGGGAGATCACAGAAGCATATATCTAATTTTTTTCACGGATTATAGGTCACAGTATAAAAGTTTTTAATTGGGCTGAGACCTGGTGGCGTAAGTGGTTGAGTGTGGAACTGCAGCCTGCAGGCTTGGCGGTTCAAATCCAATGGCGGCTGGGTAGCGCCCAGGACCACTAGAGGCAATGATGCCCACCAAAAAAATATATATATAATAATAATAAAAAGTTTTTAATTGCCTGAGAGCTCCATGTAATTTTTTCCTGATATGTGGGTGGTAGGCCAAATCAGTTTGAGGATCTATGTCTCAGATGTCCCTTACTAATGGTTACATGTATCCCGTTATGTTCCAACACTTGTTTCATCTAGTTTTCTTTATTGTGCATTTCAACAACCAGGCTCACCACCATTCTGTCCAATCCAACTCATAGCCACTCCACAGGATAGAGTGGAAATGTTGCTGACTATGAGGGGGTATCCCCCCAAAAAACTCATTCCCTCTACCTTGAACTATGTATTTAGTTTGTGGGTGTGTGTGTTTACAAAACAACCTTATCTCCTTCAAAGCATTCTCCATTACACTTAATACATCTGTCAACTCTGCAATTTCATTCTTGGAAATATTTTTCAAACACATCTACTTAGATGGCTGACAGCGTCCTCCCTTTTTTTTTTTATTCACCTCTTCTATATTTTCAAATTGCTGTCCTTTCATGTCCCTCTGCATTCACAGAAAAAAAAAGAAGTCTCATGGAGCAAGTTCAGGTGAGGGAGGTGTATGGGCCAAGAGAAGCCTGCTGTTTCCTGACAAAAACTGGAGCACTGAGATGGCTGTGTGAGCAGATGTATTATTGTAGCAGTAAAACAAGACCCCTGTCTGCCACAAATCAGGCCTTTTAGTTGCATTATGTTATTCAATCTTCCCAGCACTTCTAAATAGAATGCTTAATTAACAGTCTGCCCTGGTGGAATGAATTCCCAATGTACCATGTGTCCACATTTTCATCCATTAGGGTAGTTGGCGGACATCCAGAATGAGGTTTGTCATCAATTGACATTTCCCTTTTTTTAAAAAAATGAGAAAAACACTCATACACTTGAGTTTTTCCCATAGCATTGTCCTTGTAAGCTGTGTTCAACATCACAACATTTTCTGTGGCATTTTTCCCAAGCAAGAAACAGAATTTCACAGGTGCATGCCGTTCTCTTAAATCAGCCAGACTTGAGTTTTTATGAAAAAATTCAGTGTGACCAAAGAGAATCTTCCAAGGTGACACCACTGGGTATACCAACACAGAGTGAGTTGCTTGATGTTCCCCTAACAGGAAAATTCATACTAAGAAAGGTTGGCCAGTGGAGCTTTTTTCTACTTTTTTGGGGGGAGGACCCCCGTTGCACATTCATCCATACTGAGTTTAAGGGGTTCTGAAAAAGCTGGAACTAATAAAGCCTCTCTGTCAATCAAGATGAAGTACAACTACCATTTTCCCCTATAAGCGTAGGGAGCATTCTAATAAGACTAGATACTTCATTATTCCCACCTCTCATTGTTAGCTCCTGATCTCTTCCATCCAGGGTACTCTAAGGACTCATTCATTTTTAGCATCCAAAGAATCACAATGAAGTTACAGGAAAATATATATTAAATTGCCATTTTTGAGGCCATCCAAATAAATCATCATTACTAAGCAACTATCTAGATCACAACTCACTGTACAGAAAATTAAAATCCCTACAACTGGACCACAAGGCAACATCAGGATAAGCAGTGAAAAAAATGAATTTGTTAAGGATTTCTTCTTGTTTCAATCCATAATCAATGCTCACAGAAGCAGCAGTTAGAATACTGGCTCAGCATACTGAAAGTACCCTGAATGGTCAAGAGAACAAACAAATCGGTCCTGGAAGAAATGCAGCCAGAATGCTCCTTAGAATCAAAAATAGAGAGACTGTCTTGCGTAGTTTGCACATGGTATCAAGAGAGACCAGTCTCTGGTGAAGGGCATCATGCTTGGTAAAGTAGAAGAACAGTGAAAATAGAAAGACACTTAGCAAGATGGATTGATCCAGTGGTTGCAACAATGGGCTTGGGTTCAGGAAGCTTTGTGAGAATGGCACAGGATGAGGTGGTGGTTTGTTCTGCTGTACATGGTGTGGCTATAAGTTGGAAGTGACCGGACAGCACCTAAAGAAACAAGCTGAAAGCATCATCCTGACCTTCATACCATCCTGGTACTCATCTTTGATTGTAATTATACTCCACCCTACTCCACTATCCTGCCTTGTTTTTCCACCCAATGCCTCTGTATTGTGGTTACTCACCCTTAGTTTTGCTTGGCTTGTAGTTCCTCTAGACCAATTGGCTATAATCATGATAGTCTCTATTGCTAGTTGCTGTGTCCACTGGCTTCCAACTCAGTGTGATCTTGGGCACAGCAGACTGAAACACTGCCTGGCCTTCCTCCCATGATTGATAAGTGATCACACCAGCTTGCTTAACAGGGATAACGTTTGGAAGCACATCCTTCTGCCTTAGTCTGGAAGCTCTGTCAAAACCTATTTAGTATCATAGCAAAACATGCAGGTTTCTATTGAAAAGTGGTGGTGGCTGAGCACAAGGTTTGCTGATTGAGAATTAGACCTGGCTCTTCCAGACGAAAGGTGAGAACTTCCCCACTCACATCCCTGCCATAAAGTTTTTTGCCTCATAGTCACCCCGTGGAACAGAACACCCCGTGGATTTCTCAGGATGTAAATCTTTTTGTCTCATTTTTTAAAACAAATCATTTTATTGGGTGCTCTTACAGCTCTAAACAATCCATTGCATCAAGCACAGCTGTGCATATGTTGCCAGAATGTAAGTCTCTACAGGAGTAGAAAACTTTATCACCCTCCCTTAGAGCAGCTGGTCTTTTCCACCTGCTAATCTAGTGGTTAGCAGCCCACCTAATGACTCACTATGCCACTCTAGAATGACAATATTTTCTAAAACAAAACCACTTCTTAAATATGAGTTAATTGGCAATTATGCCTTACCAAAGGCAAATAATATTTCGATAATGTAATTAGCAATCACTGTTTCTGAGAAATGGTAAATAAAAATGATAGTAAATAAATACTAGTACAGAATATAACAGATAAATAGTCACTATGTCAACCATACATTTATCAGCCACAGGACTCCCTCCAGCTGTACTGTTAATATCCCCTGAATTCTAGTTCTTTTTGGATACTTTTTCTTGATGATGTGGAAAAGAAAAAACAGCTCACCTTATTTTACTAAAAGTGTACAAAAATGTCTTCTTGCAATGACATTTCAAAATAATAAAAACAAATCAAGAAACCATCCACCCTGTGGACTCAACCCTCCTACCCATGAATGGATGAGCTAGGTAAGAATGAAATGTTTTCAAACTTCTTAAGCAATGAGAGAATCTTTTCAACCCAATTGCTACCTGAAACAAAACAAAAACCATAAGAAACAAAACAAAGCAGAGAGGCAAGCAATGAAAACACAACTTCTCAAGAAACAACCAGACCCTTAAAGACAAAAGTTGAAAACTATTAGGTTAAATGGCCTCAAATTTCCTTTCAACTTTTATATATTATTTTTGTGAATGGCTTCTAAAAAGTTCAAACTTACTGAGATATTCCTTAAGAATAGATAGCTTTATCACCGACTGAGGAGTGAGGTGGATTACTGCATCATTGCATTGATATCGCCCTGCTCCCCCAAATTCACCTGGGTCCTTTGGGCCCTCATTGAAGGAGAGGTAGCTCCTTCAAAGCTGGAAGCACCCAATTCTGGGAGAGATCTAAGCTTCACTCTCCTAGCAACAGCCCTGGAGGAAGACATTCTTTTTCAGATCAGCAGATGGTGTGGGCTCCACTAGTTCTGAAGCACCTTCCTTCAATAGATTCTTGGTTACTAATAGTATCTTCTCACCTTTCCTAGCAACTAACACCTCTCAAAAGCTACTAGAGAGTAGTAATTTATTAGACAATGCTATTTAAGCATGATTACTTTCATTTTTTCTATACTCTGAATATAACTGGATCCTTATGACTAAAAATAATTATTTGGTAATAATTTGAATGCAGGATGATGGCTAGATGCCTATTTCCAATAATCCTTAGAGAGAGTGATTTGTTTTTAACATCCTACATTTGCATTCATTTTCCATTTCTCATGCCAGCACCACACTTAGGTGCCTGATTAGGAAGCTTCCCAAAGGCCTGTGTGTCCCGAAAGATCACAGACTATCCCTTGCAGGTGAGTCAAGAGTTAAGTAACCATCTTTCTCCCTCTTAACTAAATAGTTATATTGATTTGGCCAAGACATTTCATCTCCCCAAGTTTCAGTTTTCCATACTTTATAAAATGAGAGAGATGCGATGCTGATACTGAGGCTCCTTTGAGTTCTCATATTTCATGACACTTGGCTCCAAATTTAGGACTCTGAGAATTCTTTTTATCTCCAGAGTTTTTCTCATGACTTCGAATAGTTCGGACAATCATCAGTTTGTCTGTTTGTCACACTTTAGTTGCTTGTGTGTCACTCTGATGCTGGAAGTGCTGCCACCAGTATTTCCAAGGGTGTCATGGTCACAAAGCCTCTAGACTAGGACAGAGTCGATAGAGAAATCTGGTGGCCCGGTCCTAAAACTCAGCCACTGTAAACCAAAAGGATCCCAACAAATCATTGGGTGACCCACTTGCTGCAGACACTTCATCAGGAAGGATCAACTTACAGGGAAGCACACCATGTTTGGCAAAGCTGAGGGTCAGAGTCAACCAGTGGAGGAACCTTGGTGAGATGAGTAGACCAGAAGTCAAAGAGGGGAGCTCAAAAACCCAGGGATTTCTGAGGATGACACATAACTGGGAAGACTTTTGTCTATTGTACCAAAGGCCACCAGCAGTTGGGGTTGGCTTGGTGCCAGCTAACTCATTATAATTACTATTATCCTTAGGTATAAAGTATAAGAAAAGGATGCAATATTAGAAAGCAGTATCTCACCAAAGGTCCTACAAGATCAGGTCTGAAATGCAGGGCCCCACCATGGCCTTGTATAAGGAAATGTAGATTAGATCATCCAGTCTTTTTTTTTTTTTGTAATGGATGTCACAGAAAACCCTTCAGAATCATGAGAGTAACTTGTTGGCCATCTTTCCATGCATTTGTCTACTAACTGGGCCATCATTTCATTTCCTTTCAAAAGTATTAAGGCATCTTTGGTATTTGCTTAGCCTTTATAGACCCTGAAAATGATATAAAGTAATTGAAGACATGAACAAACTAGTTTGAAAAAAAAAAAAGCATATACACTTGAGCTAGGTAAATAAAGGACCAGACAACACTTGATTAAGGGACATGTATAAATAGAAGAAGGGTCCCTGGGTAATATAAATAGTAAAAGTGCTAGGTTGCTAGCTTAAAGGTTAGAGGTTGGAGTCTCCCCAGAAATACCTTGATGTACTTTGGGGACATTAGGCATTGAAAACCCTGTGGGAACTATTTCTATTCTGACACACAGGGGGTCACCTTAAGTCAGAGTTGACCGAGCAGAAACTTGTGGATTGTGGTTCTAGCTTGACTAGGGGAAAGACAGTTGATTTGGGCTTTCTAGTTAGGATCCCAGGATAAAGCAAGTAAGTCCACATTGACAAGGAGTAATGAGAAGGAGGGAAAGTATTACAAAAAAGTGCAATAGAATAATTAATATGTCTTGATAATGAAGTAAGGAGACATAACAAGAAAGATGACAAGGAGAAGACAATGAGCAAATCAAACTCACAGATACTGATTCTGGCTTGTATAAAACCCAACTGCCCCTGTGGGTTTCCAAGACTGCATCTTTGTAATGAGAGTTGAAAGCCTCCTTTTTCTCCAGAGGTGGTTTCAAACTCATAACCCCTATGCAACTAGGGCTCCTCAGGTTAAGCGTATGAGGGAGAAATTTATTAACTTCAGACAAACATTTCCTTTACTAGATTTTTGAGCACAATGTAAGGCATCATTGTCTTGCTTGTTGGAAGGGTATGATCTTGTAGTAAGGTTTTCTTCTGGGAGCTTGACTTTAAGATGAACATAGTAATACCATTGCTTTATTAATGCAATATTTATGTAAGAAATGACTGTGTGTCCTGTATGGAGACTTGGTGGTGCTGGAGGTTAAGCATTTGGGTGCTAACAGAAAACTCAAACTGCTTTGTGGAAGCAATATATGCTTTGTAGAAGAAAGATGTAATTATCTGCTCCAGTAAAGTTCTATAGTCTCAAAACACCCATAGGGGCTGCTATGACTCAGAATCAACTTGAAGGCAGTGGGTTCAGTTTGGGTGTGTCCAGTGAATGCTGTAGACAAGAGTTTTAAACTCTGGGTCACTGTTTTAGACCCTAGGGATCCCGTTGTGAACTGAGCATCAGTTAAGAGGAGAGACTGACTTTAAACAAACAACCACAAATATGAGATGCCATCTAGTTGTGAGGCGTGTCATGTAGTTTTTGGAACTGGGGAAGACTTTTCTGGTCTCCCCCCACAAATAGTAATTTTCCTGCCAAACTTAAATAAAGGAAATTGTTAAGCTCTCAATACATAAGTTGCTGACAGTGAGAGAGAGAGAGAGAGAGAGAAAACTTATACCCTATAGACTTGGCATGGCATGCATGAGAAGATAGGCAGGGAAATTCCTGGCAGAATGGGGAATAAATCAAAACACAGCAGGAAAGGAATAACCGAATTCACTTTTTCTCTGTCATTGAGGTGTTATTTGATGTCCCCATATTATGGCCTTTCTCCTTAATTATGATCTCTCTACCTAAGGTTAGACAATTTTAGTATTGTGGATCAAGGTTAAATGTCCGTAGTCTCCTGACAGAGGGTCAGGTAAGATTTCTCCCTAGGAATTAAGGGGACTCTATGAGACAGAACAGTAACAGTAGCTTCTGAGGGTGGTCATTTTCAAACATATGAACTGGGAAATAAATGGCCTGGTTTATAGTGTGGGAGAAGAACAGAACATGGAGGAGAGCCAGAGAGTGTGGTCTGAAAATAATCAAATTCCTAACCCCCCAACTGCTAGCCACAACTTTGTCTGTGAGTTGTGTGGGATGGCCTATGTCTTTCAAATAAGTGCTCCTTAAAAAAAAACAGAAAAAGAAATCCTGCTTAGGATTTCTATGATTTTATTCGCCCTTATTTGCAAACAAACAAGTGATCTGCTTGTATAATTGAAGAGGGGCATCTAGTGGGTAGAGAATGAATGCATCACAGCCCGCTCAGCTTCCATAATAGAATGACACAGAGTAGCAGCTTTAAGGAAGAGAGTCATTTTCTCACAGCAGATGAGGAGAGACATCCAAATTCAAGAACTGGCTCTAGGTAGGCGCTCTTAGCCTTTTTCTGCTCCTTGGTTCTGCTGGCAATCTTGCGTCTTCCTGGGTTTGTGGATGCACCTGCTTCCATCCCGATGTGAGGTCTGGGTTCCCATTTGGTGTCTGTCATCCCTTTCGAAAAACATCATTCAGAGGGGCTTAGATTTAGGACATACCCTACATATAACCTCATTCACTGAATAAATAAAATTTTATTTCCCCATAGAAAATAGAATTTGGGACTTCGACGTATATTCTTTTGGTTGTTACATGCTGTTGAGCCCCTTCAACTCATGGTAACCATCTAGGGCAGAATAGAACTGCCCTACAGGTATCATTTTTATGAGGCAAATCACCAGGTCTTTCTCCTTTGGTACTTTTGGGTGGGTTCAACCACCAAGCTTTCAGTTAACAATCCAACGCTGAACCTTTGCAACACCAAGGTTTCTTTCAACTTATGTCAGGAAGACAGATCCATTTATAACACTGCAAAGCCAGTTGGAGCTTTGATATTTACTTATTTGTTTTTAAATCTTGTCCAATCATTCTAAGACTCCCAGGTGTGCAGAACTAGAGTTTCTGAAACTTGCTGATAGAGACCCAGCAGAGATTGGCATTTGCACATCTAGGCACCTGGCCAAAGAATGTCCCAGTAGGCACCTTGGATACTGTTTAGAGACATCCTCTCCATAGGCGGAGGATACAGCAGAGCCAAAATTTGCTAGAGACTCTCCACTCAGTAAGAGCACAGACTCCTGTGGTACCTTTCCTTTATTTAGTCCTTGACCTTGTCCCCAGATGTTGAATTCTAATCTCAGGTTGGCTGAATCAGCCTTCACTTCTGACCTCTGATACCCTTTCAGCATAAGTCTTTGGAAAAGCTGTTGGCTAGATGATTTCCCACAAAGTAAAATACAGGACAACCAGTGAAGGTGTGACAGTCATGTGCTTATGTTAATTTTATGATTGAAATGTTGGGGTGGAGTCTAGCCTGATCTGGAGATAGCCATTGAGCAGCTCATGAGGCCTCTATGTGGGCATGGCTTTCTCCTGAGACTTCTGGGAAATCTCGTGATATTTCCTTCATGAAGATGAGAAGCTATCTTCCCCAGTTGTTGGGAGTTAGTCTTAGAGACGATGAATCACAGACAAGACAAGATGGCAGCATTTGAGAAGCTGGAGGAGCCAGTGGAGAGAACACACAGCTTTGCCCTGATGGAGCCAGACCTCTGAAGCTGGGGCAGCCACATGGAGACCTCTGCCAGTATGAGTTGCTTCTGCTGTTGATGGACCCTGAGCCTTGGAAGCGAGGAGCCATGTGGAGACCCCTGCCAGCGCCAGGATTCTGCATCCACTGACCTATGACTTTGTGAGTCAGAAGGAGACTTTATAGACTGATTTCGGGCATATGGGTTAATATTGGACTTATGACTTTGAACTGGACTGGGCTCAATGTCCTGTTCCTTTTGTATATAAACCTTTTCATTATATCTATATGCTTGTCTATGAAATTTGTTCCTCTAGTCTACCCAGACTAACACAGAAGGCTATGGAACCTGGCAACAAGGTCTTCCCCAGTGTGTCTATCTTGGTGAGGTCAGGGTTGCCTTCCAGAAGCAGAGGAGCCATTGAATGATACTCTGATAGGGGAGGGAGAGAGATGGAGTTATAGAACAGATATCAGTTGGTTTTAGTGATATGGAGGAAGCATTAAGTGCTACTTTAAGTATTAGTGTAATCATTCATGTAGACACTCGGAGTTGGAAGGTAAAATTGAGGTTACATAGTAGGGTTTGAGTCTTTAAACCTCTTGAGTTTGAGGTGCTTCTCAAATTCAGCAAAACCCCAAATCCAAGCAGCACTGATGAAACATCTAACACAAAGGAAGGAGGGGGTATTCATCTCCACTGTAGAATAGGACTTTGAATGTCTTGGGATGCAGAAGATTCTGTTAGGATCTAACTTGAGGGACATATTATACAAATAGTACCCAGAAGATGCTTCTTCACGCCTGCAGTGGGCACTGTGAAAGAATTCCAGTTTAGAAGAGATGGAACCCAAGAATCACTGGAAAAGAAGACCTATTTCTGAGCCCACATAAAACCTTCCCCCTGGAAGGGAGTAATACTTATACTTGGGATACCCTGAAAGCCATCCCTAATTCTCAGAGACCTTGCCCCCCAAGTTTACCTGATTGAGATTGTGCCAAATCTGTTGGGTAGGTGGGTCTCATTCTTAAACACAAAAGAGAGATGGTTTGGAATCAGACATGACTAAGCTCCCTCTTTTGCAACCTGCAATCCCAGTTAATGAATCTGGTCTCAGATTGTAGGAGGCATTAGATGAAAATGGTTAAATCATGACAAAGGAGCAATCTTATGTTGGTTTACTTTAAAAAAATTTGTTAGCATGACATAGTCAAGGCCCTCAACCTTTGTGGGAGTTTATAAGGTTGCACTTTGAATTCTGACAACCCTCCCAATTAACATCATTATATTACTTAGAGAAGTATCACCCAGGAGCAAGATGGCCAAGGAGAATTTCCTGATGGTTCCCTTTACAGCAGTGCAGGTGGGGAACTTAGTGAAGGACAGCAGAGCCCTACAACCCAATGGCACCTTCAAATGGTAACACTTGATGTCCTTCAGAGCTGAAGGCCGACATTTTGGGAGTTGAGACAGAACAAATTCTCCTCCCCTGGCTCACTGGATGGGCTACCACCCAATCTGTCTTCTCCCTGGCATCATGGGACTCTAGATCTTACCAGGTGACTACCACAGTCAGCAGCCTGTGTTCCTGTGGCTCTGACATGCCCGTCCTGGGTTCACACATGCGTTAGGTCACTTGGAAGAGAGCAGATGGGCCTGCTGATGGGAAGCTGGAGAAACAAGACCTGGTTGGCCAAGTTGTCTGCACTGATCTTTCCCCAGTCCTGGACACATTTCCCAAACAAGTCTTGAAGCCAAGAATTATTTTTGTGCGTAGTGCTGATGCCTGGGCACACTCTGATCCCTGCCTTCTCATTCCAGGTACCAATAATAACTGCCTGTTGCCCACATGTTGCTCTGAGTGCCAATATAATGCCAAGTGTTCACAGTGACCAAGAGTGACAGAGGTCTGAATGCAGTCTCATTTGCTGCTGGGATGAGCAGGTGGAAAGGAAGGTCAGATCACCGACATATGCCCTTAGCCTGGGAGGGTCTCCTAGATGAATGCCAGTCTGAGAGCATGTTGGGGGTCTTAGGAGCCCACATGCACAGAAGACACACACTATTTCATCTTAAATGCAGGGTCTCTGGTTCCTCCAATGACAATGAGAGACACTCATTTAGGGCAAATATTGGACATTTGGTGAGTATAACAATAGAGAGAGAGATAGAGAGATAGACAGATAGAGAGAGAGACAGAGAGAGAGACAGAGAGAGAGGAAAATTGAAGGCTGAGCAAGCTCAATCCGAATGATCATGCACTGGTTTAAATAATCAAGCCTCACACACAGCCGAATATTGTTTTAGAAAAAGCTGTCTGTTCATACAAACACCGTGAAACCATTCTTTCCCTAAGCACCACACTCGTGGTTTGTCAAAACATTTGAAGAAGACTAATTCATGCCTCAAAAGGAATTCTCCCTCATGCACCGAGCTGCCAGGTTTGTGAGCTTGAGGTTTAAATGTTAAAATACCTCATAGACACTAGAGGGATGAGGGACATGAACTTTAAGTGGAAGAGCCTTGGGGCTGATTTGCTGGGGAGCCAAGCCCAGGGACATATTACACACTATGATGTCACTAGCAAGAAAAGAAAATAATGGGGGAAAAAGAGGGGTGAGGGGAAGACGCTGCTATGATGCTTCAGACTAGTCATTCTCAACTTTCCTCATTCCCTGACCCTTTACAGTCCTTCGTGTTGTGGTGACCCCCAATCATAAAATTATTTTTGCCGTTACTTCATAACTATCATTTTGCTACTGTTATCAATTATACTGTAAATATCTGATAGGCAGGAAGTATTTTCATTGCTATAAATTGAATATAATTAAAGCATAGTGATTAATCACAAAACAATGTCATTATATATTGTGAAATATTGATTTCTAATTACAAATAAATGAAATCTTGTCTTGAAGCATGGGCCAGCATAGGTCAGAGTCTTCACATAGGGCATGAAGGGCAGACAAGGGCGGATCTGCATGTGGGCGGGCCCACCTGGAGACCAATAGAGGAGCAGTGTCTCGGTTCCTAAGATCATTGGAATTATGTGTTTTCTGATGGTCTCGGGTGACCCTTTGAAAGGGTCATTTGACCACCAAATGGGTCTCAGCCCATCAGTTGAGAACCGCTGCTTTACACTCATGGTGTCCCCATGCGTGTCACTGCAGGACTGGCCTGTATAGGGTTTTCAATGGCTGGTTCTGGGCAGGCAGAGGGCCAGGCCTTTCTTCTCAGCACCTCTGGGTGGATCCAAACCTCTGATGTTTGGTTAGCAGTTACCATGTCCCTATGGGGGCAGGATTTTCAGAATTGCATGCCCTTTATGGGAATGGATGAGAAAGTTGGTTCAACTAAGTTCTGGAAAACTCAAGTGGCTATGAGGAGCAGTGTGGTATGCACAACCTCTAGTCACAACCCTGCTGCTCACTCAACGAGAGATCTCGGGAAGCTACACATAACAATTGATTCCTCAGCCACGCATCGGGGCTGAGAAGGGAACGTCGCTCCCCATGTGAGAGACCTAGGCTTGACTCAGTGCTGATCAGATTTCACCAGAGCTTTCACACAAAGAAGGGCTAGGAAGAAAAGCCTATCCATCGACGTCAGAAAAACCAGTCAACGAGACCCTGTAAGTTCAGGGGTCTGATCCGCAGCTAACCGTGGGAGTGGCACAGAGGCAGACAGCATTCCACGCTGTTGCTAATGGAATACCAGGAGCTGAGGTCCAGTTCTAGGGCTGCTAATAACTAATAACAGATTCCACCCATCTGAGCAGGGCTCCCCCAGTCGTCAGCCCCAGGTAAGTCCTGAGGGCTCCTCTGGAGGCCATCGTCAACCCCGTCAACCCCATCAATCCCCGGTGGCCTCAGGAGAATGCGCAGGCAGCTGGTCACACTCCCGTGCCACTAGAACCTGACAAGGAGAATAGCTGTTTGGCTACAGGGAATTTTTCCTTCCATCAGAAACAGGTCCCTGAAGTACAGAGCAGAAACTCAGCAACTGACATAAACAATTTCAAACAATAATTTCCGAAGACAAATTACTCCATTTGGGCATCAAGGCTCCTCTCAGAGGCTTTCCCCGCTTGTTTATGTACCCCATGGCCTCCAGCCAGGGGCGAATGAAGCAGACAGCCTGCACACACCCTGGGGTGCAGGCGGGGCCTGTGTGCAAAGGACCTGCCATTCGACCTTCTCCCCCTGAGAGCTGTTGCTTGGGGAGGTCCTTGAGGAAAGAGTGATTTATGGACTTCCTGGAGTCTCTCTGTTGAGCAAGAGATGGCGGAGTCCACTGCCAGAGGATCTGGGTTCAAGATCTTCTCTGTCCTTACCTGGATGTGTGGATTGGGGCAAGTCATGAAAGTCAACTGAACTTGGGTTCTCTGTCTCTTTAGGGAAGACATCATATTATATAGACTGTTTGTAATGTGGCACTTGTGCAGATGGGGTGAGGCAGGAAGCGAGGCCACTGGGCTCTCAAAAACCGTCAGGAGCATGCTCCACTCCCTTCCTTGTGGTTGTAGGTATACACCCAGATTGCTGTGGAACTTCTAGACTAACAGACATGAAAGAAAGTTCTGGTGGTGTACTTTGGAAAATTAAAGAATGAAAACTCTATGGATCCCACAAAAGATTGCCCCTAGTGGTGCTGGAAAATGAGCCTTCTGAATTGGAAAGCCCGACACAGTGGCTGCAACCAGGAGCTCAAAGGGGCCAGCCATGCTGGCGATGGTGCAGGCAGAGGGAGCCATTCATTTTGTTGGTCTGCCACTGCTTTTGGTTGGAGCTTCTCGAGGGCAAGCACCAGCACCAAGAACATCCAGTAATTGCAATTCTGACACAGCGATGCTTCAGCAGTGACAACTCACAGCCCAGATATTAATGTTCACGCAAGCATCAATGGGTAACTGACAGAGGGCTGACAACAGAGGGGACGACAAACATGAAATAACAGTTTGTGTTTTATGAGGACAGGGCAAAAAGAATTTTCCATGAATTGAAAAAATATGCTTTTTTAAATGTGATCCTTAAATACAGATTTAAGTTTTCCTTAATATTCTACATTAAGCCTGTGGCAAATAATAACATTTAAAGCATTGACTGCCTTATCTGATTAAAAAACAACATCACATGGACAATGAATAAAAGTTTCAAGTTGAAAAGCAAAATTCAAGCACACAGGGATAAGCAAGCCTGCTGACACTTTAACTTTTCTTCTGCTATATTTATAAATATATGCACATAAAATATACCTACTTTAAATTTCTCAAGACTTGATATATATATATATATATATATATATATACACACTCACACACATACATTTTGAGGTCTTTGATGCATTATAAACATCTCTCCATCTCATTTAACATTCTTTGAAAGTATATTTAATGTATATTTTCAACAGCTTCACTCCATTCAAGTATTCTCCTTTAGCTGGGCATTCCGAAAAACTTCTTCAACCTTTTAGTCCCTGAGTGGCACAAATGGTTAAGTGCTTGACTATAAACCAAGAGGTTAGTTGTTCAAACCTACCTTGTGGGACCTCAGAAGACATATGTGGAGACCTGCTTCTAAAGGCCATGGCTTTGAGAACCCCGTGTTACAATCCATTCTGCATGCACCAGGTGCCAGATGGAGTCAAAATGTGGCAACTGCCAATGGACTGACACAATAAAGAGAACCCTCACACGCAATTATCTCAATCTCCATACTTTGTATAAATGAAGAGGCTTCAAAAAATTTGAGGGGAAAAATGGAATTGAAAGTTAAGGGAAATTTCCCATGAACTTTTTGAAGCTCATGTTTCCCATCCATAGTTAACTCCAGATAGTCTTATAATACCCTTTAAAGTTCCCCAGACTATAATCCTTACAGAAGCAGGTTGCCATATCTTTCTCTCTCAAAATAGGTTTGAACTATTAACCTTTCTGTTAGCAGCTATGTCCTTAAGCACCGCAGCACCAGGACTCCTGTACATCAACTGCCATTCCAACTGTGTATTTCACCTCCTAGTGACCTTGTCATTTTTATTGGATCAGATAACCTCATCTTTCTTCACAGAGTAAGTAAAATAATAGTGCTATAAAATCATAGAAATTCCTGGGTGATCCCAGGATTGTACATAATAATATCCAAGACCGGAGGGGGAAACAGCATTGGAGCTGAAGTCTGAGAACCCAGTTTGCAGAAGGCTATAGATAGCTGTCAAAGCCCCAGATCCATTTTTAGGGTTCCCACACGGATCATTGACCATGAACGTGCTAGCCTTGCTATCAGACAGAGTGCACTGGAAAGTGGAGTAACGCAGGTATAGTTAGATTAAAAACTAATACCTTATCATTTGTTCTCCCTTTTGAACCATTTAAAATTTATTCTAATTTTTATTGTTTTCTATTAATTTTTCAACTCAGATTTTTCTTTGTTTCATTTTATGTTGTTTTTCTTTATATGAAATCTAGGAAATGTGAAATTGAGAGGTGGCAACTGGATTAATATTTTCTCTGGGAGTTATGAAAAGGGGCATTGAGGAAAAATGAAGAGCTTATAATAATGAGTAGAAGAAAGAAGAAATGTTCTGAAATTATGGTGGTAATCACAAAACTCTTTTTAATATGTTTATATTGAATTGTATGCTATGTGAATTATAGATCAAGCTGCTAAAAAATTAAAAACCTATCAAAATGTAAAGTCTTGTCATAGCCTTCATCCGGATCTAGACACGTATGAAGGCACTGCTTCCACAGCTCTGGTTTTTCTCTTAAGAATGCTGTAGTGGTTGTGCGCGGGACTGCGGCCCACTGGGATGGAGGTTCAATTCCAACAGTGGACCTGGGCCTCCTACTCCCACCACCGGAGAGCAGTGATGCCCCAAAACAAAACAAAACAAAAAAAAGAATGCTGTAACCTTTGATTTACTCCTTTTCAAAAGACAGTTTTGACATCTTTGAGGGTCCTAAATTGTTGTGTAACTTTTTGATTTGAACCTATGAGGTTTTGTTTTTTTAATAACATATCTGCAGGAGATCAGGGCTGTGATGTGGAAGCAGTAAGATTTCCTAGTGAAATTCATAGAGAAGAGTTCTTGTTACCGTAGACGAATGTATGTATATATTTAACTTTATAAAACCACTTTTATACATACAGTACACATATAAGTTAAAATTGTGCATAACCACACTTAAACATATATATACATATATATTTACTCAAATGAATATACATTTAAATATGAGTATGGGTGTGTATAGGGCCTTAAGAGATTTTGTGGAAAATGTAATTAAAAGTAATGAACTATCGTCCCAATTTTTTTGAAGCTGGTGTGTGTGTGTGTGTACTTTATGAAAGCACTTTTTTTTTTTTAAGGCATCACTGCCCTGGTTGTGTATGAAAGCACTTTTAAAGCTTGGGAATATAGTAAATATAGGTACATTAACATTTATTCTTAAAGGCTAGAAAACCGTCACAGTCCTTCTGCTAGACTCAGCTTGTGAAGCAGCCGAGCACAGTGCTTGCGCACACGCTCTGTCTCTGGTACGTGCGTGCTGCCGTGCTGTCAGGTTCATGGTTACATGTAAAGAACAGAGGCCTCTGCACAGGCTGTTGTTTCTCCCAAGCCAAGAGCTCCTTTGATCTCGCTGTGCCCCATTCTGTTCTCCTTTCCCAGCCAAAATTGAGTCCATCTGACTGAGTTTTCACCTCTCATCACAAACGACTCCCTTATGTATTGAAACCAGTAGATGAAGCTACTCTGGGCAGAGAGAGCTTGCAGCCAAGCAGCCATTTTGCTCAGAGAGCCACGCTTTCCAATGTCCAGAATGCGCCGGCCTTCTAGCCTGGGGTCTGCTTCCCTGGTTGCACATTTCTCAGTGGCATGTGCTGAGCGAGGAGGCCAGCGCTCCAGTGTGGCTTGTACTGCTGACGCTACCACGTGACCTTGAGCACAGTTTTTTAATGTGTGTGGACTTCCATCACTTCATCAGTACACCAGTCCACAGAATTGATAGGAAAACAAAATTATAACACCTGGGATGATTTTACTTATTTATTAGGGTGGGAGGGGACACAGGATCTCATAGAAAGATCGAGTGTTAGAATTTTGCAGACTGCTCCATTTGCTATCTGTTCCCAAAACGTTCCTCCCCTCAGAGAGAACTTGTCTCTTGGACTTTATTTTTAGACAGAACAGTATTTTCAGTTAAAAGAGATTCCAAAAGTAGGATGTGGAGTCCAAGTAGTGCCTGAAAAACAGCCATGAGCCTGTGCTGATCTTTATAGGCAGGAGTAACAGTCCTGGGACCCAGACAAGGGCTCTGCTCCCTGGGGAACATGGAGCACCAGAGCCGAGAGGCCCACACCCCCTTCTCTGGACGACAAGAATGCAGACAGTGCCCTCTTCTAAACTTTGTTTCAATGAGAGAGACTCAGTGGTAATGCACACATACAGTGCTGTGTAGAATCTAATATAAAACACCTGGTGATGACTATTATCTCTGTTACTTTTAAACCTAACCTGAAACCCCAAACCACACTCACTGCCCCCTACTGCATTCAGCGAACCTAGAGGAAAGGCAAAACCGCCTCTGGTGGTTTTCCGAGATTGTAACAATTTAGGGGAGTACAAAGCCTCATCCACCTCACCCCCACCTCTATGGAGCAGCTGCGCTTTGATCAGCAGTCCAACCCAGGACCCGCTATACCACCAGGTGGCTCTCTCACATCCTGGGGACAGCTAAAGAAAGAAAGCTGAGCAGAAAATCCCAAGAAGCCATCACAAGGCCGGTGTTAAGAAATGTGTCTCTTTCTTGGGACTGCTTGAAAACATCATTTACACATGCATAACTTATCTCTATATAAGTATTCACTCAGAGACTATCTAAAGGTTGGTAGTTTAGAAGTATCCAGTGGTGTTGCAAACCAGAATTCAGAGACCGACTTCCAAAAGGCTGCACCCAAGAGAATCCCAGAGACAGAGACAGATACCCTATGTAATACTGGGAGTTGGACTCAACAGCAACTAGTAACTGGTAAGATCAATAATCATACCACATCACACCGCACCATACCCTACCCTGCTCATCACAAGGTTGGTGGTTCATATCCAGCAGTCACTCTTCAGTTGGAAGGTGAGGCTATCTGTTTCTGTAGCAACTTACAGCTTTGAAGACCCTAAATGAATCCAAATCAACTCGATGGTAGTGAGTTTCAGTGAAAAAAGCATGTAATAAATACTTAACACAGTGTAGAAATGTTATGTGCATAGTAATGATAGCTAGGTATTGAAATTGATACCAATCAACATACATATTGATTAGTATGTAATGTCTATATTACTAAACCATGATATGTAAATTATGATTTTATGAACAACTTAAATGCTATTATAAAATATCTGGTTTCTAAAGTATATGTATCAGTATATGTGTTTATATGTGCAAACATTATATATTTTAATTAATTTTTAGCAGACAAAATATATTGAGTATATTAAAGAAATATATATTACACTACATCTATTACATATTCTTTTGGGGGGGCATCACTGTCCCCTGGTGGGAGTGGGAGGCCCAGCCTTGCTCCTGGAGAGATGCTGCTGGATTTGAACCGCCAAGCCAGTGGGCTGCAGTCCGCACTCAACCACTATGCCACTGGGGCTCAGCCCACCCCCTATTACATATTCTTAAGTTTTATATTATTGTATTAAAGTGTAGGAAAGGCACCCAGGCACAGAGGTTGGGGTTCAGCTGCTTTCTAAAAGGTAGGCAGCTGCAATCGACCAGCCATTCCAAGGGGGCTCCTTGGGTCTAAATCTCATAGCTAAAGATGTAGTGATTAGAATTGGGGCTGCTTAACTGAGCGGACAGCAGCGTGGACCCACCAGTCGCTCATCAGGGGGAAAGAGAGACTTTCCATTCCTGTAAAGAGTTACAGTCTGGGAAATCCACAAGGGAAATCTGTCCTGCCCTACAGGCTCGCTATAAGTCGGAATCAACTTGATGGCAGTGAGTTTGGTTTTGGGGTTTGTTTGGTTTTTTGGCTAGTATTTAGAGATGCACATGCTCTGGGGTTGCTGGGAGTTTAAAAACCATGGAAACCTTCCAGGTGCTCAGTCACTTGATTCCCTTGCTCCTCAGTCAGAGGTTACCTTTAACCCTTCCCTCACCTGAAGTAAAGTCAGGACACAAACATCTCTCCCTGTCAGTTGATTTATTGCCAATTCGCCACATGTGCTAAAGAAAACACTGAATACACTAGAAAGAGACAGAAAAAGAGCTCCATTACATGAAACCTCACACCTACAGACCAGTACATTGGGAGTGGGGACAGACGGGAAGTTTTCCTCATGTGCACTTGAACCTTTTTGATATGGGTACAGTATATGTTTTGATTCCCAAGTTCCTGACTTCAAACTATTTCAGCTTCTAAGTGTATTTTCTATCATTACTGCTTTGTCTGATTTTCAGAATTTATTGAGATTTCTCTCTCTGTGTGGTGTGTTTTAAAGTTAAAGTTTTCATCTAATAGTCAACAGTAGATATGAAGCTTAGAGTAAATTCTAATAAGCCAGCTGTATATTGTATAACAATCATGGCCTCTAGAGCCTCATGGATGCCTTACAGGACTATGTCGTTTCTCTCTACTCGTATGTAATACGCATGTGTGGCTGTGACGCAAATGCTGGAGGTTCCAACAGTTCCCCTCAAGGAACCTCAGAAGGAAGGTTTGACAATTTACTTTCCCAAATTGTCACTGAAACGCCATGAAACACAGTTTTACGCTGACCCACAAGGGATTGAGCCACTTGGAGTTCACGTGAAAGCAACTGGTTGGCTGCTTTTGTAAAGATAAGATACCAGTGCATCCTTAAGTCAGTTCAGGAGACAAAGAAGAGATAAGATATTCCTCCTGCCCTTACTCCTGGGGATCACTCTTACCAGTCTGTTTCCCCCTCTGATAATATACATACATACACACATATGTATATATTTACACAAACACACACATATATGTACACACATGCATATATGTATATATTTACGTAAATAAAAATGCATTGTCTGTTTCATCCTGTTTTTCCCGTAAATTTAATTGCCATTGTTGAGGGCATCAAAAGCAACACATACACTGATTCGACAATGTTTAAGCGCACAGTTTAGTGACATTGATTACATGCTTGAGCACGCGGTAATTCTCCTCACCCGCCTCCTTTTCTGACTCAGAGAGGTCAACTCACTGCCCTGTTGGTTCCTATGTAATCTTTTGAGTTACTGTTGTCAATTTGATCCCATAGAGCTCCAAAAATAACACAACGTTCAATGTAGACGTTTTAGTTTTTAACTAGTCTTGTCTTTGGTTTTAAAATAACTTCAGAGCATAATCTGCTTCTTAAACAATTGTTGCATATCTTGGTGAACTTCCTATAGAAGATAAAGGGTTTTATCTTTTTTAAAAAACCATTTTATTGGCATACAGTTTGCATATCATACAATTCAATAGTTCAATCACACCGAGATTTGTACAATCATCACCACAAGAAGTTTTAGAACATTTCTTCATTCTTGTACTCATTATTAACTGTCCATTTCCCCCCAACCTCTCTTGCCATTCTCACGAGGAACCATTGATCCAGTTATTGTCTCTAGAGACTAACTTATCAAGGGTTTCCTTTACAGAAAAACATTAAAAACAACAAACAAAAAACTAATAACAACAAAGTAAAAGTGTCAAAAAACCTCACTCTAAAAGAAAACAAAATACTTAAAACTAGAAAAAATTTTTAATTAATCATAAGGGAGATCAAATGATAAGGTGCTAAATTTTAGCCTAATATCCTCTGCAATGATCTGCTTTCCAAAGCATTCTGCATGATATCTCTGGTCTATGGTCAGAGGGGACTCACCAGAAGCTGAATCCACCTACATTTTTCCTCTACTCAGAGCAAAACAAAAATGAAACAACTTTTAAATGGGCCAAAGGGGAGATGAAATGATAAGAAATTATGCTCAACCCATGTACGTCTTTACAAGACTCTTTGTCTGATAGCAAGGCTAGTCACATCCTGCAACTATGATCAGAAGCAGTTCACTGGAGTGGACCTGCATTGCATTTATTATCTGACATTTTTAATTTATAAAATTTAATCGTACTACAGTCTAATTGAGCATACCTCTATTATGCTCACCACACATTAGAATGGATTAGCTTATAACTGATACTAGTTTTGATAGATGCTTATGTTGTTTTATGAAGCCCTGGTAATTCAGTGGCTAAGTTCATGCTGTCCGTGACAATGAATCCCGCAGCTCAGAGTGTGAGAGACTGTGGGGTTGGATCATTTAAAACTTCACTGATCTCCTGTTTCATCCACGTGTACCTGTTTCGCCACACTTGTCTAATATTAATGCTGTCGATATTTTAACATTTTGGTGAATCTTATGTCTTGAGGAAAAAAAGCATTTTCTTTCATTTGCATTATTGTCAGTATTCATAAGGTATCTTTTATGTGTTTCTGCACCCACACCCCTTGCATTAGCCAACTTTTTTCTTTGCAATCCTCGAGACTTGTTTGCTTTTCTTTCCTCCCTCATTGTTTATATATATAACTTTTCTCCACAAGTCTTTTCTTTCAGTGAATTGTTTGACTTTCAGTGTTGTTTTTGTGATTCTGCAAAATGTTAGCATCATGTACCTCTGAAATGGTGAAGCGTGGTACTGTTCATTTGTAACCTGTTCTATAGGTTATGCTCAGAAAAGTTTTCCCCACTCCACGATGATAAAATCATTCTCCTCTATTAAAAAGTAAATACTTTTATATCAAGTTCCTTGGTTCTTTATTCCATGTGGAATTTGGTTTTATACATACATCTCTAGCTGGATTCCTTTATTTTCAAATGTCTAATAAATTTTCCCAAACCCTTTCACTGATTTTTGTGTGTGTTTGTGAAGTGACTGGTTCTTCATTTCAAAAATACACTTGTCAATTTTCAGTATCAAAACAGTGGGACTTCTGGTTTCTCTCTCCCTACTGTGTTGACCCCCAAGTGAGACCACATCAGAGAAAGTACATTTTTAGCTATTAAGCTGCTGGATGCATACCTAACATACCTCACAGAAACCTCACCAAAGGGGGGAACCCAGTGGGGAGTTCACGAACTTTTTAATTGCTGATTTGAAAAGTCACTGCTATTAGAGATTAGATCTGCATAGATGCTTGAGGACTCTTGGTGGCTGAGTGGATTGTGAGTTGGGCTGTGAAAGGCCAGGTGGGCAGTTCAGATCCGTGAGCCATGCTGCAGGAAAAGATGAGGCTTTCTATAAACATTCTCAGAAACTCACAGGGGCAGTTCTACCCTGTCTGTTAGACGAGCGCTGCCATGGGTGAGAATCAACTCCTGTAGAGCCTTCTAAAGACTTTGTGCATCTGTGCAAGGACAAGAACTCACCCGCTGCCTTTGGGTCAGTTTGGACTCTTAGAAACCCTGAAAGCCAGAGTGGCGGGTTTCTGAAGCTGTAACTGCTTAAAGGTGGGAACAGACACATTTTTCTCTGAAGAACTGGTGCCTTTGAGCCACCAACCTTGTGGTTAGCAACCCAACACTGAACCTACTGTGCCAACAGGAGTCTTTACTAGAACAGAAAAGGGACACAAATAATAAATTGGGGAAGGCAGTTATGGTTGATTACTACTGATCAATTTCTGGATTCACCTGGTTAGGACATGGTGACTAAGAGTTCCAGCTAGAACTGAGAAACCAGCCCAGACCCTCCTGGGAAGAACAGACTGAGTGACGGCTGAGCGTGATGTGTATTGGCCAGGAGTTGAACCAAGGGGGTATAGAATAATTTGCTAAACATTTCCTCTGGCAAGAAAGGCAAGAATTCCACCACTAAACCATGACTGTCCCCATAAATGTGTTTTCATTGCTGGCCCACAAGTGATTCTTATTTAATGAATTAGCTTAATAATAAACACTTGAAAAACGGTTTCCCAACCTAGAAACAAACAGTACTGTTAACTGTCTACGACCTTTGTGTGACAGCCCACGCCATCTCTTGCCTCTCCTATTCCTGGTTATTTTGATTGAATGGTGTTCCTTTTGAAATATGTGTTGGAATCCTAACCCCTATAATTATGATGTAATTTAATTTAATACAATGTAATCATGTTCCACAATGCAATCTAATGAAGTCCAACTAGTCAGTCAACCGAGGCTATATCAGCATAGACTCGCTCTTAAACCAAGCCACTTCCGATTTAGAAAAAAAACAGAACGGCCATGGGGGAGGTCGTGCTATCCGATGAGTAAGGGAAGTGGAGTAACTACAAGGACAGAAGTTACTGTGGGCTAACATAAACTATGGGGTATCTCCCCCTAAAGCCATCCTCTCAATTTGGACATCAAGTGCTCTGAACCCCAAACCAACCAAATGAATCCTTTGCTACCAAGTCATCTCTCGCGCACAGTGACTCTAGGACAGAGGAGCCCTGTCCCTCTGAGTATCTAAGGCTGTGCAGCCATAAAGACACACAGCTCCCACGAGGGAGCAAAACCCACAGAGCGGCTGGTGCGCGTCCACCACTGACTTTGCCATCAGCAGCCCAGTGAGTGACCCACTGGGTGCGCCTCCTGGACTTCCCTCTGGAACTGCTTTTCTAGACACACTTTGTCCTTTGAAGCCATGAACTTGCAGTATTCCCGCTACAGCAGCATTAACTCATGAAGAAATTACTCTTTTGAGGTTTGTATTTATAGTCACTCACCCCTTTTATTCCTAATTTTCTCTCACACATACTCTGGTATCTATATAAACATTTGTTTACATATAACTAGACAACTATGGTATTTCTTGTTTTTGCTTTTAATTTCCCTGGAGGGAATATTCAAATGTGTTCACTCAATCCATATTTTGGGAGTTCCTTCTCTATGTCCTATTGTTGGTACTGAGGAAAAAAGTAACAAAACAAATAAAAATTCTGGCCCTTCAGATAATAAACAGGTGAACAAAAGTAAAACATATGGTGCTGGAACCCGTGGTAAAATATAGAACCAGGAGAGGTGTGTGGGGCCATTGTCATCACATTGAGATGGTGTGGGCAGTTCATGTCACACATGAGCAAGTCACTATAGTCGGCAAAGAGCAAGTGCTGCAGGACATGCAGGAAGCTAGACCTTGGAAAAGCCAGTGATTTCAAACACTTTATGCCACATGGCTATCAAAATACATGCCTTTGTGAGCTGTGGGAGATATATCCCCCACCAATATTTTCAATAATTTCTTTGGTTTCTCGGGACACATTTATCCCAGCTATAGACCGTGTAATCATTTGACTCTTAAGAAACAGGCCTTTCTCACCACTCCCACAACCAGATTCAATTTGCGACTACAGAAGGTTTGTGGTGAAAGGTATGAAAAGATAATGGAGTTTTCCCTCTTGACATTTTTAGAAGTCCCACAAGGGAGCATACGCATATCAGAATACATATTGTCTCCAACAAAATGTCCCCTTGATTCTGGCTACTGTCCTTAACTTAAAACTCATGGCATCAGCAAGAGTTTCAAAACGGAAAATAATTTGGTCTTGAGAAGTTTAACAGCTAACTGTGTTCGCCTGTGGGTCACATGCCCTCCCTGCGGAAAGTGCGAGGCCCCCTGGCATGTGCAGGACCCACTGAGGACACACTCTGTGAGGACACTCACTCCTGCCGTCAGGCGGAGGCCAACTCATAGCAACGCCAGAAGCCAGGAGAGAACGCTCTCTAGGCAGTGTAACCCAGCTCCTGGCACAGTGCTCGGTACAAGAAACATCAGAAACGTATGTCTTGAATGAATAGCTGATCAAATACACAACTCTCGTGCAGCAATTTGGGGGATGACAAGGTAACTTTTTAAATTCCTGAGCTCCTTAAGGACAAGAATTATGCTTTACTTCCTCTCTTCTTCTTCTTCTGGGGCATCCGTACTTGACCCCTAGTACTAAACAGAGATTAAAGTGCAGTGAACAAAAATATGGCCAAGGAGAAAACAAAAGAGTTTCTCCTGGAGTGGCTGTAGAGGGCTTGCCAGTAACGTAGATTTTAACTCATAGCAGTCCGATATAACAGTCAATTGCTCTCTGGGGCTTCTGGAACAATTCTTATGAAAAAGGGAGTCTCACTTTCTCCTGTGGTGCTCAGCAAGTGAGTGGCTTTGAACTGCCAACCTTGCAGTTAGTAACCAAACACAAACCAAGGCTAGTAATAGTGATGTGTAATGGGCACTCACTTTATTTTAGTCATTTTTATGAATTTGACATCTTTTGTTGATGATAACAACTTGATGCTATGATTCGTACGTATCATCTCCATTTCATGAGTGAGGACGCTAAGTCGGGTACAGGGCAGATAAGCATTGCACACACCCACGCGCTAGTGACTCATGAAACTTTGATTTTAACCCAAGTTTTACAACTCAGGCACCTCCACTTGTAACCACTCTTGTAACAGGAGGGTTTTTTGTGTGTTTGTTTGTTTGTTTGCATTCTTTGCCTCTGTGTACCAGGATGGTCACTGGAGATTGCATGATAACTTTTGAGTTTTTAAAACGTTGTAATTACAGAAGGTCTGGTGGCGCAGTCAGGTTAGCCTCGGCTGCTGACTGCAACAGTGGCTCTTCAAACCCACTGCTTCATGGGCTAAAGAGGAGGCTGTCTATGTGCAGTAAGGTTCAAGCCTGATCTAGGGCCGTTACGAGTCAGAGTTGATTCCATAGCAGTGGGTTTGCTTGTTTTTCAACATGCATATGCACTAGTTCCCCAGGCTGCTGTAACAAAGCAGCAGCGAGTAGGTGACTTCCAAGACTTCATCATATCACACCTCCTGGAAGTCTAAATGCCTCTTTCCCAATGTGGGCAATACCTCCCACTTGGGGGCACGAGAACAACCCGGGGACGGGGGGTGGGGAAAGCTGCAACAGCAAGTCCTACACTATATCTGGTATTGCGGGCTGTACATAGGCTTTTTTCATTGCCAGGGGGTGCTGAGTCAGTCTTTTTGTCCCTGAAAACGAGGTGGCAGGTTGCATACATTTGGAACCTCTGGAATCTCTGGAATCACAAATGTGTCCCAGGATGCCTCCGAGGGAAGATCCTTTCTCAGTTCTCCCTATTTCCCGCTGTGCCAGAGTCCCATGGCTTGAAGATGCAGTTGCACGCGGCCACCACCCTTTGTCTGCCTCTCGGTGTCTCTTCTTTGGAAGGGTACTCTTCAGGCTGGATTTGAACCCACACTGTCCAATAAAGACCATTTCCAAACAAGATGATGTTCACAGATACCAGGAGTTAAATTATCAGCATATCTTCTGGGGTGGAAGCAATTAAATCCTTTTTCATCTTTGAGTATTGCTTCTGTTTAAGTGTGGGTGTGTATTGTTGTTGTCATCTTTTTCTGTAACACTAACTCACTGACTCCACATGTGTAATTATTATCTTCTTTTTCATCATTTTGATCTTTATCTTTTCCCACTGCATAACACGGTTTAAAGTTTTGGTTGGCTGTAGCCATGGCCTTTATGTTAAATCATGGACTTCAGTACTTGTCCATGTTAAAATAAGGCATGTGAATTGGAGTCTTTCTGAGTCATCTCCACTTTGTTCCCTGTTTCTTTGCAAGAAAAGAGTTATAGTTTGGTCCTCAGCTCCCTTTTCTAATTTCATCTAAAGAATTTCTGAGATTTTCTTTTAAAACAATGAGTTGCACTCCCTCCCTAATTGAAAGCATTCTCCTGGTCATTGAAACACCAGGTTGAAAGCAAAGAATAATGAGGATGTTCTTCCTCAAGCAGACTGCTCTTGCAAAACTCATCAATGACATTTCACAAGGAAGACTGAGTCTAGGAAGGAACTGAAATACTTGGAGTTCTGTGTTGATGTTGAAGACTCCAAACAATAATATGAGATGTGGATTGCTCATTCTTTTACTCTAGAACTATTTATTGAACAAGTACTAGGTCTGCTGAGAATACAGCCTTCACAAGAGACATGGTTAATGCTTTTACAAAATTGACAGTTTTTAAAGATTAACAAAACTACTCAGGGATATTCACCTAATAAAATGTCAACACTCAGGGCTGGAAGCAACATCACAGATGAACAAAATCTTGTATTTGATAATGAAAATGCAATTTAAAGAGGTCAATGGAATGAACTGAGTATACCTATATTTTGCATAGTATGGGAAATAAACTCTGGGAGCTAAAATGATTTGTCCTAGATTAGGAAACGAAGTGGAGTCCTTAGGTGACACTGTTAACCACTCAGCTACAAACCAAAGGGCTTGAGTCCATCCAGAGAAGTACCTCAGAAGAAAGGCTTGGGGATCCACTGTTAACAACCAATTGCTGAAAACCAGAATGGAGCTCAGGTCTACCCAGGCACACGTGGACTCTGACACATGTGACTCCACTTGATGGCAGCTGTATTTTTGCTTGTGTTGCTTTATTTCTCACAAAACAAATTCACTGTGAAGGGACAACCAGAGAATAGCATTCTCACGCTGGAAACGCCCTCAAAAGGGTTCATTATGAACTTGGGAACCAATTCCACAACTTTTCCAATGTATAAGAAAGAAAGTTTAGTCTTAGAGAAGCAAAGGCTTTAGTTTACAGTGGGAGCTAGTAGGCCGTCTGAGTTCATCTGAAGAGTGGAAGATGGGAGTGGGGGTGTGATCTGAAGCACCCAGCCACCACCCCCCTGAGAGACCTCTTGGTTTTTCTGGCAGGGTGAGCAACCAGTTGTTGACAATGAAGACCTTGAGGTGAGAGGGGATAGTGGGGAGCAGAGAGGATTAGGCACTGTTATGTTACCTGAAGTCTCTTGGTGGAACAAAAGGATAATAAGTTCCCCCAATGACTAGAAGTTTGAGTCCACCCAGAAATGTCTCAAATTTTTTTAATACTCTAAAACAATCATCCAGCAAAACCCTATGGAGCAGTGTTCTGTTCTGACACACGTTGAGGCAGCGTGTGGCAACATGGACTGGGTGGCAGCTGGGTGGAGAGTTGGGTGCATCCCACTGTCCCACATTGATCAGTCAGCCACTTCTTCCAAAATGTCTGCTTTGCACACTCCTTTGTCTCTCACTGCCTCTCCATGGTCTCGTACTCCACGACTGTCAGAGCACTTCCTAGCTTGCTGAGCCTCAGACTTCCTCCCCACGAGAAAGCTAGAAGTGACATTCTCATGTTATACCCCAAAGCATTTCTTGGCACTATTCCAGAGGGGCCCAAAGTTCATAGTTAGCATGCACCCCTGCCCATCCTGAGACTCTTGTTTTTATGCTGTAACTGTGCGTTGCATGCCTTTTGGAGTCATTGGGCACTGGGAACTCCAAGAGCTTGGTAGGTTATTAGACAGAATAATCTTAGCGTGCTGACCAAAGAGCTTTCAGATAGTAGTTGGGATTGCCTGATATATATAGAACACTAAATCAAATTTGAAGTTCAGAGAAATAGCCAATAATATTTTGGTAAAATAGCATCCCAAATATTGCATGCTTTTCAGCTGTTAAAGCAGGCAACCTGGAATCTGTAAGGGATGGAGCTGAGCTTTCATACCTTGTCATTGTTCGGACAAAGTTGGACCAGGGTCAAGTCAGCATGGGAAGGAAACACAGCATCTGTTTAGAAGAAAACTCCACCCATAGACCTCCCTCTGTTTACTTTGGTACTTTGTATAAAATGTGTGTTGCGTGCTCACATGCACCCATGTGTCCTTGTGTTTTTGTTAACATAAAAATGCTGGTATATTCGAGAGAACTGTTGACAGTAGCACTAATCAGAGATACTATAAAAACAATAATGAGCAAATAAGAACTGTAAAAGTGTGATCACTGGCACTGCATTTACGTAAACTGCCTACCGTCTATGCACAATAGTTACACAGCTCAATCTCAATTTTGATTTTTCCTTCAGAGGACCATAAAATGTGATCAAAGGGATTCAGCTCCTACATTTACAGATTTAAGTTATGCAGGTCTAGAGAGAGAAAGGATCCCACCATCCCAATATCCCACTATCCATTAATATTAATAATAGGCCATTGTTTATTGATGGCTTACAAAGTACCAGGCATTCTTTGAGGCAAAATGAATTTTCACAACAATCCCAGAATCATCCTCATTATCCATAAGCAGTAAACTAAGAAGTTATATAATTTATTCCAAGTCTCAGATTATAAAGTTGATAGGTGGAGAAACCTGCTTCAACAACAACAACAAACAACATTAGCTTGACTGACTCTCAACTCCCTAAGCAATGACATCCTGTGGCCTCTCAGATAGCAAATCAGACCCTCCCTCTGTGAGTCAATTCTCACTCCTAAGAATGTTACAGAACAGAATAGAACTTCTCCTGCGGTTTCTGAAGCTGTAGAGCTTTTTGGGAGGAGGAAGATCCGTCTTTCTCTCAGAGGGATGGGTTTGAACTATGACCTTACCCAATCACACCCCCAGGCTTCTAACTATTGTATCACTAAACATGTGCATACGCATTCCTAGTTTGTCCTTTGGACACATGATTTTGTGTTTAAGAACAAGATCTTTTGAATCTGGCTTACAGAAAGTTGATGGAACACAACTGATATCCATGACAATTTCAGAAATCAAGTGGCTCTCTGCTCACCTATGAACAAGGCCTACTGTAGGTCTCTATTGCCCTAGTCAGAGAACAATTCAGTTTTGTGAAACATCTTTAATGTGATTACTCATTTTCACCAAGTTTGTGTGGGCTCAGCATGACCGCCCACCCCCCACCATGGATTTCTGAGTCTTTAACTGTTTACAGGGGCAGAACGCCCAGTCTTTCTCCTGGAGAGTTGGTGGTGGCTTCCAAACGTGGACGATGTGGATCACAGCCTGGCATGTGACCATGACGCCACCAGAAATCAAACTCACCGCCCAAACCTACTCATAGCAACCCTGTTGGAGCGGGCAGAGAGGCCTCTGTGGGTTTCGGAGACTGGACCTTCTTATGGGAATCGAAAAGCTCAACTTTCTCCCCAGGAGCAGCTGTGGTTTCACACTGTGCATCTCGTGGTGGTGAGAAGCCCAGCATGCAACCCCTGTGCCGCCGGGGCTCCTTCATGTAATAAGCACTACTAAAGCTATTATGCGAGAAGAAACTAGCTATGCAGTAGAGACTATTAACGTATTTATATGTTGAGTCACGGATAAAGGAAACGGAAGGGAGAGAAAGAGGGGAATAAAACTAAGAGGAGGCCTTTCTTTTCCTTTTTTGCTGCAAGGAAAGACCCCAACATCTTAGCATGTTGACGGCTAGCAGGATACTTATTCCCCCAAAGAATGGTGACGGTCTCACACACAAAACCCACACTCCACATCTCAAAGCACCGAGAACGAAAACACTACCACTACCCTCGAAGTCAGAAAATGTTCCTCACCATTATATTTCCTTAGCTTTACATTTGATATGAATTGTCTTTTTCTTATCTTTCCAGGAATTAGCGATCCCTGAGTCTCAGGTGACCAAACCACTCTGTCAGATCCCAGAGTCCAGGTTCCCTGTTTATCAAGATGGAGGATTAAACAGGCCTGCTTTTGCATCATACTTTTCTGAAGTTATCCTTCCTTTTGACAAAAGCTTAACTAGAATGAAAACAAACAAACAAATCGATACAGTGAGCCTGAAATTGTAAGACACGCCAGAGTCAGGGCCTGCAAGTTTACCTGGAGACACAAAGACGCCCCACTGCACTGAGACACTAAGTCCTGGGAACAACAGGGCACTTGAAAGAATGACGGATTTAATAAGTATGTTTTTGAGTCTATTATCAACCACATCATAACATCTCCATGGAAACAAACCTACCCCATTTGTCCTCAAATGAACAAACTCACGATAATGCTGTCTAAAGAAATGTAGCTGCATGCGAAATAAAATCGATGTCCTCTCTTCTTCAGAAAGGTGGCAGTATTGCCCTGTAGTTTTGACCAAATTACAAAGCAGTGAAGATGCCTCTAGCTCAGTGGTTCTCAACTTCTGGACCCCTTTGGGGGACCAAGTGACCTTTTCCCGGGCTCGCCCAATTCATAACAGTAGCACAATTACAGGTACCATGTAGCAACGAAACTACTTTTATGGTTGGGGTGGAAGTAGGGGCGTCACCACAGCACGAAGAACTGTATTAAAAGGTCGCGGCATTGGGAAGGTTGTGAAGCACTGCTCTAGCCTATTCCCAGACTAACCGCCTCACCTCACCAAGGACAAGCGCGCTTATTCCACCACTTCACTCAGTGATTAGCAGATTCAACCCAACTTCAGGGTCCCATGGCTCTCATAAGATCACAGCCGCCCAGGTTTTCGAGCTTTTCAAGATTGAGAACATTTCTATTCCACTTCCATCACTTTCCTACCCCCACCCCCTCCAAAGCAACTGGAAGCGGAAGCATCAGAAGGAGTCCCAGAGGACAGTTACTTCCCAGTGTCCCTTCATCTTACTTCTTGTGCCATCCCCAGTGAAACACAGAGTGCTACCACCTGGAGAAGCCGAGCTATGCTCTCGTTATTCTTCCTTCAATGAGATGGATTGACACAGCCACAATGGGCTCAAAGACATCAATGACCATGAAGATGGGGCCCGACTGGGCAATGCTCGCCTTTTTCTGTGATACATAAGATGTCAACTCAGTAGGGGCCAACAAAATCTCTCTCTCTCTCTCTCACACACACACACACACACACACACACACACAGGATTGGAGCTTAGAAATCAATGCCAGCAATCTTTGAACACCTGTTATGTTGAATATTCACATCAGAGTCCTCATAAAAGTAGCCCATCTTATAAGTAGGAGGTTTATCATTACTGAACGTCCTTTGGGCGCTTTCCTAAGGCCAGTATTATGCACAGAGCTTCTGAGAAAAAGAACCCACAAAGCCAAGTGTGCCTTTGTTTAAATGTGGGGGAGACCCACACTTCACTCTCTCAGAAAGGCGGTTCTACAAACTCTCCTACAAGAGCCGTGGGCTCTCTCCTCTGGGGCCTCTACTCACCTTAGATCTCCGTCCTTGGTAAAGTTTCTCTGTGCGCCACTAACACAGTCAATTTGGAGGGGGGGGGGGGAATTCTCATTTATAAATATCGGATGGTTTGGGAGAACATTTTGTGGCACTGGACTTTTTTCCCTTTACAGTGATGTCATTTTAAATACTTGGTATGCTCCAAATTTTCTATTTTTACTTCCCCCAAGTGACTCTTTTTTTTGGTAGGAATACATTTGTTTGGATTAGCTACATTTTAAGTGACCTGTGGACCTCATACTCAACATAGGCTTCATCTTCTCGGCAATTAACGCTATGGGGCCGCTCACACGTGCAGTGTCTTATTTGTTCATAGTCAAAGTAATTTCTTTTAAAGGTACCCCTTCAAAACCTCTGTTCTCAAATGACAAAACGGGGTTGGGGGGTAAGGGAGGGAAAAAAGAAGAGGTAGGAGATTGGCTTTTCAAACACAAAACCCACACTCAAAAACTCAAAAAACATGGCACAGACGGAAGACGAGAACTGCCCCCTCCCCAAAGTCCTATATGATTCTTCACTTCCAAAATGCGTTTCGGGAGCGCGGAGCGGGCGGACGACCACGAAGTTGTAGTGGCCGCGGCAAACTTGTCAGCGTGTCCGGGAAGCAGGCTGGCGCGGAGAACTGCAGCAGAGGAAGTGGGGAAAGGGGATGCTAAGTGCCTTAGCCCTACCTGATCTGAACTTGCTCCTAATCAGCAAAGAATGCTCCGAGCCCAGGAGCGTCATGTTGAGTTTCGGGAAGTCGCTGGTCCCCCGGCCAGGCGGCCCCTGATCGCCTCCAGAAAAGGGCTCGCGGGAGCCCCTCGGACGAGGCTAAGGATTCAGAAGGCATCCACCAGCCCGTGCGCTCGCTGGGCAGGAGTGCGGGGGGCAGCCGGGGACAGAAACCAGTGTCCCCCGACAACTGGCGGCGCCCTCCCCCCACGCACACACGCGGTGCGGGGCTAACGAGCTCGTCAGCAGCAGGTCGCCCAGCAGCGGCAGCCGGGCGTTGCTGGCTGATGTCACGGGCGGCTGGCGCCGGGGGAGCCCCACCGCCACGCCTTATGAAGGTCCCCGTTTGCTATCTGATCCGTTCGGCTACTGACAGGCGCTCGGCCAATCAGACGCCCGGAGCGCGGCCGCTGGCTCGGAGCGGCGGCGGCGGCGGCGGCGGCGGGCGCGGGGACGCTCGGGGTGGGCGAGGCCCTGCGGGGCGCAGCCGGAGGAAGGAGCGCGGCTCTCGGGGAGCCCGCAGCGCGGCCCAGCGGCCAGCACTCCAGGTGGGGGCGCGGCGCTGGGGCCGTCGGGGCGGGGCGACCGCGGAGCCCGGCGACCCGGGAGAGGAGTCTGGCTTCCCCAGCGAGAGCGCCGCGGGCGATGGGACGTAGGAGGGTTGGCAGATAAGCGCGGCGCTTTGAAAATCAACACAGCTCCCAACGGACCAGAGCCCCCCCACTCCCTCCCGCCCTCTTTCGAAAAGTTTGGTGCACATGCAGAGACGATGGAACATCGAGACGCTCCAATAACGAAGAAAACAAAAATCCTTTCCTTTTCCAGGAATATGCTCTTCATTTTTAGTTCACTTTTTTGGGTCTGTTTAACAAACTTGTCGCATCCGCAGTACTGTCCTAGGAGAAGTGGAAAGTCCCATTGCACTTGCTGGGCCCTCTTTTGAGAAGAGGTCGCCAAAGCAGGGGGAGAGAAAGGTCAAAGATGTAGTTGAACTTAGCTTGAGAAGGCTCAGATCTCCTGGAAGTGAATTCCTTATTACCCACTGCCACGGAACCTTTCAGACTCACAGTGGCCGTGTAGGACGGGCAGAACTGCCCCTCTGTTTCTGAGAGTATATCGCTACAGTGGGAAGCCCCACCGTTCTCCTCAGAAAGCCTGGTGGCTTAGAACTGCTAACCCTACTGGTGACAACCCAACTTGTAATCAATCCCCTCCTGGGGCGCCTGGAACTCTTTCAGACTAGAATAGCATTCTTTTACACAAACGCATTACCCCTCTGGAAGGCGGGTGACTATCTGTCTGCTGGTGGTAGCCTGATGGTTGTCTGATGGTGGTAGCCTGCATGTTGCTATGTGGTGGAAGTTATGGCACCGGTTTCAAATACCTGCAGGGTCATTCATGGCGATGGATTTTAGGAGAACTTCCAGACCAAGATGGACTGGAAGGAAAGGCCTGCAAACGACTTCTGAAAATGCCATGGAACACAATGGAATATTGGTCGACTTAATACTCGAAAGTGGGCCTCCAAAGTTGAAAGACAGTGCGGCCACAACAATGCACACAATGGTATGAAGGATGCCTAAGTTAGTGCAGGGTCAGGCAACATTTTGCTCTGCTGTGAAGGGGTCACCGTGAATTGAAGCCAATTCAATGGCCACTAGCAACAGCTGAAGGTGTCAGAAGCTGCAAGGCATCAGTAAATAAACAATCCTGCATTAAGTGTATGTTTCTGATTCCTGCTGCAACAACGTATCCACAGTGCAGTGGTTTAAAACATTGCAGGTTTAGATCTCACAGGTCTGGGGGTCAGAAGTCTGAACAAGATATTGGCAGGACTTTGTTCCTTCTGAAAGCTCTAGGGAAGCCTTTCCAATATCTAGTGGACACCCTCCTTCCTTGGTCCCTCTCTTCTGTCTTCTAAACAGCCAGAATTCTTATCACATTGCATCAGTCTGACTTCTTTGCCTGCCCCTCTCCGCCAATATATAACGACCCTCTGGTGGCGCTGTAGGAGCCCTGGTGATGTAGTGTTCACAAGCAGGGTGGCGATCTTCACGGTCCACAGCTCAAAACCACCACATCTCCAAGGGAGAAAGACTGGGCTTTCGAGTCCCGGCAACGATCACAGTGTCAGAAACCCACAAGGGGCTTGCTATGAGTCAACATTGGCCCAAAGCATGAGCTTATAGTTACATTGACTCCCCGCTCCCTCCGGGAAGATCCAGGATCGCCTCCTTGAAAGTCCATTTGATAGGATTTATCACTTAGTATCTGGTTGTCTGGTGGCAGTGCTTGGAGTCCACCAGAAATTCCAAGGAAGATAGAGGGGGCAGTCTTGCTTCCATGAAGATTTATAGACTGTAAATCCCTATGAGGCAGTTCTACTCAGGGTTTTTATGAGCTGGGATCCACTTGACAACAGTGGATTTTTTGAATTAGCAAGCTTAATCTCATCTGCGACCTTAATTCTCTTTTGCTGTGATGTGACAGAGGTAATGTGGACAAACTGGGGGGAGGTAATGCACAGGAACCTGGATCAAGTCTGGGCACCTTTGGGCTATGTAGTAGGGAGGCAGATTGGGGAAAGATGTTGGTGGGACACGGATATTGCTAAAAATCTGAGTACAGAACTCTTGTCTGAGCAACATAAAAAAACAAAGCCAGCGGGATCTGGGGCTGAGATGAGGGGCACATGGACTTGGCTGAGATGTGTCTTTTTTTCCCCCGGGAAAAATGTAGACACTGTTGAAATCAATATTGATTATAAGGGTCTGTAAAATCTAAATATGTGGGGCAGAAATAGCTTGTTTTTTTTTCTCTGCTGCAGACCTGAGAGAGAGAGAAAGAGCCAGAGAACTACAGACAAGAACTCTGTATGTGTGTGTGTGTGTGTGTGTGTGTGTGTGTAAAACTTTCTTTTTTCAGTGTGTTAGTTTGGGTAGACAAGAGAAACAAATTCATAAGCATGCACATGTGTATAAGAAAGAGGTTTATATACAAGAGCATCTGTATATTAAGAAAACATCCCAACCCAGTTCAGTCTGATATTAGTCCATATGTCCAATAGCAATCTATAATGTCCTTTCCAGACTCACAAAACACATACAATGTTGCTGAATACAGGAAGTTCACTGGACCATGGGTGCAAATTCAGAAGCATCTCAGTGCTGGGGGGGTCTTCAAGTGGTTTCTCTGGGTCCAGGTTTCTGGCTGCATCCGGGTAGGTCCATGGGGCTTCTCCTCAGGGATGTCTCACAGGGAGCCAGCCTTGTCAGTTGAGTGTCTCCAAGGGAGTGAGTCATGGAATCTCTCACTTCCAAAGGGAAAAAACCACCAGATTTCCCAGAATTCTCAGGAGAAAGCCTTGCTCACCCAGAGGTCTCACTGGCTATCTCGAGATTGACAAGCTAGACTCCACCCCTACACTCTAAATCCTCAAAGTGACACTAGATTAGGCAACTGCCATACAATGGGTTTGCAAAACACTGGTAACTATACCTTTACTTAATTTAACAACCACTGTTGACATCTGCCCTCTGAGATTTATACCACATAAGGCTTAAAACAGGGGTGCTTACACATTTTTAGCATGCAAGCTACTTATAAAATGAGCAAGTCAAAATGTAACTACCAACTACAAAAATGCAAAACATATATTTATTTTATTTATTCATAAATGAATTGAGAATTCTTTACATGTATAATGCATGCTTATTTACCTTGCATAACCGCATGAGTTCATATTGCACAACACAATTACTATGTACATTTTTTGTCATTACCTGAGTTTACTCTGATGACTTGCACTGAATGGAATGAGCCAGCAATGCATAGATGCACAGTCTGGACAGTAGCTGCTGACAGTCGGCCTCAAACTCACTTCCAAATGATCATCAGTCATGGTGGAACGATACTTGGACTGAATGATCTTTATGTGGGAAAAGGCTGACTCATATAAATAAGTAGAGCCAAATAATGAAGTCAAGGAGGTAGCACATTTTCTCATGTTTGGGTACTTTCCCTTTGTAAGTTCCAGAACTGTTCATGCACTCTGGACATCAGCTGAATGTAGGTTTGCAGTGTCAAAACTCCCATTCCATATGAAAGTGATAAGATTTTGTCTTTTAAAAAATTTTTTTTACATTTTTGCCTTCTTACTTTGTCAAGCTCTCCCACTCATTCAAATACCCTTTGTTATGTGTAAGAGAAAAGAAACCAAGGTCTAAAATTGGCAATAACGTAGCTTGTCAGTTTTGCTGCATTTATCACAGTTGTTTGTGAAGGCATCTGACATCTAAGATTGCATCTGATTGGCTGTGCTGTATATCAAATAAGTGATGGGATTGACAACTATAGACTTACACATATATATATATACATATATATATTATGCCATGTGATTTTCCCACATTACATTGTGATCAACTAGTAGACCAAGATCAGCGTATGGAGCACATTGTGTTTTGTGTTGTTTTGTGCAATTTTATTTCGGGAATGTAGAGAGGATGAATCAAAGAGAACAAATCTTCTGAGGTGCTGTGTATTGGGAGCAGCAGGACAACACATCTCTGCTGTGTCACCACTCTGCCCTTCTGCAAGCCTTGCTGCTCTGTGGTTGCCCAAGTCCTGGCATTAGCCTGAGAGACATAGAGAAGAGACTTGAGACTCCAGAACCAAAAAGAGGTTCATCTGCATCTCAGTTCCCCTGTCACTTGAGGCAACACTGACTCCTTGAAATATTGTTCAACAGTTTTTAGCCCTGTGACTGAGGCTTGAGATTGATTTCTTTCTCCTTGGGAGCAACTGTTTATGTCCAGAATACAATCATTTCCTTTTAATGTTATAAAGATAGAGATTTTCAAACATAGAAGTACTCATAACAGGGCAAGAATGGTGCAATCAACATGCTTGAACAGGTCATTGTATTTCCTTGGGAGCAAATGGCCAGAATGTAGACAATTGGTTCTTGGAGAAAAAGTACATAATCAAATGGTTGGTGCCACTCACCTAAGGAGTAAAACTCCAAGGTCTCCAAAGCTGAGGTTGAATTAATCATTAGGCCATTATTTTCCTTTGCTCTCTATGTATAAACTCTCTCTCTCTCTCCCCCTTCAGCTTGATAGAGACAGTGGAGTGCTATGTATTTTGACTTAATGCTGCCCACTTTGAACTGTAGTACGCCTCAATACAAATCTTTTTCATTCACTCCTAACATGAGGCTTTCTTCTTTGGTATTTCTGGTGTTAGACTTGAGATCTTGAAGGTGCATCATCTTGACATTCCCCAAGGCATCTGGACACTGATAAGATGTGGTGCCTTATCAGTCACTTTGGGCTCTCTGCCTCTGGAAATTTCAGAAATTGTTTAAGGCAAAATATCTCTCAAATATGAATTCTACTCACTCCTATGAGTTGAGATGTCTTTGGGTTTCATTGTAGATTTGTTTGGGAATACACAATTGTTTGCTGTAAAAGTCATTATAAAATGGGCAATGCTCTGACTAAGGGAGTTAGTCTGGAATGATTACTGATGACACCAGAAAGCACGATGGTCCTTATACATGCTTTTGTCTGTCCAAAAAAGGCTTCCCTTGAGACAGTTTATTTTGATCTCTGTTAACTTGTCTTTGTAGCAAGTTAGAGAGCTGACGCTTCTGAATTGAACAATCTCCGTGGGGCAGTGTGATGGTTAGATACTCATCAATTTGATGGTACCTGGGCGAAGGTAGGAGTGGAGTACAACCTGTTTATCAGGTGGTAGCCAGGTAAAATCTCCACGGGGACCTTTGTATTTGTCTTTTTGTAAGAGAGGTAGTGAGAACCTCTCTCTCTCTCTCTCTCTCTCTCCCCCCCCCCCTTTAACCTTCTCCTTGCATGGATTCTGTGTCTGCCTTCAGCACAGGCCCCAGGTGAGCTGTTGACCCCGGGGGATTATTGGCACTCAACCATGTCCCCACCAAATGTGGATCCATGCACCTGCACCACTAGCCTGGGATCTCCCGGCTTCCACTTCACCTTTCTGCTTCATCCGTCTGTGCTACAGGAGCCTGAAGAGGGCTTTGGCTAACATTGGACCCACGAACTTGAGTTGGACTGGACTGGGTTGCTTCTTGATATAAAGTTACCTTTGGATAGAAAGTACTTCCTTTTACAGAAGTATGTGAGTATGATGGTTTTTGTTCCTCTATACAATTCAGTCTGGCACATATGTCTACCTATTTAGATTCATACATTATGATCTCTAAAAAGCATCAAGACAGTGAAATTACTTTGCTTGAAACATTCTCTCACTTAATTAAGCTGAATAAAGATCACAATGTCAAATTTCTGCTCCCACCCATTTGCTGCTCTGTCCGTTGCTACATCTTTACACCCTTCTTTGAGATCATCTTCATAGCACTATGTGGCAGTCATGTAATCATATCAATTTCAGGATTAAGAGTGTAGGGGTGGAGTCTAGCCTGTCAATCTAGAGATAGCCAATGAGACCTCTGTATGGGCATGGCTTTCTCCTGAGAATTCTGGGAAATCTCATGGTATTTTCCCCTTGGAGATGAGAGACTCATGATTCAGTCTCTTGGAGACCGTCTACTGACAAGACACAAGGTTGACTCCCTGAGAGACATCTCAGAGGAGAAGCCACATGGGCTTACCCTGATGGAACCAGATTTCTGAAGCTGGAAAAGCCACATGGGCACTCCTGCCAGTGCTGAGATGCTTCTACCACCACTGGATACACAAGACTCTGCACCCACTGGCCTGTGATTTTCCTGGCTTCATTGCATGTGCTTCATGAATCTCAAGATGACTTATGGATTGGTATCAAAGACATATGGGTTAATATCAGACTTGTGGGCTTGTACTAGACTGATTGGGATGCTTCCTCAATGTTCCAATCCTCTTATATATAAACCTCTACCTTATATACATATGTGTGTTGATGAATTTGTTTCTCTAGTCTACCTGGACTAGCACATGCTATATAAGCTTTCTGTTACCCCTAAAAATATATCAAGCAAATGCTGGCTTGAATTGGCCTTTAAAACATGCACTAGCAGTTTTATGTGTTGAATTTCAAAACTTCCTTTAAGTGTATCAGCTGGAGCACAGGATTATCTGCCCTGAGGAAGCTTAATTATAGTTTAAATAGAGAAAAAGAAAAGCCCACCAAGAATAATTCAGCATTATAGATAGATAAAATGGTTACCACACTGTTGGGATTCTCAAAGAGGTGCTCTATCAAGCATTTTTTCTCTTGTGTCTCTTAATGTGCAAGGAGAAACTGTTAATGGAGAAACTTAAAGCTTTTAATTAACATTGACGGGACTCTGACTATTATTAATCCCATCTTTTTAATAAAAAAACTTTGCCTTCAAGTGCTAAAACCTCAAAAAGTAATCAGGTCACCCATCATAAACAAGCTTTTATTAATTCACAACTTGCTCAAATATATTAGCCCTATGGAAAATATACACACTTTCCCTCAAGTCTTGGTACTTCTGCCAATCTATTGGAAAGATATACTTTTCTTCCTATTTTTAGAGAACTCTTTATTAGTTTCTGTAATCAAACCCATATAGATAAAAGACCTTACACTTTTATTACAGCACTTTACACCTTTCAAAATGGAAAAAAATAAGTTGAACATTTCTAGACAAATATGACTCTTAATTTAAGTACAATGCCAACTCAACATGGTACAACTGGGATACTTTTCCAAAGTTGACAGCACAGCTAAAGATATCTTTTAAACAAGTGGAATTTTCATGGACAATTTGATGAAAGGGAGATCTCATAGCCAACTAAGATGAGAATTGGAATAGGCAATATTCAGAAAGAAGTCATTTTCTTCATGCACACATTTCCCATGCCTCTTCAAAATTTAACTATCTTCTGACATATTTTCTCTACTTTATGAAACACTAGGGGCAATCACATCCACAGAGATAGCTAAACTTATTACAATTCATATGGATTTATCTAACCCTTCCCCCCAAATTTCGCAGTATTCACTCAAATGGGAAGCAAAATAAGAACTAGCTCTCATCAGGTAAGATTACTTTCCAAAAGATTAAGTTGCCTCTTGCAATACGCCTGTTATTCAGTTAAAAAAAAAAGCAAAAGGAACTGGATATTTGTTCAAGATATTCATGCAATCAGCTGTATCCTTATTTCTAGATTCCTGATAGTCCCCAATTCTCATTTGTCACCTTCCAGTAGTCCTTCAGGTGCAATTCATTTTATGGTTGTTGGTCTCTGCAGCATGCAGGTCATACTCCTGTGCATTCTGACAGTCACCATTTGTTTCCTTTGACCTGGGAAAATCAACAACTTACCTCAACAAGAATACCTTAAGAATGTACCGAATCACCAATCCATTTTTCTTAGCTTCTGCATACAGATTTTCAGCCTTTGCAGCAATACATTGATTAATTGACAGTTTTCTCAGCTTCCCAGAAGGCCTGTCTTAACAATACTGCAGCATTTTAATAATAAATAAAAGTTCATATGATTTGCAAAAAAGTTAGAAATATCTCAGTCTTCCAATAAATGTTTGGACCATTAATTTCAGCAGAGGGCATCTCTTGTTGCTTCTAAATGGAGAGAAAATATTTTTGCATTTTCTGTGCCACAAAGAAACAGCTATAGGGACTTCAAGAACTTTTCACCTCCTGCTGAAATAAGTCCTTAGTTTTCTTTGTTGGCTCTACTTTAAAACAATTAATACATCACTTTATTGGGTTCTTACAACTCTTATCACAATCCATATACCCATTTATCACTCATTTGTACATATATTGCCTGTTGGGTCTACTTTTATACAACTGTTTTAAGTGTCTGAAATAGACTTAATCTAAATTGTGTAAGAAGCTTTAGATGCTTTATTTAGTTCTATTCAAGTGGGTTTTAATGAATAGGTATGCTCTGGATTTTCCTATTTAACACATATTTTTTCTTATTTGTACATTAATTATTTGGAAACACTTTAGGCCACATTAACTGAAAAGTATGGAAGACAGTAGTGGTCTAAAGCTTATTCTAGAACACCAGCAGATACCCTCACTCCCTTAGGGATATGGTTGTTATTACTAAACTTGTGAAAATCACAGTAGATTCAGTGCTATGAGAAAGTTTTTCGATTTCTATGTGTTCTGTGCTATATCTGCAATACACAATTCTACATTGACACATCTTTCTGTCAACAGTATCTCCTTCTACAAAGTTTTTCACCTGACTGAAATCACATTGTATTACTTTCTGTAGTCTCTTTGAATCTGCTCTCTACAGCAAATCAGAGCAACTAACCTATCCAAGATGTTTTAGACTTGACTGGTCAAAATTTAGCCCTTTGGAAAGATTTAAAAGAGACCCCATTAACAAACCCTCTTTTAGTTTTGTTTGTGATAGTTCCTATTTACAGCCTACTCCTGCTAGTCCTTACTATCAATTTCAATGCATTATTATGACTTCAAGAGAAATCCTTGAAAGTGAGGCTCTCCCTGAAGTCACGTCAACCCAACCAGCTAAATTCAGCATGTATACTCAGAAAAATCTGTAAATATTTTTTATGGATAGTAAATATTATTTTGAAATTATACATACTTATGTATTATCAAAACAAAGACAATTTTAAACCTCATCTTGAAATGTCATTTAAAAATAGAGCTTTAGTAATGGATATTCTAGATACCCAATTACTCCCTTCTGTAATTGCTGTTCTAAAAATGCAAACTCACTATGCAGAAGGTACACTCTTAACTGAAGATATCTAAGGACATAATCTAACTGATATGTGTGGGATACAGAAAGCTTTCTCTCCAAGTTGTCTCACCCAAATAGATGCCAAACCTTAAGATGCTGCCTGCTACACATGGCAGATGGCTGTACACTTGGAGGTCAATGAAAGCAGGTTAAAGGCTCTTCTCCCTGAGGGTTATCAGCCATTTAGAGGAATCAGACTGTATAGTCTGTCCCACCCTTGGTAGGACCCACTTCCTTCTGATAAGGATAGTAGATTGTTTCCCTGAAGGAGAGAGCAGGAAGGTCAAGCCCACTCAAGGGTATCCAAGCTTAGGCTGCCATCTTGGGTCCAGGATCTACCCAGCTTGTCACACATGTACCCTCAGTCCCTCCCTTCCTATTAGATGTACACCCTCATCCCATTCCTGTCACATGCTTTCCTATTGTACAGCCCCTTTCTGTGATGTGTCCTGCTTACCTGTAATCACACCCCTAAGAATATATGGGCCTTAGTCAGAAATAAGAGAGTAGATGCCCTTGCCTCCCTCTCCATCATGGCCATCCTTGAGCTGGGCATGCCACCATAAAATGTGTCTGACTCTTTTATTTAGCTCTCTCTCCTATCCTTGCTATCTGCCATGACTTTTCTGTGACCTTTACATGTTATAATTGTACAATCCCTCCTAGGGAGCCCTGTGGGTGTTAGAGGTTCGTTTACTCTAATGGCCCTAACAATCTGAATTCCTGAATCATTGTGGTCTTTCATTCAGTGTTCTAAAGACTATATTTCTTTAATGAACAGAAATCAGACACCTGAAATATGCATAACACTGTCCCAGGAGAGTGTGTATATAGGAAGAAATGCAAGAGAGAGAGAGAGAGAGAGAGAGAGAGAGAGAGAGAGAGAGAGAGAGGAAGAGGGAGACACATACATTAAAATTCATTGGAAGGGACTAAGCCTGTGGTTCTCAACCTGTGGGCCACAATCTCTTTAGGGGTCAAACAACTTTTTCACAGAGGTTGCCCAATTAATAACAGTGGCAAAATTATAGCTATGGAGTAGGAACAAAAATAATTTTATGGTTGGGGATGTCACCACAACATCAGGGCCTGTTTTAAAAGGTCATGGCATTAGGAAGGCTGAGAACCACTGGACTAAACAAAGCTCCCTTCAGCAATTCTTGTATAGCCAAGTAAGAGAGATTAAGACCTTGATGTCATTTGTCACTATTCACAAAAGTTCAATACACTTTCTCCATAAAATAGTGTATTTCAAACAATTTGACCCTTCACAAAAAAATCATATGAGCTTCACCAATCATTGTGCTGTTTGAATACCACCCTTTTGTCTTCCGGTACATATTTCATCTTGATATCTATCATTCTGTCCTGAATGGAAAGTGCTCTTTGAACGTGCCCTTGTGTATCACATGTTTCTCCCAAAAAAAACTCTCATCCTGAAGATGAAGCCTATTAGCTCACTCAGCAAGAAGAAAATACTTTTTTTTTTTGTCAACCAAAGCTCATCAAGAAAACAGACATCTCTTTCAGTAGAAAGGCTATTCCATTGTGAATGATCTCCCTCCCCTGGTGGAGACCTGATCAATAGGGGAGAAATAGGCAGGCGGACATCTTCAAATCTGAATGCGTTCATCTTAAGACATGAATGGCAGAATCAGCAGCAACAACAATGGTCAGGATGCAAATAATCTGTTTCTGAGAAGATAGTATATAACCACATCGACTGATGTCATTCATCCTGGGAGTAAGAGTCACTCCCCACTAGACAAATTGTGGACCTTTACATTTCCAAGGACACCAAAGCTGAAGCTGAATCAATCCTTACATATCCTTTGTTCTCAGTGCAGAAAACTCTGACTCAACAGAGACGGTGCATATTTTATGTTTACTGAGCACTGCTCAGTGGGACCTGTATTGTTCTTCAATAAAACCTTTTGTAGTGCATGATTTCTCTGCCCTCACTCTTCTGGTCGATTCCCACACTCCTGGGCTACATCCTAATTGCCCTTGGGGCAGATTCTCGAGAACTGGAAGCAGTCCCTATGCCCATGACCTGTAGAATTATGAAAAATATCCAGTCTCTAGGAAGCCTTGGAAACTTGATGTTCTCTGACCCTGCATGTCCTACAAAAGCAATTACCTACAGTTCCAGATTGTGACCTCATCCCCACATGTTACCCCTGTGTGACTGACCCACTGTCATGGTGTCCTGGGACACCCTTCCTCTGAGGACTGTGAGCATAATCATCCTAGTTGCCTTGGATAGCCTCCCTGATTCTTTACCATGCCACTCATTTGTTAGAACACCTTTAGTGAATTATGAAAGTCCTGAGACACTCGGCATCTTCAGCTGTAAAATAGAATTAGAAAGACTTCCCAGAAGAGTTGGAAGGTTTCAGCAAAATCAAGTGGAGTGCCCACAACAATTCCTCCTGTTTTTGGTTTCTCTATTCAAGCCAATCCCCTACGCCCAACACATGCATGCACACACACACACACCCTCCCTCTCCACTATCCATGATAATTCCAAGACATTCTGGATGTGTCTCCTTTATTTTGGTTTCTCTCTATTCTGTCATTAGTTTTCTATTGCTACATAACAGATTTCAGCACATTTAGCAGCTTAAAACAACACACATTTATCATCTCACATTTTCTGTGGATCATGATTCTGAATACGGCATAGTTGGATCCTGTTTTCTGCATCTCCTAAGGCTGCAGTCATGTGTCCTCAGGGTTGCAGTATCATCTGAGGCTCATGGTCATTTTTCCAGTTCACATTGTTGTTGGCAGGATTCATTTCTTGCAGCCCTGGAATCCATATAGGCCTGCTTCCTTCAGGTCACCAGGAGACTCACTCTCCAAATTTCAGCTGATTAAACAAACTAATTCTGATTAAAGACCTTAATGATATTTGTAAAGTCCCTTTGCTTCTGACAAACAAGTGATCTAGTCATGGGCATGCCATCCTTCCAATGCATAGATCCCTTGAAAGCGGAGAAGGGAATGGTCATTCAGAGTTGTACGTGTCATCAGAGATTCCTATATTTGGCTCTCCCCAGCCATGACCCTTGCCTTTAGTCAAGGTGGGAGTGAGTCCAAAGCACAGCTCACAACAATCTGCATAAGCTCTAGCCCCTGTGGAGTCCCTTTCTGAGGCAATTTGAAATCACCACCTATATCACCAACAAGGCACCAACAGGGCTGTGATCAAAGAGAGAACTCATCCAGATGGACCTCAGAATCGCTGCTTCCACTATTTGGAGGACAAGCCTCTTGCTCCACTATGATCATTCCATTTATAGGTTCAATGCTGAGTGGAACCCAGAGTCATCACTGTCCTCATGGGTTTCATCAGATATCTGTCCTGGTATCACTCCGTGATCATCCCCCAACCCCTACCCCCCCCCCTTTTCACATGTCAATAAATGACTTCAGGAAAACATTTGTTCAGTAGCATTGGTTTCTTCTTTCCTTCCTTCATTAACAAGCATCTAAAGATATCTTCCAGTCACTTTAAGGAGTCCTGGTGGTTCAGTTGATTTAGAGTTGGCAAGGTCAGCAGCTTGAACCCACCAACTTCCTCCAGGGGAGAGAGAAGAGGCAGCTTCCCCTCCTAAACATTTATAGCATCAGAAACCCAAGGGCACAGTTCTGTTTTGGGGGGGCATCACTGCCCTCTGGTGATCGTGGGAGCTACCCAGCGCTGCTCCTGAGAGCCGCCACTGGATTTGAACTGTCAAGGCTGCAGTCCCGCACTCAACCCCTTATGCCACCGGGGCTCAGCCCCACAATTCTGCTTTGTACTGCAGAGTTGTTATGAGTCAGAACGGACTGGGTGACCGTCTGGTAAGCATTAGGTTAAGAGACAGGTTTTCAAACGCAAATATATCATATGCACTTGAGATAAAAAAAAATGGGTGGAGACGGGTCTTTTCGTGTCAAACTGGATTACACATGCCTTGTCGGGATGGGTCTCAGATGCAGGCTATTCTAAGCAAATGAGAGGAAATATGGACCCTTGATGTAAGCAGTCACTGTGAAGTCTCTAAGCCATGGTAACCACATGTACAGTGGGGGCAGGGTTTCAGATCCAGAGGGTTCTCAATGGCTTGCCTTCAGCAGTAAATCAACAAGACTCTCTTCCCAGTCCATCTCAGCCAGAAAGCTCCCTTGAAACCCATGCAGAATCAGCGCCCAATACCAACCTTCACTGAGAGAGGGACAACAACTGAGCTTGGAAGTGCATCGACCAGGAATCCAACCCAGGTTTTCTGTGTGGAAGGAGAGAATTCTATGACTGCACCATCAATGCACTTGCTCATATACAGTCTGATAGCCCTTTTGTGTCAGAGCCAACTCCAGGGCAGCAGATTTGATTTTGAACCAAAGAATGAATGCAAAATTCCCAGCTCTGATGTTAAATATTTGAAGGTGACTGTTTAACTTAGATTGAGAAATGAAATGAGATAAAAACTTACCAAAGCATGAAAGTTCAGTTTCTTCCTTTCCCCTAAGGCCCCTTATTCAATTAGCAAAAGAAGAAGAAAGAAAAAAACGTTACTGTAGAAATGCTCCCTAGTGGCATTTTGTATTCTTTTCCCACGTAGGACTCTCTGAGATTTCCAGAATGTGTGGGATTCCTGAAGGTCAAGTTTCAGTGACTGCCTGAAATCCACCTTTGGGGCAAGGCAGCATGGGATGATAAAACATGTTTCTGAGCTGAGTGAGACTCATATGGTGCCATTTTGTGACCTCAGCTTTGAGATCTAGGCTCCAATCTCTAAGACGTTCTCATGCACACTTCAATGAGAAAGATTAAATATGTGCTACAAAAGCCATTACCTATTGTGGAATGCTGTCTAAGGTGCTTTAGTGGTTCAAATAACTAATTATTAATAATTAATTAATTATTCATTTGCTGCTGCCCACTGAGAGGTGGTGGTTTGAACACATTCAGTCCCTCCATGGCAGAAAGACTCGCCAATCTGCCCCCATAAAGATTACAGCCAAGAAAATGCTGGGGAACATTTCTATTCTGTCTCATGGGGTTACTATGAATTGGACTTGACTTGACAGCACCTAATACAACCTACACATTTGTTTCAACTCCCCAAATATTTATTATGCACCTAATATATTTAGCTCTGCTGGAGACATAAGATAAGGCAGACATGATCCTGGACCGCTAGCCAGCTACAGTACATGTAGATCTGGGGGCCAATTACAAAGTCCCAACAATCCAGAAGTATGGTGTCTTTATTTCACTAACAATGACATGGGAAAGTCTGCTACACAAGACTGCTTTAAGCTTTGAAAAAGTTAAGATGTCCCTTTAATGACTAAGGTGTGTCTACCCCAAGCTGTGTTCCTTTCAAAAGCCTTGGATTCTTGTGAAACTTGGATAAGAGAGTTAAGAGAAAAGAGAGTTAAGAAAAAGAATCCATGTGTTCAAACTGTGGTCTTTGTGAGGAGTACCGAGTATGGCATAGACTGCCAAAAGTATAAACAAGTTAGTCTTAGAAGAAATACAAGCATAATGTTCCTTAGCCATGAGGATGGCCAACATCAACTTGCTTTTCCTTGGACACCTCATCAGGAAAGACCAATCACTAGAAAGGAATATGATGTTTGGGAAAAGAGAGGTCCAATGAAAAGGAGAGCAGTCTTCCAGAAGGCTGATGGACATCCTAGCCACAACAATGGACTCAAACATACCGAGAGTCTTGAAGATGGTGCAGGATTATGCAGTGTTTTGTTCCGTCATAATAAGATCCCCATGAATCAGAGCCAACTTGATGGCAACTAACAATAATAATGTCATGAAATCTCAAATGGAATTCATGTGAGCCACCCTATGAATATAGCCTGGTTTCTTTCATGAAAGTGAATGTAATAGGACCTCTGCTTAATTTAAACAAAGTCTTAAAGTTAAACAAATGTAAAGAAAGTAGTTCCAGTAGAAAATATCCATCATAGCACCCTCTTCCCCTGTCTTCCAGGAATTTTCCCCCAACTTTTGTCTTTTTGAACTTCACACCTCAGCTCAAAGGGAGGGAATATGGTTCCATTATTCTCATTTAAAGCCATTTGTCTGGGCCAATTGTTTTTGTGATCAACAGTTCTCTCAGATATGTCCTGAAGCCCAGGAACATTCTCACTGCACAAATCCAACACACGCTAGTTGAAGGAGCCCTGGTGGCATAGTGGGGGCCATCTTTGTCATGAACTGTGGGGTCAGCAGTTGGACTCTGCTAGCTATTCCGTGGACGAAAGCTGCAGCTGTCTCCTCTCATCAAGGGTTCGAGTCTTGGACACCCAAAGAGCAGCTCTACTCTGCGCTATAGGGCTGCTGTGACTTGGAATCGACTCCACGGCAGGGCTCTTGTTTGGGTTTGCTTGTCTTTCCTTAGCTCACATCGGGGCAATGGTGGTTCAGTGGGTAGAAATATCGCATTCTAGGTGGGAGATTGGGCTTGACATCCCACCTGCAATCACCACCCAGCCAGTGGAGGTTTCTGTGTGGCTCTGATGCTGAACAGATTTGGGGGAAGCTAATGCAGACTGAGAAGAAAGTCCCAGCAATCTATTTTTGAAAACCAGATGATGGTTTCTCCATCCAACTCTGTAGGTCGCAGCAGATTGTCAACCCTTCCTGAGTACAGAACAGCATGAGATGGGGTTTTCATCCACAGTACACGGGTTGCCATGAACTGGGAGCAGACTTCATGATGTACAATAACAACTGGTTCAGGAAACTTGAAGAGAAGAATGGAGCTAGTTACCATTACAAATAATAATAACAGCAATGTGTTGTTACTAAAGTGCTCTTTTGTCCCCTGAAGGAATGTGGTAGATTTTTAACAGGTGGTGAGGCTCAAAAATGCAGGAAGAAAATTATTGGTACTGTGCCCTGATATAAGAAAATGATGTATTTCAAACATACCTTGGATACAACAGCAACAATATGAACCTGAAACAACTGAGGGGATTGATTCTGACCTGCAGCACACTCCTCACCAGGGCCCTGTGAATGCTGGGAAATGCAGGCAAGGGCCATCATGTAAATCGTTCATGCACTCTCATGTTGCCTCATCTTCATCTTCTTTCTGCCTTTGTTGCTATTATTTAAGAGTGTGGAGAGGGGTGCAGACGACAAACTGGGAATGAATATTCTGCCCCTATTTGAATCAATCTTGTTGGTTGTTATAACTTCACTCTTGATTTTAGGTTACACGAGACAGCGGTATTACTCAGTGTACTTTATTCTGGATTTATGAAATGATCATGTTTTGGGGTCCAGGAGAGATCCACGAGGTTGTTTGTCTTGTTGCTGAGACTTATTTGCCATAGAGAATGTGGAAGGTGAAGATGTGTGGGTCCAAAGCAGGACTCTGATACCATTCGGTTACAGAAAAGGTTCAATTTACATGGAGCAAATTTTTTGACTCTGCTCTGTTTTCCAAGCTTTGGGTATGAATCAGACTTGCCTTGGTGGTAGGAAGAGAGTTGGGGCCACCACAGTCCCGTCTTCAAGTGATCGTGGGTATGGCACAGGATCAGGTAGCATTTTGCTTCATTGTGTGCAGTGCCACCAAGAGTCGGAGATGGATTTGATGAAAGCTTACAGCTAACACAGCATCAATTCCAAGTGCCATTAAAACCGGTAACATTTCTCAGATGTCCTTTCTAAATATACTTGAGAATTGGGCATGTTTGATCTTTTGTTTCTCTCTCAAACTCTCTTCTAATTTGTATATCTGAGTTTTTCCTCTTGCAATCTAGCATCACATATTCAAACACCCTCCCTATATGGATTTCCGACAATCTCTTTAAAAACAATAAGTACAAAATCTGATTCATTTCCTCTCACTAGGATTCCTGGCAAGACCCACTCTTTTGCCTGCTTTTCCATTGGATGAATGCGAACACCTCTGCCTGATTTCCGACTTGGGAAATGGTTCACAATCTACATTCCTGTCGCTCTCCACCATCCATCGTCACTCCTTTTTAGCTCTCCGCCCATCAGCACCACGCTCTGACCAGCGGAGCTAAATGGCGACTCAGTCTCCTCCTTACTACCTCTTGAATCTACCCTCTTTTCCTTATCCCCAATTTCACTTTTGTAATTCAAGCCTTTATTTCCCCCTCCCAATTAATTTTAAGTATCACCCCTCACATATGTCCCTCTTCACCCACATTCATCTTCCATCTTGTCATCAAAGTCTAACAACTCAGTGTCATTGAGATGATTCCAACTCATAACAGCCCTGCATAGAGCACAGAGAACTGCCCCTGAGGATTCCCGGCGTTGCATATCTTTATGGGGCCAGAAAGCCTCATCTTCCTCCCACAGAGTTACTAGTGGTCTCAAACTGCTGACCTTGTGACCCAGTGATCTTTCTAAATCATAAGACTGACCAATGTGCTTCTTGTCTAAAAGTTTTTGGCCCCCTAGTACAAAAGGTTAGTGTCTAGGCTCCTGTGCATGGCTTACAAAGGTCCATGAGATTTGGTCTCTCAACTTCTCCTTGTTTAGGGGATTGTTTGGTTTTTCCCACTTCAACCTTCACACACTAGCAATAGCAATGAAATTTTGCTGAGCTCTGGTGGCGCAGTGATTGAGTGCGGGACTGTGGCTCATTGACTTGGAGGTTTCAATCCCACAGCAGCAAGGCTGGGTAGCTCCCACGACTACCAGAGGGCAGTGATACCAAAAACAACAACAACAACAAAACAATGAAGTTTTAAAACATCATAGATTTTCTATTTTTTTGTTTCCTTTGCCTTCAGTGCCTTCCTTCCTTTCTCCCTTTCTGCCTTCCTTCCTCTATCAAGAGACTTCCAAAGGACACATCAAAAACCAACTTAGAAAAAACAAAACAAACAAAAACAGTTCATGGCCATTGTGTCAGTTTCAACTCATAGTGCCTCTACAGGACAGGGCAGAGTTGCCCCCGTGTATTTCTGAGACTGTGACTGTGACTGTCTCTGTCTTTCTCCTGAGAAGAACCTAGTGGATTCCAACTGCTAACCTTGTGGTTAGCAGCCCAAGGGGTACCAACTATTCCAGGAGTGTGATCTTATTCAGGAAACAGTCCTGGACACCCCTGGTAGGGTAAACTACACCCTCTCCTGATTTCCTATGATGGCATCATATATGTGCTTCTGTTATTGAATTTTTCAAAGAGTATAGCTTATTATTCTTAATATGAAAACTCTTTGGTTTGTTGGTGCACTGAGGAATATGAGCCTCATTTTCTTTCAGAAATCTAAATGGCTCACTCTTTAGCCATTTTCCCACTTCCTTTAAATTCTGCTAGTTTTCTGTATTACTTATCCAGTGATACAAATAAAGGGCCATTAGCTTGACCACTAGCCGAAAAGTGAGTTATTTGTTCTCATACAGAGGCCCCTTTGAAGACAAACCTGGTGACCTGCTTTTTAAAGGTCACAACCTTGCAATCCCCATAGAGATATTCTACTCTGCCCATGGATCCAAATTAACCTGCCTTTTGACACAATTCATATTTGAATTCTTTGTTTTTTATTTAATTTTTTTCATATTTGAATTCTTATGCAGAGAATTTTCTCTCGAATAGATGACTGACTTCTTGCAGGGCTGAGGGCTTAAGCACTGGCAGGTTCATGCGAAGCTCAGTGGCTCAAACCTACCAGCTGCTCTGCCAGAGCCCAGAAGAATTGCAGTCTCAGAAACGCTCAGGAACAGGTTTGCTCCATGCTAGACAGGGTTGCTGAAAGTCAAAGTCAAGCTTCTAACTATGGTCTTTTAATTGATCTATTATTAAACTGGCTATTGCAAATTAGATGAAGGCGAGTTTGGGTTTGTTTGAGGAAAGGGGGATTTGCATCTTCGTGTCTACCAGCACACTGTATGTAATGGGTGTCTATGAGGAGCTGGTTGAATAGTGCCTGCCTCTAGGGACTGATGGATTCTGATTTACTTCATTTTGGATCCAGTGCAGCATGAATGTACATGTTTTCCATAAATGATGAAACCACTTCTGGTTCATGAATTGCAGGTGGGACTTTACTGCCTCTTCTTTTGCCCTTCAAACTAGTCACATTCTGTTACCTAACTCCTCCCTTTGCTCAGCGTTTCTGCCATCTCCCTTGCTCCCCTGGAAACAGAATGGAGCCCCATAAAGCCCTGACCTGTTCCAGGTGACCTTGCAAATCATGCATGCCTCCGCTCATTAACCCGGATGCCTATTATGGCTAAAGAATGGTGAGGCGCCACCCCGACTCGCAATGGCAGCTGGCACAGGATCTGCGGGACCATCACATCACAAACCTCTTCTTCACCTCATCCCACATTTTCCCAGGGCTAAGTCCGAGAGGAAGTATTTCAGATCTGGGGGAACACTGACTGGGAAGGACCTTACTTTTTCTCTGCTGGGAGTTAGAACAGGAGTCAACTGAAAAAGACATCGGATTATTAAAATTAGTACATTTCAAGTGAAAATGTCTAAAAAGGAAAAGTTCCAAGTGCTATTAAAACCAGTTATGACAACAATAAAGAAAATTCATGGTGGGAGGGCTTGTTAAAGAGTTGTACACTCAGGAAGCTCTGCTAAGGAACCCAGTGTTCACGTAAAGGAAATTAAAAAAATAAAATCATTCAATTCAGCAGATGACTAAGGGACATTCTTAGAGTCAATGAATGCTCCTATATTATGCATTGCTATATGAATGAATTTTTAAAATTTACTACTTTGTTTGAATTCACTGAAATGGCTCCATAACCTTATAAGCTTGAAAGCTTTAACTTGATTGAATCTGATATGAACAGATATGCTGGTTTTTATTGATGCTGGCATCCCTTAGGCTTAAATTTACATGATACTAAGGCAAGAGTTATCACCCTCGAGAAGAGAAAGAGAAGAAGCCAACCAGCGGGAGAGAAAACAAAACAAACTTCATAGCTGTGGAATAGATGCCAACTCAGAATGACTCTAGGACACGGAAGAACAGGCCCCGTGGGTTTCTGGGACGGCAGCTTCTGGTGTGTGCAGACAGCCTCACCTGATTACCACTGAGCGGCTGGCGGTGCTAAACTGCAACCCAACTTGGACCCCACTCTACCACCAGGGATAGGGGGAAACATGAGGGAAACAGGGGAAGTACATTGGAGGAGTTGATAAATGGTTCAATGCAGAAATAATGACCTGCTCTGTGTTCCCCACCTAATTCACTATAAAATGCTATTTCAAAAGAACAAAATAAACTTGTCACCAGGTGATTCCAGCTCATGCGGTGCTGTTGGGTCAGGACTGGCCTGCTAGGCAGCTGCTCCTTCGGAGATAGTCACAGTGTCCGCTCCTGCAAAGAAGGACGGCCTCAGAAGACCTCTCCAGGGTTGCTATGAGGAAGAACCTACTCTGTGATGGTAGGGTTTGTTTTTTGTGCAAAAATAACCTATTCCAACTTTTGGTAACTCCATGTACTATAGAGTGGACTTGCCACCATTGAGTTTTCTTGACTGTCCTCTTTTGGAAGCTCATAGTCAGGTCTTTCTTACACTGTGCTGCTGGATGGGTTTAAACTGTCAGGTTTCAAATACACTTTAGAAAGAGATGCCTCTCCTCATAAAGACTTTCCTGTTACATATTTGTGCCATTTTCAAATAGATCTTCCCTAATGCCATGGGTACTTGTTAAGAGCTATTTCCTGGGTATCTTCTTTGTGTTCTTCACTGCAACCCCATGAGGGATTTCAGACAGTCTGGGAGGCTGAAGTAACTGATGGAGGAGAGGGAATCTTGGATTCATCAAAGTGGATCCTTGCGTTAGAGGCATACCCGACACCAGGTCATGGATCTTAATGCTTCCATGTTGCTTGTTTCTAACAAGTTCATGTTGCCTCAGATTTGTCAGCATCTGTCTCTGCATATTTGACTTGCCCAGCTAAAATCTCTGCCTGCTCAGGACAGGTGGTTTGCTTGTTTGGTTGGTCTCTGGGTGGTGAGGATTCATGGCAGGAAAAATTCAGACATCTCTAAGTTGCTTCTTGGCTCACACAGTATTTTCCTAAGTTATGTTGTCAATTTCTTTCTCTCTTTTTCTGGAAAATGATTTATTATATGTTGACATTGATACTGACCTATTCCGTTGACAAAAACAAAATCTGGATTTTGTTACATTATCTTTTAAAGGTAGATAACTGTGTGCCTAAAACCTCCCATAGTCTTTTTCAGTGCATTTGACAGAAAATTTGATAAAAGGGCTGGGTTTGGAACGAAGGATATTGAAAACTAAAGCCACTGGTCATATATACCACATATGATGAGTTGTGGCCAAAGGTGTGACTTCTTGATCTAGAAGTGTAATTTCTTGTGTAATTTCTTGGTTCTAATTTTTATTATCTGTGACCTTAGCAAAGTTACATGACTTCCTTGTTCTTTGTGTCTTTGTTTTCTCACATGTAACCCAAGGATATTAAGGTCATAGGATTATGGGGAAGGCTCAATGGGTGCATCCCTGTAAAGCAAGCGCACAGAGCCTGGGATGTGGTAATTTCTGAACAAATACGAGTCATTGTGGTGATGGTGACCATGAAGACCAAGATGATATACTGCAGATACACCCACCAGATTATTTACATGGTGCAAGTGCAGAGGAAAGCCCCTAAAGCAAGCGCACTGCCATCAGGTCAGTTCTTACTCATGGCAAACCTTTCTTTATAGCAGGGGTTCGGAATACTTCAATCGTGATCTAATAGTTGATCATAAATGTGTGGATAGCTCGCAAAGCATTAAAAAAATAGACGTAAGCCTATCATCAATCGCGTCACTTAATTGATATATAGCAGAGCCAATCAGGTGCAATCATAGGTGTCAAACTCATGCAAAACAACAATGCTAAGTACAGCAAAACTGACAAGATATACTTCCGGTAAGATGGCGACTGCACGACATACATGTACCAGTGGCAACCAGTGCAGGATCAGCCTGGGGAAAGCGTCTGAAGAAGAAATTCAGTGCTACCAGATCACAGGAGGATCATCCTAAGATACGTGGGAACAGATTCGCAGGGTTCTGAGGGATTGGGGTTTTTTGGCTTGCTACAGTGAAGCCTGGACAGGAATTGACCCTACCTTGTCTGTCACTGTCGCTGCTAGGGCGCTGCCAAGAAGCTTTGGGCAGGCTCAGGGCGCTGTCTTGTCAGGGCTGCAGCTTAGTCGGAACCACAGCTTGGTCAGATCCGCAGCTTAGTCAGGTCCGTGGCTTGGTCGGAATAGTGGCATAGTCGGAACTGCAGCTTGGTCGGATCCGTGGCTGGGCTGGATCCATGGCTAAGTCATAACTGGGCCTAGTGGGATCCACGGCTTAGTCGGAACCGCGGCTTGGTTGGGTCTGCGGCCTGGTCGGACTGCAGCCTGATTGGAACCGCGGCTTGGTCGGCTCGGCGGCTATGTCACAACTGCGGCCTAGTTGAATCCGCAGCTTAGTCAGAACTGTGGCTATGTGGTAATCGCAGGCTAAGCCGAACCACTGCTTAGTCGGAACCGTGGCTTGGTCAAGTCTACGGCCTGGTCAGACCACGGCCTGGTTGGAACCGCGGCTTGGTCGGAACTGCAACTCTCACAGAGCAGCAGCCTGCCTCCAGGGCAGGGTGGAGATCGAGCCCTTGCAGCTGGAGCTCGTCATTCGCTGTTCTCTATCCCCTCATTATTTCTGCAAAATTTGGTCTCTTGTACTTATCTCCTGATCTTTTCCAGTTTGGCTCACAGACCGCCCCTCCCCCCCATTAGCCTAGGACAACCACTCCTGCTATGCCCAGCTGGGAGAGGTCCACCCTGTGTAGAGTAGCCCAAGGGAGGAGAAGCTGGTTCCACCCGATTTCCTAGGGAATCTGGGTGCCTGAGCCATTGCTTATTACCACCACAAGTTGGGAGCCCATTGTGTGCTGGGGAGCCTCTGAGCCCCTAAACCTGGGTCCCTGGGAGCCTGTGTGCCCCTGAGTCTGGCCTCAAGATCTTTTGAGACCGGGAGTCTCTCCCCAGGAACCAGTCTGTGGGGGAACAAGGGAATAACTTTTTGGTCCAGGACATTAGCTTAACCTCGGCAGTTGGGAACCTGTGCTGTTTGTGTGTCTTGAAGTCTTTGTGTTGGGGAGTGTGTGTATCTGGGAGCTTTTGTGCCCCGAAGTCTGTCACCAGAAGCCTGTGTTCACAGACTCTGTGTGGGAATACGAGGTCAGCTGGTTGGCTCAGGACTTGAGCTGAACTGCTGCAACCTCAGCGCCAGAGGAGCCAGCTACACTATACAGTGTGGAAGTCTGTGACTGGGTGTGTGTGTGTGTGTGTGTGTGTGTGTGTGCATGTCTGGGAGTCTGTGTACACAAGAATCAGCGTGAAACAAGGGGAGAGCTGACTTTTAAGTCAACACAATACCTGCCTACACAGCAACCAGACCAATCTCCATAGTAAAACACAGGCACCCTGTGAAAACATCAACACCAACCACTCTGAAAGTACACAAGAGTCTTTGGTAACCGAGGAACATGGCACCAACCTCTTCAAAAGCATCATGTAAACAACAGAATACCACATCAACGCTAATAAGTAAACAAGAAAGACAAACCACAAAAACAGATCTCATTACACGCATAGAAGAAACTGATGTGGATCTGCCACAAAAAGAAATTCTTAGCAGATTGATTGGAGAAATAAAAGAGATGAAGAAAGCTACACAGACAAAGGATGCAACCATAGAGGGGATGAAGGCCACAATAGAAGGGATGAAGTCCACAATAGTGGGAATGAGGATCTAAATCAGAGGGAATATAGAAGTTAACAGGGGAAATAGCAGAAGCTGTGCGCAGGGTTGCTGTTTTCACAAACAGATTGGATGAGGCTGAGACTCGTATCAGTGATCTTGAAGACAATCAGGTTGACCTCAACAAATGTGAAAAACAATCAAACAAGATAATAAAAGAGACATAGGAAAACCTGAGATCAATGAGTGATGCTATGAAAAGGAACAACATCTGAATCATTGGCCTACCAGAACAAGACACGGTGAAGAAATCAACAGCTAATTTAACAAGACAATTTCTGAAAGAAAATTTCCCCAACGTAATGAATGATATCTAGCTTATCATACAGGAAGCAGAGAGGACACTGAGTAGACTAGACCCCAAGAAGAACTCACCAAGGCATATAATAGTTAAGCTATGCAACTTTGAGGAAAAAGCAAAAATCCTGAGAGTAGCAAGAGAAAAGAGGATGGTCATATATAAGGGCTCTCAGGTAAGTATATGTGCAGAGCTATCAACAGAAACCATGAAGAGGAGAAGAGAGTAGACCAATATCTTCCAGAAGTTGAAGGGAAACAACGCCTCCCCTAGAATTCTGCACCCTGCAAAGCTATCTATCAAGATAGATGGGGAAATAAGGGTCTTCCAAGATAAGGAAAAACTTAAAGTATATGACATGAGACAACCAACCCTGAGGAAAATCCTTGCCAACTCACTTTGGCCAGAAGACCAACACCCACCAAGCACAAACAGGAGAACATTCTATACTCCAACCTCACCCAAGAGCCAACAGACTAATCCCAATCACCGAGAATATACAACCACAAGTAGAAAACATAGCAATAAAGAAGCCCCCAATGAAAACACAACAGGACTATGAAAAGGGGAATAAGAAAACACACACACCAAAACACAAAAGGCAAGCAATGAACCCACAGATTGGGATAATAACTCTAAGTGTCAATGGACTGAACTCCATTGTTAAAATAAAAAGGTTACCTGACTCTCTTGGAAAACATAATGCATCAATCTGTTGCCTACAGGAAACACATGTTAAGCTAGCAGGCAAGAATAAACTAAGAACAAAAGACTAAAAGAGGATATATCAGGCTAATGTTGAATAAAAAAAGCAGGGGTCACAATCCTAATCTCAGATAAAACAGACCTCAAGATTTAAGCCATAAAAAGAGACAAGGAGGGGCACTTTATAATGCTCAAGGGTACTCTTCACCAGCAATGAGTGAGCATAATAAATATATACATACCAAATTAGAGATCCAGGAAATTTGTCATACAGACTATTCAGAGCATGAAAGAAGATGTTACAGACTCAACTATTATAGTGGAATACTTTAACACGCCACTATCAGAGAAAGAGCTTTGGGAAAGAAGCTCAGCAAAGAGGCTATAGAACTAAATACCACAACAAGACGCCTAGATTTGATAGACATATTCAGGACCTTTCTCCCAACTGCAAAAAAAAAAAAAAAAATACACATCCTTCTCAAGTCCACATGGCACATTTTCAAAAATTGAGCACATTCTGGGACACAAGTCAAGCATAAGTAAATTCAAACACATATAGATCATACAGACATTCTTCTCTGACCACCATGCCATAAAGGTGGAGAGTAATAAAGGGACCAGTAGTAAAACAAGGGCAAACAGTTGGAGGATGAATAACGAACTTCTGCAGCATGAATAGGTAATGACCCAGATTAGAAGGGAGAGCAAAACATTTCTAGAAATTAATGAGAATGAGAATACTTCATATCAAAACCTCTGGGATACTGCAAAGGTAGTTATCAGAGGTAGTCTGATTGCAATAAGAGCATATATGAAAAAGGAAGAGAGTCGTATGGCAGACATGCTCTCACAAAAACTCCAACAACTAGAACAGAGTCAGCAGAATGATCCCTCCAACAGTAAAAGAAAAGAAATAATTAAAATTAGGGCAGAGTTGAACCACTGGGAAGACAAGAAAGCAATGCAAAAGATTAATGTAGCAAAAGTTGGTTCTTTGAAAGAAACAATAAAATTGCCAGACCACTGGCAAATCTGACCAAAGAAAGGAAAAAACAAGCAACAATAGACAGGATGAGGAAAGAAATGGGGGAAATCACAACAGATCCTAATGAAATTAAAACGATTATCACAAAGTATTATGAAAATTATACTCCAACAAGTTCAACAATCTGGAAGACATGGACAACTACCTGGAAAAACAATCCCTCCTTAGACTGTCCCAGATAGAGGTCAAGGAACTAAATAAACCCATAACAAGAGAAGAGATAGATATGGTTATCAAGAATATACCAACAAAAAAAGCTCCTGAACCAGATGGCTTCCCTGGGGAATTCTATAAGATTTTCAGGAAGGAGCTGGAAGCAGCCCTCCACAAAGTTTTCCAGAGTATAGAGAAGGATGGTAAACTCCCCAACTCATTTTATGAAGCCAGTATAACTTTGATACCCAAACAGGGAAGGGATCCCACAGGAGTAAAGCACTATAGACCAATATCTCTAATGAACATAGATTCAAAAATCTTCAACAATATATTGGCCAATAGAATACAAAAATATATAAAGAGCATAATCAACCAGGATCAGGTAGGATTCACCCTAGAGATGCAGGTATGGTTTAACATCCATAAATCAATCAATACTATACATATTGATAAGATGAAGTATAAGAACTGTATGGTAATATCTATAGATACAGAAAAAGCATTTGACAATATCCAGCACCCTTTCCTAATCAAGATGCTCAGACAGATAGAAATAGAAGGACAGTTCCTCAAGTTAATACAAACTATCTATGAGAAACCGACAGCTAACATAATAGTAAATGGAGAAAAGACTAAATCAATCTCACTGAAGAAGGGGATTAGACAAGGATGCCCCTTATCTCCACTGCTATTCAATATAGTACTGGAGGTCTTAGCAAATAACATAAGACAATGAAAAGACATCCAAGGTGTCCAAATAGGAAATGAGGAGGTCAAATTATCATTATTCACTGATGACATGATCTTGTACATTGCAAATCCCAAGAGCTCCACAACCGGAGTACTAACAGCGATAGAGGAATGTGGAAGAGTGGCAGGATACAAGATCAACAAACAGAAGTCGATTAGTCTGCTTTACACATCTGACAAGACCACAGAAGAGGATATCAAGAAGGTAGTACCATTCACAATAGCCAAGAATAAATTTAAGTATCTAGGGATATATCTAACCCAAAAAACAAAAGACCTATACAAGGAAAACTACAAAACCCTACTATTGGAAATGAAAAGTGACCCCCACAAGTGGAGGGATATCCCTTGCTCATGGTTTGGGAGACTCAATATAGTAAAGATGTGTATCCTACCTAGGACCCTTTAAAAGTTCAATGCTATCCCAATCCAATTACCAACAACCTTCTTCAGAAAACTGGTAAAACTAACCACCAACTTCAAATGGAGAGGGAAAAAGCCCAGAATTAGCAGGGATCTCCTCAAGGAAAAGAATACAGTTGGAAGGCTGGCTTTACCTGACTTTCACATTTACTACAAAGCCACAGTGGTCAAACCAGCATGGTACTGGCATAATGACAGATACACAGATCAATGGAAAAGAATAGAAAACCTAGAAATAAAACCATTAGCATATAGACAACTGATTTTCGACAAGGGCCCCAATGCATCAAGTGGGAGGGTGATGCCCTATTTAACAAGTGGTACTGGAGACAATGGCAATCCACATGTAGAAAAATGAAACAGGATCACTACCTCACCCCATGCACAAGAACAAACTCAAGGTGGATCACGGGCCTGGAAGCAAAACCACAAACCATCCGGACCATTAACGAGAGAATAGGGGAAAATCTAAGAACCTTGACCCAGGGAATACAAAGGCTAAGTGCAATAGGACAGGGTACAAATGCAGGGGAACACTGAAATTGACAAATGAGACTTACTAAGAATAAAGGACTTTACTAAGTATGCATCAAAGGACTTTACTAAGAGGGTAGCCAGGCAACCCACAGACTGGAAGAGGATTTTAAGCAACAATACAACAGACAAAGCGCTTATTGCAAAAATCTACAATACCTCATTTCCTGCAAGAAAATGAAGACAGATAACCCTTTGAAGAAATGGGAAAAAGAACTGAAAAAAAGTTTCAATAGGGAGGAGGTCCATATGTCCATAAACATATGAAAAAATGCTCCTGCTCACTAGCCATCAGAGAAATGCAGATCAAAACAACCATGAGATATAATCTAACACCCTTGAGGCTAGCCCAGATCAGAAAATCAGAGTGCAACAACTGTTGGAGGGGATATGGTGAAATAGGAACACTTCTATGGAAAGCAGTCTGGTGATCCTTAATGAAAATGGAAGTTGAGCTACCCTATGATCTAACTATCCCACTATTGGGTATATACCCAGAAGAGACAAGAAATAAACCACAGCCAGTGGTATATACACCAGTCTTCATTGCAGCACAATTCACAATTGCAAAGAGTTGGAAGCAATCTAAATTTCCATCAGTAGATGAATGGATAAGCAAACTCTGGAACATACACACAACGGAGTACTATGCTTCACTCAAAAGCTCTGATGAACACATAAAACACATCTTTGCGTGGGAAGAACTGGAGGGAATTATGCTAAGTGAAGCCAGTCAATCACAAAAGGGTAAGTACTGCATGAGCCCCCTGAGGTAAGTAGAATCTGTATGGTGAGTATAAAAGAGAAGACTTCTATACCATAACAGTTGGTCCAAGATATAGGGTAAGGGGAGGAGGGAGGACCAAACCCAGGGAGGTACACACTGGGTGCAACACAGTAATGGGAGAAAGATGAGGGGGTGAAGGGGATAAGGAGATAAAAGGGAGTTTAAAAGTGAAAGGATAACAGAGGGAACGGGGCACTAATCCACCATGGGGGGGAGTACTGGTCTTGTCTCCACAGAAACCGGAATGGGCGAGAAGTTCCTACCACAAAGCACCCATCCACGAGGACAGCGTGGATGCATGGAAGGACGCAAGAAAAGAGAGAGCTACAGAACCGGACGCAATCAGAGTCAGATGGACTCCATCCCTAGAAGTGGGTGTGGCAGAGAACAGGCTGGGAGAGGGCCAGCATCCCACACCCACAGGGATAATGACAAGAAGGGAGGAAGAGGAAGAGAGCTGGTCCATGCTCCACACTGACACATGATGCTCAGAGGAATACATCCCTCTGGAGACCCAATGTGCCACAGAAAGGACTGGGAAAACGATTCCTGGGGGCACGAGAGAGGGCAGGAGAAGGGGGTGTGGACAAACACATGGACCGGGGAAGGGGAGCAACAAGTGGTCTGGAATCGATGGAAAGGAGGGTATGGGAGGCCTGGTCGGGATTAAGCAAGGACAATGATTCTGTGAGGAAACACTGAAACGCCCATGAAGGTGGAACATGATGGTGGGACAGGAGGGAGATGGAAGGAAATAGAGGAAAGAGCTAGAAGGCAAAGGGCACCTGCAGAGGTCTAAACATAGGTATGTCCATACATAAATACAACTATCTATTATAAGGTAGGAATAAATTTAAGAACATATCTATAGGCCAATACTATGGTAGAAGTGGACCTTGGGCCCTCTCCCTGGTGCTCCCTCAATGCAAGAACACTTTGTTCTATGAATCTGGCATTCCTCGATGCTCACTGACCCAACACTATCACTGAAGTAAAATGGGTGCACAAGCAAATGTGATGAAGAAAGCTGATGGTGCCCAGCCATCAAAGGATATATCTAGGGCCTTAAAAGCCTGAAGATAAACAATAGACCATTGACTTGAGAAGGGACCACACCCACAGAGAAGAAGCACAACAGCCAGCATGGCCACAGGGTGGTGAAAGGTGTAGGCAATATACATCAAACGGGGGAAAAAAAAAACTTATCACTGTGTGCACACATCCCCAAGGTACCCACTGAGGACATGTTGGAGCATGAGCAAGAGTGGTGAAGAAAGCAGTTGGTGCCCAGCTATCAAAAGTATAGCATCTGGGATCTTAAAGGCTTTAGCATAAACAAGCAGCCATCCAGTTCAGGAGCAACAAAACCCACTATAAAAAAGCTCACTTGCCTGTGCCATCATGAGGTGCTAAAATAATCAGGTATCAGGCATCAAAGAACAAAAATCAAAATCAATGGACCAATTGACTCCCGATATCGCTGAAGACAAATGGATACAGAGGCAAACAGAGTACAAGAAAAGATGGTACACAGGGTGTCAGGCAGGGTTCTCTTAGAGAAATAAAATCAGGACACCAGTAATTCTTTTTTTATATTTACATATAGAGAAAGGTATTTGATATAAGAAAAAAACAGTTAACTATCTATAAAGCAGTACAGATTGCTTGGTGCAACTCACTTGCGTGAGACAGCTAGAAGACTGGCAGTCCTTCAAGTCTTTAGGGCTCTGAGTAGCCCTCTGTAGAGCAAGTCAGGCTATCTGGTCACAGGCAGCAAACAGCAGAACAGGTCACCAACAGTCAGCCAGATGTCAGAATCCAACAGTCCCCAGGGCAAGAGATGTATATCCCAGGAGCGTGGCGAAGTAGGGCTTGAAGGAACTTCAACTCATAGCTCCACAGTCCATGATTAGGTGTCCCACGGATAGTGCTGTTTGGAAGTCGAGGCACAGTACGGACAAGGCAGCTCTCTGTTCCGAAGAACCAGAAGCAAGAGAGAGGGTGGGACTCGCTGAGCCCTTCCTATCTCTGCCCTTCAATTCATCCGGTGTGTTCATTGCCTGTGCTGTCACAAAAGACCCATCAAACTTCTGTGGCCATGTTGGCATAATAAACCTACCCATCACACCCAGCTACCAAATGATTGAATGTCTGGAGTCTCAAAGACTTGAAGATAATCGTGTCGCCATTCAGCAGAGAAATAGCAAAGCCCACGTGGAAGAAGCACACCAGCGTGTGTGTGATCAAGAGGGGCCGAAGGGAGCAGGTATACAGCATCAAAGAACAAGAACCACATCATTATGAATGAAGGGGAAAGCAGGGGGGACCTAAGGCCCACTGGTGGGTAATTGGTCACCCCTTTACAGGGGAGTCACGGGGAGGAGACAGACCAGTCAAGGTGCAGCCGGGCAGTGATGATGCATACACGTTTCCTCTAGTTCCTGAAGCCTTCCTCCCCCACAACCATCATGGTCCCAACTCTACCTTACAAATCCAGATGGACTGGGGAAGGTACACTGGTGGAGAGGGGAGCTGGAGATATGGGGAGACCAGGATGGATGAGCCCTTTCGGGCCAGTGGTTAGATTGGGACTGTTGGAAGGGTAGAGAAAGCGTGGGGTGAAGAGATGGAACCAACTGCAAGGATATACACATAGGCATCTGTTTGAAGGATGAGCATCAAAGGAGTGGGTTGGGGGAGAGGTTGGACAGAGTGAGATATGACAGAACAATAATAATTTATAAAGTATTGAAGGTTGGTTGGGAGAAGAGAGAGGGGAAGAGGGGAAGGGATGGAAAAGCCATTACTAGGGGATCGAGGAGAAAGGCAGATGATTGGAGAACGATAATAGCAGCGGACATGTGAAGGTGCCTGGCACATTATGTTTATTTATGTATTGTGAAAAGCGATGTACGAGCCCTCAATAAAATGATTTAATAAAAAAACCTGATGAGCTAAGTTATTGTCAATTTTAAGACCTTTTTTTTTTCTTTCTTAAATGTAAGAAAGGGCATTCAAATGAGTGGGGGAGCTGGACCAAGTAAGAAGACAAAAACATATCACTTTCATACAGAATGGGAGATTTTGACACTACAAACCTACATTCAGCTGAAGTCCAGAGTGCATGAACAGTTCTGGACCTTACTCACAGAGAGAAAGTACCCAAACATGAGAAAATGTGCTATCTCCTTGACTGCATTATTTGAGTCTACTTACTTATGTGAGTCAATCTTTTCCCACATAAAGATCATTAAATCCAACTACCATTCCACCATTACTGATCATCATTTGGAAGTGTGCTTGAGGCTGGCTGTCAGAAGCTACTGTCTGAATTATGCAACCCTGGCTCATTCTATTCAGTGCAAGTCATCAGAGTAAACTCAGGTAATGACAAAAAATGTACATAGTTAATTGTGCTGTGTTGTACAATGTGGACTCACGTGATTTTGCAAGGTACATAATCATACTTTGTACATATAAAGAATTCTCAATGCATTTATGGATAAATGTAATAAATAAATAAACAAACAAACATATGACTTGCATTTTGTAGTTGGTTGATCATTTTGACCTGGTCATTTTATAAGTAGCTCACATGCTGAGAAAGTGTGAGCACCCTTGCTTTATAGGATTCCCATTTTTATGGCAGCAGTTAATCTCATCTTTTTCTCCCTGCAAGGGTTGAGCTACCCACCTTGTAGAGCTCTTTATAAAGTGCAGAGAAGCTCCTTATATATTGCAGTGTTCTGCAAATGTGACACTGTGAGTGGCAGTCCTTTTGGAAAAAAGTGTTTTCCATACTAAAAACAAACAAAGCAATTCCAAACCAGAGGTAAGTTCAACATAGATGAAATATCCTGTAGTAACATCAGACTCAATTGTCTTTGCAGGAGATCAGAATCTTAAGCGGAGACATGTTACTGCAGGCTTGGGCTAGGGACAGGGGTTGGGTGATCAGTTACCAGGTATGCAACCGCCCTGGGCTCACAATTTGGATTGGCTGGCTTATGAGGGTTTGGGTTTGGTTTTCCTCCGAAGATTCCATTAGAAATATAAATATGGAATTATGCATGCTTAGCATGGAAATAGTGACATTTGGTTTTAAGGCATTTGGACCTTGGGGATTTTATTTTTACTCTATCTGAAACCAGCTATTGCTTGAATAGAACTTTATGATGCTAATATTACTAATCCTAAAGATTTTGTATTCCCTTATTTCTTTGCTTTTTTTTTCTTTCTGTATTTTCATTTGCTGATTATACATTTTGCATCACACCTGCCAGAAAAGAAAAGCCCCAGACCAGTTACCAGTGTGTTAGTTCTGACACACAGAGACTCTTTGAAAGGTAGATGGCCAGGCTTTTTCTTCCAGGCAACTGAGTGGAATCAAACTGCCATCATTTTATTCAAGTTCAGTAACCAAGTGTTAAATTGTGACAAACATTGTGATGATTAAGGGTTAGTGTCAACTTCATTCAGCCAGGATTTTCAGTGGTCTGGCAGTTAAAGTATTGCAATCCTCTCCATGATGAGATCTCCTGGGAGTTGTGGCTTTCTTCCAATTTATGTGTTTGCTATGGAAAAACATGCTTCCTTTCAACAAGAGAAAGACTAGTACTCCAATGGGAAAAATGGGTAGAAGACATGAACAAACAATTCACTAAAGAAGATACCCTGGGAGCAAACAAACATATGAAGAAATCCTCCAGATCTCTAGCATCAAAGAGATGCAAATAAAAAACAATGATGAGATACCTTCTCACATTGACCTTGATAAGAAAGCTCAAAACAACAGCAACAACAAGAATATAAATGCTGGAGAGACTGTGGAGCGATTCAAATACTTTTACACTGCTGACAGGACTGTAAAACTGTGCAACCATTTGGAAATTGATATGGCGCTGCCTCAAAAACTTGGGAATAAAAAATACTTTATCTCTTTACTTGGTACATATCTTCAAGGATAAAGAGCTGAAGCATGAAGAGATGTGTACTCAGTCATATTCTTCAAAGCATTATGCATAATAGCTAGAAGATGGGAACAACCTAATACCTATCAGTGGAAAATGAACGATGCATAGACTTTGGTACATGCACACAATGCAATACTATGCATCGGTAAAGAAGACGGGTCACACTGTGGAACACCTTGTGACATGGATGGACTTGGAAGATGTTATGCTGAGTGAAGCTGGTCAAAGGCAAAGGAACAAATATTGTTTGCGACCATTGTTCTAAAAGAAAAAAAATATTAAAGGTTTTTTATTCCCAAAGAAACTGAAAAAGTGGGGAGTGAGAAGCAATAGGCTAGAGGGTAGATGAGAGTTAGCTAAGGTGAAGAGGATGATAATATTCTATCAGAGGAAGAATGGAGAAAAAATGGAGTCAAAGACAAGCTAATCATTTAAACTGTTGAATATAAAAATGATGATCTGATACCTAACTCCCCAGTTACTTGACCATAAAAAGTAAAAAACAAAACAAATTTTGGTTCAATAGCTGACCTCAGGTTTTCTGACTTGAGCTCATGGTCTGCTGATTCTGGAAATCTTCCACAGTCTGCCATCCTCCTAACTTTGGGCTCATTTACCTCTGCAGCCATAAACCTGCCAGCTGACCTGCCAGGCAACCCCTGTAGCTATGAAAGTTAGAAAAAGACTCCAGCCTGACATCTGATTCATGCATTTGGAATTTGGCTGTACAACTGTGTGAGTTATTTCCTTGATACAAGCCTCTCTGTATTGATACATATATGAGCTCCACTGGTGTGCTTCTCTAAAGAATGCAGCCTGAGACGGGCAGTTATTATTAAGAGTTTTCAGGATCTGAGGTACAACATACTATATTTTTTGGACCATAAGACTCACCTGACCATAAGATGCACCCAGTTTTTAGAGTAGGAAAACAAGACAAAATATTCTGAACCAAATAAACTGGTATACTCAAGTATTTATTAAAATAAAGCAAAATATGGCAATACTTAATGGTGTAAACTCAACAGTGGTGTCAAAAATCATCATCACTTTCATTAGCAAATGAGGGGAGGTTTGCGCAGTGCCAATCATGTGATCTGACTGACATTGAGACTCCAGGAGAGGGGACTTCCCCCCAAAAACACAGCAATCCACAGCATTCAAACAGCAGTGGACAGTAAGTGGGTGGATGGGATCTTTGTTAGTCCACGTAGACTAGAGGAACAAATTTCAAAGACACGCATATGGATATAAGGAATGGGTTTATATTCAAGAGGAATGGGACATTGAGAAAACATCCCAGCCCAGTCCAGCTCAAAGTCACAAGTCCAATATTAACCCATATGCCCGAAATCAGTCCATAAAGTCTCCTTCTGACTCATGAAGTCACAGGTCAGTGGGTACAGAGTCCTGGCACTGACAGGTGTCTCTCCATGGCTCCTCACTTCCAGGGCTCAGGGTCCATCAACAGCATCCCGTGGTGGCAGAAGCAACTCATCGCTGGAAGAGGCCTCCATGTGGCTGCCCCAGCCTCAGAGGTCCGGCTCCATCAGGGCAAAAAAGCCATGTGGTCTCTCCACCGGCTACTCCAGCCTCCCAGACACCGCCATTCTGTGTTGCCTGTGGTTAATCATCTCTGAAACTAACTCCCAACAACTGGGGAAGATAGCTTCTCATCTTCATGAGGGAAATATCGTGAGATTTCCCAGGAGTCTCAGGTGAAAGCCATATCCACATAGCGGCCTCATCGGCTACTCAATGGCTATCTCCAGATTAACAGGCTACACTCCACCCCTACATTTCAATCATAAAATTAACATAAGCACATGACTGCCACAGGATCATAAACAAATGTTCTGGGGTATCACACCTTTGGACGATACACCCTTATTTCCCCCCCACACTTTTTGGGGAAAAAGTGCATCTTATGGTTCAATAAATATGATACATACGTACAAATGAAAAGATTCCAAATAATTAGTGAAAAGGTAGAACATGAAAATAATGAATTTTGTTCCATAAACTATTTTTTTCTGTGTATGAGAAGGAACTTTATATACTAGAGCAGTTGAATATTGAGAAAATATCCCAGCCCAATCCAGGTCAAGTCCTTAAGTCTGAAATTAGCCCATATGTCCAAAACCAATCTGTAAAGTCCTCTTCAGACTCACAGAACATATGCAATTATGCTGAATGCAGGAAGAGCTCAGGCCAGTGGGTAGAAGGTCTTGTGGATCCAGTGGCGGTAGAAGCATCTCAGCGCTGGCAGGGCTCTCCACATGGCTTCTCCAGTTCCCAGGGTTCTGGCTGCATCAGCGTAACTCCATCAGGCTCATCCTCAGTAATGCCTCACAGGGAGTGTGCATCCCACCTCCAATGAGCTATTTATCTCCTTAGAGCCTCCAAGTGTGGTCATCCAGCTGCAACCTGATTGACAGACTGAACTCCGCCCTTTCTCTCTTAAATCTCAAATTGAAAACACACCACAACCTCTGCCCCAACTCTAAGTTTCATATTTATTATAATTTCCGTTCCCACCTGTATTTCCTACCATGCATTGCTATCAAATCCATTGTGACACATTATCCAATAACTTTAACCATCTCAGATGAGGTGTTGATGTACTACTTTTCTGTTGTTGGTTTTAGCAGAAAATATTCGAGTTTTCCTCTTCTGACAGGTTTCTTCCTTACAGGGGTTCCAGTTTTCTCAGACTTTACTGTATATAAATGTATATTTGACACAATAAACAATAACTTTGAAAATTGCATATACATGTGTTTCCAGATCAGAAGTGTTTTCAGTTTGAACTTCATTTGGTGAGGGAGCACAGCAGGTGCTTCAAGACTTTTTTTGGCCACTAATGGTCTCAATCCTACTAGGCCCTCAGTGGCCTACTAAGGGAACTAGAGTTGTGAGATATAATACAGGTCATGCTGCAGATGCTACATCCCCATAGATGGAGGGCAGAAAGTCACAGCTAAGGCCAAGGCCACCTTTGACTCAATTCTTCTGCCTCTGAGCCCCTGTCCCACTCTAGGCCATGTGCCCAGGTCTTGTATGAATGGGACATCCCTACCACCTCCAGATTCAAAGGGTGGGACAGTCATATTTATAACCCAGAAGTAAGCACTATCTCCATACCCCTGCTGACTGCAGGTACATGTCTCTGAAAACAGGAACTTCATGCTGTGACCACATTTCCCGCAGCTGAGTGTTTGCTCAGGAGCAGAGAGCTGAATAGGCTGGCCCAAAGTGGTTACTGGAGAAGCTGAGGCTGGAAACCCACAAAACCACTAAGGGATTAAAAAAATTGGGTTGTTGTGATAAAACAAGTATAATGAAACATTTGCCATTTTAACTCTTTTCCTTGTGTCCTGTAGTGTCACTCACTGCATTCACTACATGGAGCAAACATATCCTGACATCTAAGTGGCTCCAAACATCACCCCAAATTGAAATGCAAAAGTCCCTGGCCAATCTGTCCCATGAACTGTGAAACCCTCTACCACCCATGTTTGGAACCACATAAGTGAGCCTTGCTGATTCAATGGTGAAACTTGGCTGGGAGCCCAAAGGTCTTCACTTTGAAGGCATCAGCTTCTCCTTGGGAGGAAAGATTTGGTGATCTGATCCGATAGCAATTACAGTATAGAAAGCTCTTTGGCAAAATGCGGCTCTACCACCACACAGGGTTGCTAGAAGCTGGAATCAACTCGAGGAAAGCACAAACTTCAGGTGGTATTAGTTGAGTGCTTACTATGTTCTAGGAACTGAATGGTTTCATATTTTTACATTCATTATTCCAGTAACATTAGGAGGTAGGTCCAATTTTTTATTTTCATATTAACTACAGGGAAACAGACTCATAAAGTGTCATGTCCTTGATCAGAGCAAATTGGACCTGTCTTCTGGGTCTCACACAAGAGCCCTCTTCTGTTTGGGAGTGCCTTCCTTGAGATGCTCTAAGTTCATCTCTGGTGCCTGGGCACTGAGGTGACCACAGTCAGATGCTCTAATCCAACGTAGGATAGAACCTGGTCTCTGGTTTCTGCTTCTTTCATACATCGTTCAACTCTCTACCCTGTATTAGGTCAACCAGGGTCTGGAGCTCAAACTTACATGCTAGCTCTGATTTCAGGAAGAGATCACCTGGAGAGCTGATAACATCTGTTGGCTGGTGTGGGTTTTTGTTGTTGTTTGTTTGTTTATGTCTTTACAGGCTCACACCAGAGTAAGTTACCCAGGTGCAGCTCAGAGGCGGTGCAGCTCAGAGGCTTCACATCTCCTGGGAGAAGTCTTCCTTAAAAAGGGCAATGTAGCCATATTTATGCAGTGGTTAGTAAGTGGTAGAGCTGGGATTTGAACTTTGGTTTATGCGAAATACTCACATTTTTGTTTATGATTTGTAAAGATACTTGGGAGTTACCATCTTTTTATGCACATTTACTGAATGATCATCTTGGTAAACAATATTTATTAAAGATCTTTGATGTGAACTATGATCAAACAGCCTTTCCCCAATTGTTTTTGGTTTGTGATCACCTTCAATCACCTTCACCTGCCTCCATTGAGACCTGCCTTCCACAATGAATTTAATAGTGTATACAGGATTTTAATGAGACATTTCAATTTCCCAGGAATTAATTAAAGGCTTTGATGGTGTTTTGACCACCTTTTATGCTACACAATATTGGTATAAGCTGATTCTTCAAGATATATTGATGAGTAGTTAGTTTAACCTTCCAACCCTTCACCTGGATGACACCACAACTGAAGCACAACAAAATTCTTTCTGATATTGGACAAAACTATCACCAAGAAAAGGGACAGAAAGAGAGAGGGAAAAAACCCCAGAATTCTGCAAACATTCTTGACTGTGGAGTTAAACACACATACCAACAACCAAAGTCTATTGTTTATTAAAGATTGTAACTCACTTCAACATCATACAGAATGAGACCCCCTTTAACCAGATAATAGGCACACCATGTTCTTTATGACAATGCCAACAATAAAACTAGAGAACTTTATTATTTGTTATTTATTGGGTTGACTGTACAAATAATTTTCCTACATTCAAGGCTTTAAAAGAGGCTTTATTTTCTCAGCCCATCTTATAAATAAAAACAGCATAGAGCTGATAAATTTATCTGAACGCACATGGCACCTGGAAAGCAACATTCACTGGCACGAGTGCAGAGATTCCAAAGCCAGCAGCATTGATATAATACATACATTCTTGGTTTCCACCAAGGCTGTACAAAGGCTCTTGGAATCCCTGTGGAGGTACTTTTATTCTGTCTCATAGGGCTTCTGTGAAGCAAAAATCTACTCAACAGCAGTGTTATTTTTCATTTTTAAAACACCAAGGCTTACAACTATGTTTCACGTGTAATAGCTGCTTAATACACAGTAGTTATAAGTTAATTGACCAAAGTTGATCTGAATAGCTCTTGTTTTTGTATCTAAGGAAGCTGATATCCAGGGAACTAGACCATTGGCCAAGTCCACACATAGAGACAAGGAGTCCTAGTGGCAAAGTGGGGCTTATGCAGCAGACTGCTAATCCCAAGTTCAACACTCTGAACTTCCCAGCCACTCTGATAAAGAAAGATGAGGGTTTCTGGTTCTTTAAAAATTGACAACCTCACAAATCCACAGAGGCAGTTCTCCTCTGTCTGGTAGGGTCACTGAGTCAGAATTGACTCGATGGTAGGGATTTCTGCTTAGTTTTCACAAAACAACTCAGGCCAGCATCTATCAGACCTCAATTTACAGGCCCCAGTGTGGGAGTTCCTATCTCTCTGTGTTTTGCCTTTTCAGTCAAAAAATCCCCCTCTTCTTTCTGTCTGCTGGCTATGCATCTTTTAGATATGTGTCCTTAAAGCACATTTTTTCAATTTTCATTTTCCTTTAATTTGTATTTATTCTTCTTCTGTTTCTCCCTCCCCAATATCCTGCATGCCATATTTTCTATTATCTACAAATACCTGACTTTGAGTTCATGATTAGTCAGTGACTCGAGAAAAACAATGTGAGTAATTGGCTGGAAATTTGGGAGATCATGCCCGAGAAGATCTTTGAGAATGTCAAGGCCTCTGTATCATGATTGTAATAGTAATGGTTATTCTTAAATCATTCCAAAATATGTCCTTTGCCATCAAGTTGATTTCATTCACTTAATAGTGAGTCTATATAGGGTTACTGAGGCTGTAAATATTTTCGGAAGCAGACACCCCCGAGGTACTCCTGTGGAGCAGCTGGTGGGTTCCAATTGCCCACAATGCAGATATTAGCTTAATGTCCAACCCACCATGTTACTAATTAATGAATATTAAAGAGGATATTGGTGCTGTCATTATGGTAGGATTCTAGAATTCCAGGTGGGAGACTCAGATCTAATTTCCAACCAATAAATTGCTTGTGCAGTGGGATAGTTAGGTTTGGGATCAACTTGGCCGACACAGGATTCTCAGTAGTTTGTCAGTGATACCCTATGATATGACCTAACACAAGATAAGCCACTCTAGATGTTAGCTAACAGAATGTAATCCACTTTGTTAGCTGCCAGGACTTGTGGTAGAATACAGTTTCTTTTATTAAGTCACACAGCCTTGATGTGATTGAAGAAAGTATCAGCAGCAGTGCAACCTGCTCCTTTTTAAGCAACATTTGTGGAAAATATGTCACTTCGGCTGAGACTGCATCTTGCATTTGGTTTGTCAACCTCTTACCACACTGCCTGCTGAACTCATGAGCCCTCATTGGACTCATGAGACTCTGGCTCATTCAATTTTGTATGCACCAGTCTATGATATTCCTGCTTTGTTTTCCAGCTTCCTGCTCATCAGCCTGCCCTGCCTCCCCATCAAGGAGCATGAGTTAGGAGAAGTTTTCAGCTTAACACCTAACTCATCGACTTGAACTGGACAGAACTTACCTGCTTCTTTGTGTGAGACATTTCTGGATATAATTTTCCATGTGCATTTCCAAAGCATCACTGGCTTTGTTTCTCCAGAGAACCCAATACACACACACACACACACACACACACACACACAGTCACCGCCCCTCTGTCCCTGGAGGCCTGCCTGATGCTGAGCAAGTTTCAGTGGGGCTTTCAGATGCACAGGCTCTGTAAAGAAAGGCCTGGAGATTTTCTTCTGAAAACCAGCCTCTAATAAGCCTACATATCACAACAATCCATCAACAACCATGGGGATAAATCAGGTCCAGGTATCATTTTGTTCCATTCCATCAAACATGGGCCACTATGATTCGAGGACTGATTGGATGGCAGTCACAATGACAACCCTGAGCCAAATATTGGCTAAGATCATCATATATGATGAGCACATTGTTCTTACATATTTTTCATGGCATTCCAGTGAACAGTTTACTTTGTTTTAATTGAGGAGCTGAGATTCAAGAGAGGTTTCTGACAATGTGATATAATTCATTACCTCTAACCCTTGAACACCATTTTCCTCAAATCTAAGAAGATTGCTGGTAGGCCAGAGGGCAGGGAACTTCGGTAGACCCATCTTTCAACATAAGGAATCTGACAGACAGAAGTAAGAGCCTGCTTGGCAGTCCAGTCAGGGCTTAGAAAATTGGTAAGGAATGAAACTCAGGGACTAGTGAACACAAAAGAACTGCCATATATGCTCGAGTAGTAGCCAACCTGGATATAAGCTGAGGCACCTAATTTTACAACAACAACAACAACAAAAACTGGGAAAGCTTATTGACTCAAGTATAAGCCTAGGTGGGAAATGCAGCAACAACTGGTAAATTTCAAAAATTTTTGCTGATTCCATAAGTGTAAAACAGGAAGAGCAAAACAATATGGTGTCAAAAATAACTATGCACACTATGTTACTGCACGCACAGTATTTCTAGATATGCAGCCTTACCACATGTACACAATGCAGTTGTAAAGTTTGGGGGCTAACACAGACTGACCATATTCTAGAATGTGATAACATGACTGTTTGTATAGAGCAGCCTGTGTTAGGACCCATAAAATACACATTGCGTTGTGTACGCACTGTGCTACTGCATGCTCTGTGCAAATGTTTGCGGCAATACCACAGATGCATGGGAAGTGCTAACCTAACACATGCAGTAACACAGTGTGTGCAGAATGCAACTTGTATATTATGAGCCTTAACACAGGCTGCTCTATGCAAGCATAGTCAACACTGGGTCCAGATACAGCTTAATAAGAAAATAAAATATGGCAGCCTAAGTACTTTAAATAAATGTACGGTGTATCTAAGACCAGAGAGATACAGATACTTGTATTTAGCAATGCTTGGGCGGAGCAAGGAGGCATGACCAAGCACAGGTAAGACTGTAAAGGCTACATCATTGGTCACAGCCCTGGAGAAGAGCGAGAGAAGAAGAGCAACATCACGTGACAGCCATCTGACAAGGGTGTGATGCACCCCACACAGACAACACTGAAGTTGCAGGTGTGCAGGAGAAAAGAACGGTCATATCAGCAGTTATTAGACTATCCACACAGGCTGCAGGCACCCACAGATGAGTGGGAGGGACCAGAAGACACCTGCACATCACTGAAGAACAGGTAAGTGGGACCATCACTCAAGTATAAACTGAGGTGGTGGGAGTTTCAGCATCAAAAAATATGCTGAAAAAAATTTGGTTTATACACAAGTATATATGGTAATTTATGACAGAAACAGGCAAAAGCTAAGGAGCACGGAAAGTCAGCATTTAAGACAAACGATGTCTCATAAAGATTGTGCCTGCTAGCCCTTTCCTTGTATCTCTCAGGGTGTCTCTTGGAAACGGCTTGGAGAAACACTCTGGATATTCAAGGAGAGATTTTCCCTCTGAATTAGTGATCAGAGAAGACTGATTGGATCTTCTCTAGCAGGGAGATAAGCCATCGATTGAGTGGATTCCAATTCATAGCAACTATATAGGACGGGGTAGAAATGCCTCTGGGGGCTTCCAAGCCTGAATTCTTCAGCAGTGGAAAGGTTCATTTTTGTCCTGTGACATAGCTGACAGTTTTGAATTGCTGACCTTTTGGTTAGAAGCCCAATACATAACCATTTTGCCCCCTTGAAAGAGTGGTTGGCTCTTGAGGGTTCAGAAAGCAGCAACACGAGACAGAGAGAGTAAGGAACATTCCGAAATTAGAAACGTCAAAGAAGAAGGCCAAGCTGGGGCCTGGGTGCCCTTTGATCACTAAATAAAAGAGACTTCAGCCCAATCAAGTGGAAGCTCTGACTTGCAATCTATGGCCCACTATTAAATATGCTTTTCTGCCAGAAGTCAACTGCAAACACTGACTTTCTGGGCTAGGGAAGGGAGTTTCCATCCATTGCCGAAACGAAATGGGTGGCCCAAGTGAATGGCCATCAAAAAGAGCAGAAATCCTAGAGAGAGATGGTGCAGATTTGAAGCCGCAATCCCCATTCTTCCAGAACATCCAAGCAACATTTTCAGTCACTACCAGAGACTTCGTGGAATAGACACAACAACAACAACAGCAGCAACAACAAAACACTTCTGCATTTTACTCCCTACTTTTGAGCAGCCCAAGGTTTTCATCAAAATATTTACTTAATGGTAAATAGGCTAGATTCTCTGAAGCTGATACAAAACAGAACGATCAGAGAATAAAAATAAATAGATGACATGGCTGTTTAAAGATTATGTAAAATGTTTTCCAGCAGCGTAAATATTTGATTGTAAAACCTTCAATATGTTGTGTCTATTAACCAGTTATGTACAATATTTAAGTAATCCAGGCAGCTCAAGTGGGCCAGGGTAATGTGGGAGTTCTGAGAACAAACCCAACCTGGTACGATGCCAATATGCAGTCAAAACAGAACCCTTGGCCTGGCCCCAGATACTCCATCCATTCCATCTGGAGCTCTTTGGTCAGGACTAAACCACAGGCAGAACAGAGGGTTCAATGGAATCCCCAGGGACATTTAACACCCCATACACTTCCCCTTGCTAACATAGTTTGGGCAAATGCTTCTACACAACATTGATGTCAGTTGTTGGATTCAGTCGGTGCACGTTAGTGTGATTCTTTGAATTTTGTGTTTGGTAGTGAGGAATATGGATGAGTGTGCTTGTGTGTGTGATGCCATGTAAGATTTATGTGAAAGAACTCTGAAATTCCATCCAGTTCACCGGTATCCGGTAATCTCTACAAGCATAATTTGGGATAATGAGGTCTTATTGGCCATTTGACTTTAGGCAGTTTTCCTGATCTGCCTCATTTTCAACATCTGCAAAATGGAACCAAGAAAATATGCTTGAAAAGGAAATAAACCAAAATAAGATAGAACAATTAAAGAACGTTTTGTAAGTTATACGAGGCTAACCCTACCTCCACCAAGAGGTCACTGAACATATGGGCGCTATGGCAAAGGTATCCGATGGTGCCTGGTTAGCAGAAAGAATAGTCTCAGGAGGGCTGAAAGTTAAACAACTGTCTGAGTGCGGTGATAGTTAAGGCCACACAGAAAAGGCAGATGTATGGCAAAAATCCCACAAGGTAGGATAGCTTTTTTTTTTTTTAGACTAAAGGATCTAATCCCTCAGATATTGTGAAGAGAAAGGGTTATTTGTGGACGGGGCCAGGTTATATTTAAAGAGGGATAAGGAGGGTATCATTGTACATGCAGTGGGGTCAGAGATGGAAAACAGTTGAAGGAGGTTTTAGATGTGAACACAGAAAGGTACAGTGGAAGATAAGCAAAATATATTTCAGACCAGTAAAAATATAAGTCTTGCTGGAATGGAGAATTCATGTTGAAAATAATACAGGATAAGTTAGGGTCATGCTAGATTTTATAAGGCTTTGCATAACAAGTTGGAAATTATGGATCTCATCTTAAATATGAATTTTGAACCACAGAAGGGCATTCTAAAAATAGTGCTCTAAGAATATTAATGTGTGCTTGGTAGATTGAAGTGGTTAAAACTGAAGACAGGAAGGCCAGTTAGGAAAGTATCTTTGTAATCCAACAGAAATGCATTAATAGACTGAGCTTAAATAGTAGAATTAAGCATGTAACACAAGAGTGGGATGTGAGAGAAATTTTCAAGGAAGAATCATTAGGTAAAATGATAAAAGATGATGAAACATGTGTATTAATACTTATATAACCATTTGTTCAATCATTATTATGTGCTGATCAGTATTGTGTCAAATATTTTCAAATCCTATCTCACTTGGTACCTAAACAATACTATGAAATTCTTTTCATTTTTTCTCATTTTCTAGGGAAAGAAGCATAAATGATATACTTATAGCATCTTATATCATTACAGGGTTCTTGTTTGAATTATTTTTGGCTGGTGTCACTATTGTAACCCTTGCATCTCCCTCCATTTTCCTTTGTTAGTTATATCTTTCTCCATCTTTCTAATTTCATCATCATCTTGTTTTAGGTTTTTACCTAATAAAAACAAAAGTATATATGTAGATATATAATAACAATCCATAAATTAATTATAGCAAACAAAATTGTACACATGTTGCCAACGTCATTTACAAAACATTATCTCTCTTCTTGAGCCCTTGTCAGCTTGTTTTTCCCTTCCCCCCACCCTCCCGCCTTCATGAACCCATGACAAATAATATCTATATATTTTTTTCATATCGTACATCATCCTCTTTCTTTTTTTTTTCTTTTGTTTTGTTTTTTGGGTTGCATTGCTGCCCTCTGGTGGTCGTGGGAGCTACCCAGCACTGCTACTGAGAGCCGCTGCTGGATTTGAACCGCCAAGCCCGTGGGCCGCAGTCCCACACCCAACCACTTACACCACCGGGGCTCAGCCCCATCCTCTGTCTTTCTTCACTTATGTTTATGTTGTTCATTCCCCTGTGGCTTGTGTGTGTTATGCATCCATCATTACTACAATTTTCCCTTTCTCCTTTCCCCCACCTACCCTCATGGTATTCTTATTTCCATTATTGTTTCTGAGGGCTTTTTCTGCCCTGACTTTCATGTGTAGAAAATTCTTATCTGAATCAATGTATATACTCAGGTCTAGCAGGATTTATTAGGTAGAGCTGGGGTCATGACAGTGGGAGAGAGGAAGCATTAAAGAACCAGAAGAATGCTGTGTGTTTCCTTGGTGCTAAACTTCGCCCTGCCTGAATCGTTTCTTGCATGTGACCCTTCTGTGAAGGGATGTCCAATTGTCTACAGATGGACTTTGGTATCCGTTCTGACCCCTCTCCTTAACATCGATGTAATTGTTTGTTTTTGATCTTCTGATACCTGATCCTGTGGACATCTCATGATCACACAGGCTGGTGTATTTCTTTCATGTGGGCTTTCCTGATTCCCTGCTAGATGGCTGCTTGTTTACCTGCAAGCCTTTAAGACCCCGGGCACTATAACTTTTAATAGTCGGGCAACATCATCCTTATTTACCACATTTGCTTATGCACCCATTTTGTCTTTAGTGATCATGTCAGGGAGGTGAGTATCCCACAGTGGCAGGTTATTAGAACAAAGTGTTCTTGTGTTGAGGGAAGACAAGTAGAGACCTAAAGTCCATCTGCCACCTTAATACTTTACCATATAAATATATGTACATAGACACAAACCCCTATCTTTATATATTAATATATTCACATATATTCATGCCTATTTCTATATTTCTATATATGTTTTTTTGCCTTCTAGTTCTTTTTGTTACCTTTTACTTTCCTTCTGCCCTACTATCATGTTCTCCCTTCATTCTGCTTCAGTAAATTCCTCTCAGTTACATTACAATTGATAAAACCCCATCAGGCATTTTTTCCTTCCTCATAGATTTTAGAGCCCTTGTTCCCTTGCCCATGATTTTGTTGGCTCCCTGTCCCTTTCCTCTGTCTCCTCCTCTCCCATACCCCACACCTCAGAACCATTGGTCCCATTGCTTTCTCTTCAGGATCGTTTATCCTGTCTATCTTAAATAGATAGAAATAGAAAAATAAATAAATAGGCAGTAAATGAGTAAAAGCCTATAGGTAGTTCCAGGTCTATCAGCTGATTTTTAAGTCCAATTTAATTTTAGAGTCCTTATGTTCTCTTGGGGAGGGTTAATTTATTAACATTTACTATGATCAATTATATTTGTTCGTATTCTTTCATCTTGTCCTTTTAAAAACTAGACTGGAGAAAACACACAGGTATGGAATCTAAAACAGAATCTAACACACAATCTAAAAACAGAAGTGGGAACAGTTGTGTCAAAAGGGTAGGGGGGAGCGGGGGAGAGGGAGGGAAAAAGGGGCAACCAATCTCAGTGATCGATACATAACCACACATGACTCTACAGGGGGAAGAACAACAGAAAACATGGGGGAAAAGGGCCTGCAGTCCATGTGAGAGATGAAAATGGTAACAATATGCAATCTCCCAGAGGGTTTGCAATCTATCAGGGGGTTATGGGGTGGTGGTGGCGAGGTGCTTCCATCATAGTTCTTAAAACTTTTTCTATCTTTTGGTTTATTAGTACTACCTTTTGTTTCCTAAGATGATGTTCAACTTCTACAATTTGTTCTTAATCCTGATTGTTTTCTTATCTCTGAAAAAAAAAGCCAAACAGTTGAGCACGTATTTTTTTTTCAATGAATGAACCAGTGCTTTTACTTACATTTTCACTCCATCAGGAGCAATCTTTCTCTTCTAGTTACCTATGTGTTCTCCAGAACTTTGGCAAATGGCATTGTTTCTAGAAATTATTAATCTGTCAAATTTAACATATTTTACTCCTTTTCCTCTATTTTTGCTGAAAAGATTCTGAATACTAAATATAGAAGAAAAAAGTGATCAAGCACTGTATCATATTATTATCTTCCTCCAGAGTTTAAGGTAGATTTTTTTCTACTTGCACTTACTTCCAGTTTCAAAAAGTATGAAATCTTGCATCTAAACATTTACTGTTTCTGATGTCCACTGTGGTTTTAAAAACTAGACTGGAACATACACACAGGTATAGAAAAGGATGGGATCTCACAACACACAGAATCTAAAAACAGAAGTGGGACTCATTATAGATCTATGTGTCTAAAATTTCCCCCACTTTGTCATATTAAACATATCAGGAGTGATATACAAAACCCTTGCTGGAACCCACCTCAAGTTCCAGTAGTGCAGTAGAAAACATAAAGGGAAAAAGGAAGGGAACTGCAGATGTATGAAATATCCAGCAATTCTCCAAGGGGGAACTGCTCTGAAAAAAAAAATCAAAGAAAATATATCCCCTCATCCAACAATTGCTAGAACAATCATAGGCAACTTAATCTGAAATAATTAATTTCAATATTACTCAACAGAGTTTTGTATCTATGGAGCTGGTTGTGAAAAGGAAAATAGCCAGTATATATATATATATATATATATATATATATATATATTATATATACACACACACATATATTTATCAATTGACATTTCCTTTAAGAAAGTTAAATGTGATAAACAAAAAATTGGATTCTGAAGAAAAAAAAATACTTGAGTACTTCAATTACAGTGCAAACCCCAAAAGTTTCCCCATAGTACAGATGAAAGAGATAAAAGAGATAAAGGTAATAAAGTACAAAGAAGATGCAAAATACAAAGGGGGCTGGCATTTGACTTCACAAGGTGGAAGAATCAAGCTGCACATTAGTCCTAAGCCAATTCCTATGAGGTGAAGATTGGACATGCCTCTATCTTCTGAGTTTTTAAAAAGAAAAAGAAAAACACCCAGATTCTGTCAAGGTAATCCAACTGATGGTGGTCTCTTGTGTGTACGAGTAGAACTGTCCTCTATAGGATTTTCAAAAACAGATTTTGCTTGGAAATGACCAAACCTTTCTTCTGAGGCTCATCGAGGTTGACTTGACTGCCAACCTTTAGTTTGCTAGCATGCAAGGATTCACTACCTCCGCATTAACTGCAAGTGCGCTGGAGCTGACTGCACTGGCTCATGAGACTAAATTGATTGCATCTTTCTCCAACTCTCAGTTCAGGACCACCATATACTAATTTGAAATCAATATATCGATATATTGCCACCACTTCAATTGGTGAAAGCTACAAATCGTGTCTTCCTTCACTCCTGGAAAAGTCGTTAAACATTTACCAACATGGAACTGCTCAAGTGTAACTATAACTGGTTTTCCTTTTTTTTCAGGTCCAAAGGCTAAATCTTCCTTGGGAAAATATGTGAAGCAGATGAAACCAGCTTTGGTGGTTTTTCACATCCCCACTCTGATGATGTTTACCTTTGCCTCGTCCTCCTTCCCCTGTTTCCTAGTAGAATGCCAATCCAGTTGCCCCTCATTTCTTCAGAATAGCATTGAGTCAGGGGTGAAGTCAATTCCTCCTTGTCAGCTTGCATGTTTGGTATTGATTTCATACACAATAGCCAGGCCAGTCCTGCTTCACAGCACAAAACTACAGGCCTCTTGTCCACCTATACTTGTCCTGGAGCTTTTGTTTATAGGGAGAGTCTAAGGAGGGAGGGAGTAAATGGGGTGAGAAGTAGTATCACACAGAGAGGAGAATGCAAGTTCAAGATCAAAGAGGACAGGTTCAAAGCTGAAGAACTATCTCCTCCTTTTTTACCTTCCCTGAAAGGAACTGTTTTCTTTCTATCGTATCTTCCCCCAGAGTGGTTGACAGGTGAAGTTCTGAAATTAATGTTTGAGATCTGGAAACAGCTTCTTTTCCTGTGCTTCCCCCTAACTATATCAAATTTGGGAGAGAGATGAGGCATTCTGCTCCCATAGAGATTTACATACAGCCTCAGGAGTGGAAAGCAGCAGTCGCACTGCATACTATAGGGCTGTGATGAGCAGGGTAGACTCTCGGGCACTGAGTTTGGAGTTGTGTATCATGTTACCCACCAAGCAAAAATGAACATTTGGTGATGCTACTTAAGATTTGGGCCTCTTGTCTGTATTTAAAAACTGGGCAAACAATTGATTTTAAATAATTGACAAAATATGCTATGCAAAAACATTTGTCTGAAAACATTGTCTTTAATATGACTAAATAAATATTTGTTCCCCTAATTTATTCTTGGCTGAGTTTGTGATCACCATGGTTTGCTGAGGTAATATGCTATTTGAGATGAGAAAATATGATTCATAATGTGGAACTTGTTCAAATACATGCATGGTACCATAGACAGCTTCCATGGCATGCACTGAAACTCACAACAACTTTGTATACAACAGAGTAAAACCTTGCATAATCCTGCTGCATTCTCATAATCACCAGTATATTCTGGCCCATCGTGGGACAGCGGTGAAGATTCATGTCAAAGAGTGTCTCCTATACCACTGTTGCCCCTCAGCAGCACCAAGCTTGATGTCCTCCTCTAGAAGCTGACCCCTTCTGAGGACAATGACAGTGAGTGAGAATTGACTCGACAGCAATGGGTTTTTTGGAGTTTGTGTGACATTTACAAGGCAAGGAAATCACACAATATTCTGGCATGATACATCCATTTTACTCTGAGTAATTTTTAGAAGACTGCTAGGCCTTCTACTCTAGTTTTGTTTGGAAGCTCCACTGAAACCTAGTCATGATTGGTGTCTTTGCTACTTGTAGTTAAAATCATGCTCACGTAACCGCCAGCATCACATCAGTAGCAAATAAAATCAAGTAAATAAAAGTTAAGGGCAATGTTAATAGTTAACTCCAGTTCCTTTAAATCTCATCTTAAAGACAGAAATACTTATCATTCTGTTCTTGTGATTCTCCCGATCAGAGTGGTCCTCTCTAGCTTAGGGAAGCTTTGATCAATTTTGAAAATAATTTTATTAGCATAAATTCATATATTATACAATTTAAGAGTTTAATCATATTAAGAAGAGTTGTGTAATTATCAGCACTATCAATTTCAGGATAGGTAAATCTGAATTAATATTTACTTAGGAGTATAGCTTCCCATTTCCCCCATCTTCCCTTGCTATACTCCTAAGTAAATATTAACCCAGATTTACCTATCCTAGATTTCATATACAGAAAATCATATAAAAAAGCTAGCAAGCAAAAACTGACAACAGAGGAAATTGCAACCCCAAAGAAAGCAACAAATATTAAAAGCTGAAACAACTTTAAAATGGATTAAGAAGGAGATCAACTTGATAATTTTAGCTTAATTACATCTGTCATAATTAAATTTATAATGCTCTCTGTGTGATAGAAGGGTATTTGCATCCTGGGACTATATACAACGCTTCCCTTGTCATCCATAGCCTTCTACAAACCAGATGTTTATCATTTAAGCTCTGATACACCTCCCTCCATATTTGGATTTTGTAATTTTTAGTACTTCTATCACACAGGCTGCTGTGTTTCTTCCATGTGCACTTAGCTGATGCCTCACTTAGGTCACTGTTTATTTGAAGACAGTGTTTTAAGATTCCAGAAAGTATTCTTTCTGATAGCTAGGCACCATCTTGTTTCTTCACTAAACTTTGTTGTGCACCCATGTCTTCAGAGATCTCATCATGAGGGTGAGGATCCAGGAGAGCCATATCATTAGAACTAATTGTTCTTAGATTTGGGTTAGAATTAAGTAAAAACCCAAATCCACTCATATTACATAAATACATATATATATACATATATATTTCACTTTAGAGACATGACTATTATTTTAGGGTAGAGAACATTGTCAATCATCATGCTGAGGTATAAGGTAATTCTATTGATACTATCATTAATTTAGCCAGTGGTAGAGAGTTTACAGCACAGTTGAGAAAAGGAAATTATAAATGGATAGCCTGACTTTTTACACCACAATACATGAATTGTTGATGTTTACAGATTAAAATCTTAAATGACTGGATGCAATTAACACCAACTATGAGGATTGGGAACAGGGCAAAACTTTCAGTAGCACTTGTTAACTAAGATGGAACCATGCCTGCAGCATCATATATTTCATACACAAAGACGGTATTAAAATAGTAACTGTATGGTAGTCCAGGACCACCATTCATTGGGCACTACCAAAGCAAGATAGCTGAACCAAACGCCAATGACCATAAATTACATAACCCTGGTTCTTCTCACACTAAGGCATTTCAACCTTAAGTCCAAGGGAGAGTATCTATTTCTTAAATCTACTAGATGTGAGCGTACAGTACAACTCATTTCATTAATGGAGCCTCCATACTGAGTCCTTCTGATAAGACCTATGAAGGATGTTGTTTGTCCTGGAAGGACAGAGTCTCAATTGTCTATAGCATGCAGCCAGGATTAGCCACTCAGGGCTGGATAGAAACTAGGTCAGAAGTCTCTAATTAAGAACTTAGTATTGGAAACATTCTCCCCTTCGGTTCTTTATCAGCCTTCATAAGCACTTTTCCCTGGTCAAGTTGCCCCACCCAGTTGGCCCACAAAGAGAAGTGTAATCCCCTTCTTTCAGACAGATATGTCTACACCAACCCTGTCCTTCCCTCCCCAATGGGTCTTGACTTGTATTTCCATAAGATTGGCTAATCACTCTGGTAGGAGGGTCCATTGATTTGGAGTGACCTCAGAATAATATTGTAAAGCAGCAACTGGTTAGTCTTCTCCTCCTCTTAGCTTGAGAAGCAAACCTCAAACTGATGTAACTCTCTCCTGTGTCTAAATGGTTTTTCAGATGGACAGATAGAGATGATGAAATGTGGTTCATGGGTTCTAGACAGGTTGAATACCTAACTGCTTGGGAAATAGCTTTCATGCCCAAAGAGCAGAAGTCTGCCTTCATCTTGGTATTTATTGTCATAGTAGTGAACTTATACAATATTTGTCCTCTTGTGATTGGTTAACTTTACTCGGCATAATGGCTTCCAGTTTCATTCATGTCATGAAATGTTTCATGGTTCCATTGCTGTTTTAGATATGCATAGTGTTCTATTGTGTGTATAGCTGAGTTTCTTTATCCATTCTTCTACTAATGGACATTTGGGTCATTTCCAGATTCTTGCTCTCATGAACTGTGCTGCAAGGAACACGGAGAGCACCCATCTGTTCATATTCTGCTTCTTACTTCTTTGGAATATATCCCCATCATAGTATACAAAATTTCTATTCCCCATTCTTTCCACAATGATGGTGCATGTTTACACACCCACCAGCAGTTCAGAAGAGTTCCAATATCTCCACACTCTCCCTAGCATTTGTTGTTCTCAGTAATTGTGAATTGGGCTAACATTGTGGGTATAAGGCGTTATATGGTCATTGTTTTGATTTGCATGTATGGACTGCCTTGTAATTGTGATCAGTCCCTCAGATGTTTGCTAGCCATTTGAGTAGCTTCCTTTTGATTTGTCTATTCATATCTTTTGTATGCTTTTTAACTGGACTATTTGTTTATTTCTTATGGAGGTGCTGCAGCATCCCATAGAATTTTGTAATTAGTCCCTTTTATGTTGTGTCATTGCTAAGGGCTTTCCCCCAATCTGTGAGCTCTCCTTTTGCTACATTGATGGATTTTTATGTGTAAAAAAGTTATATATTTAATAGAGCTCAGTTGTCTATTTTGCTGTCTACTATGTGTGCTTCTGCTATTGAATTTATTAGTCAGTAAATGCTCTGCAAGAGGGCCTGTAGGAGTGCCCCAATTTTCTCATTGCTCATCCTTAGCGATCTGGGATTTGTGTTTAGGTTTCTAATCCATCTTGAACTTGTGCAAAGCCTGGGTTCAAGATCATTCTTCTGCAGATGTAGATTCAAATTTCCCAGCAACATTTGTTGATGATGGTGGTCCTTTGTCATTTAATGTTTTTTGATCTTTTGTTAAAAGTTAATTCCTTAAAAAATTAATTCCTTATAAATAGTTTCTTATATTTGGGGGTGTTGCTATGATGTTCGATTGGTCAATGTACCAGTACCAGGCCATTCGAGTTACTGTGGCTGTTCTGTAAGCTTTGAGGGTAGGTTGTGCTAGGCTTTCTAATTCATTCTTTTTAGCAGTTCTTTGTTTGGGCTGAGCCCTGGTGGCAAAGTGGTTGTGTGCAGGACTGCGGCCCACAAGTTTGGTGGTTCAAATCCAGCAGCAGCTCTCCAGGAGCAAGGCTGGGTCTCTTACTCCCACCAGGGCAGGGATACCCACACACACAAAAAAAGTTCTTTGTTTATTTTGGACCTCTTCTCTCTGCAAACAAAATTGGTAAATAGTTTTGCTTGTTTGTTTTCTTGACTACTATAAAGGGGAAAGTATGTTGGAGGGGGAGAGAGAAAAAACTTAAGAAAGGATTGATAATAATAATAACAATCAGGCATTCCTGGAGTGGGCTGCACCTTAATTGGTATCATGCCAGCCATTTGATGGGGATCCACTGAGACAGAATCAACTTGATAGCAGCTATTTATTTTTATATGTTAAGGACTTCTTTGAGTCATACCATGAGTTCTCCAAGCAATTGAATTCTGCAGCTGAGGAAATGGAAGTCAAGTTCAGGTGTGTCTTTTCAATTCAAATTGCCCTGATACTGCCTCCAAGCTCCGAATTAGTATTCTGACATAGGAGCATTGAGAAGAAAGCCCAGTTTCTGGACTTTTAAAAGAGTCTTGTCCAAGCACTATTCTCTCTCTCTCTCTCTCTCTCTCTCTCTCTCTCTCTCTCTCTCATGTTTTTATCTCCATATTTTGAATCACATGCAAACCTCTCTTTATCTCAACTCCTGGGGCTCTGCTCACTTTGGAGCAGTCTGCTGATACTGGGGTTGGAGAAGAGAGCTACTATTGAAAATGGATGAAGTTTAGAAATGGAGGCTCTTAATCTCAACTCTCTAGTGTCAGTGACAGAGACTTATTTAAAAACTTACTGCCCCAAAGTTGATTCTGACTCATCATGACCCTGTAGAACAGGGCATCCAGCAGCAAATCTTGGTTTCATCATCTGTGAGAGGGCTTAGTTGGACTTCATATCAAGAGTGAAAGACCCATCAGGAGCCCAGGTATCCTGACACCCACTTGGTGTTCTTTCACTGGCAGCTTTGCAAATGGCCCCAGTCCCTCTTTGGAGAGGAGCAGGGACAGGAAGGAAAGTCAAACTGGCACTTCACAGTTCCCTTTCACTTGTCAGTTGGCAAATTCTCAGAGAATAAAAATGTCTTTTCACATCACTCTAGTCAAAACACACGTTGAAAGGAGTTTTATATTTATGTAACGTTTTATATTTATCCCAAGCACAATTAGAAAGTATTTTTGTACTATTTGCACGGGACCCACCTGCCTTGCTGCCAATGAATGGGCATTACGTATGAAAAAAAACCCTGTCATGCTCAGAGGAGGAGTCATTCCAATGCCTGCAGAGATGGAGAGGTTGCATTGCTGCCCCTCCATGGAAGTTTGAGGTTGTGAAAAGATGGAAAGAGTGGGAGATACACAGATTTTTTTTTTAGTTTTTTAGGCATCACTGCTCTCTGGTGGTAGGAGTAGGAGGCCCAGCCTTTGCTCCTGTGGAGCTGGAATTGAACCTCCATCCCAGTGGGCCGCAGTCGTGCGCACAACCACTATGCCACTGGGGCTTAGCCCTGATACACAGATTTAAGTCTATGATTTGGAATTGACTCGATAGCAGTCAGTGAATGAGGTCTGTATTTGAAGACTTCTCAGCTCTGTAACTGTGTCGAGTTATTTAATCTCTCTGAATCTTAATGTTCTCCAAGGTGGTTATGGGGGGTTGAGTAGCATAAAACTTGTTATGCTTAGACTAGACAGTCAGTAATACTATGTGTCTCCTCTTCTCAGAACTGTTTTAGGACCGAAAAAAAGAAGCCTTAATGAAATTTGGGTGAAATAATAGGGAAATTAGGAATGGAATGCACAGTTCTCTTAATACCCATGTGTTTTGTACAGAATGGTTTACCCACAGAAAAAGAAGTGGCCATGGAGAAGGTGCAGTGAAGTAGAAGATGTAAACACCAATGCATGGAGGCACCTTCTATGCTTGCCAACACCAATGGGAGTTAGAATAGAACTCTAGTGGGGCTTCAATGCCTGGTTTTTTTAAAGTATATCACTGAGGTTTTATTGGAGGTGCTTCCTTGTGAGTGGCCTCTAACATCCAGCCTTTCATTAGTTGAAAATATTAACCCATTGTACCACCCAAAGACATCCAAATGACTATTAAAACAGGTGTATAACACAGTTATAGAAAGCAAGCAGTGAGTGATAGGAAATGCAGTTCCCAGGAAATACAGAGGGGTATAGCCACTGCAATTAATTCTACACATTTTGAGCCCCATGCCAGCCAAGCCAAGAAGTGCGTAGGGTGAGTCTGACCCTAGAAGCACCACGTTTTAACTCCTACTCCAGAGAAAACTCTTCCTTCAAAAACATATGCATGCATTTATTAAGCATATATTAGACAAAAATATTATGACAACACAAAAATTAAAACACCAACAGTGACAAAACGACAGCAAAAGATTCAGGCATCTATATTTAAAGCAAAGCATCTATAAACAAGAATAGTATGTTATTATGTTATGTTGTAGAAAAATAGCACTCTTTAGTGGCATGTGGAAGGAGTGATGCTGATCAGAAGACTACCTAATGATGTGGTGGCTTATGGGACACAAGGGATTTTGACAGGTGACTAGGGAAGGGGAGAGGTCCGTCTTGTGATAAGTACACTGTTAGGGGTTTTGTTTGTCTCTTACATGTAGGTTTCTTCTTCTTCTTTTCCTCCTTTTTATCCACTAGAATGCTAGAAACTCCATGAAAAAGGGCCCTCCATATTGGAGCTCTGGTGGTTCTGTAGGCAAGGTGTTGTACTGCTTACCCGCAAAGTTGGTGGTTCAAATTCCCTAATTACTCTGAGGACGACAGATGAGATTTATCTTCAGAAAGTTTTAGTCTCAGAAATCCTATGTCAGGCTGGCCCTCTGTTGGCATCAACTAGAGGACTATGGGTTGTCGACTTAGCTTTCATGTATTTTTGTCTGGCTTCCTTGACATTCTATAATGCCTGTCTTACACTCTTACTGTTTAAGAATCTTTTTTTTTTTCTTGGACAAGGAGAATAAGAAACACCAGATTTCCCTATCACCTGAGGTATGAATACAGATAAAATAAGTAAGATTGGGCCTGGGTATGAAAGAAGGTGTCCTTTGGGATCTGATGGGAAACCTTAGGGCTTTCTCATCCACTGAAAGGAGAATGACAGACACCCAGCCCTAATTGTTTCTAATCACAGATGTGAAGAATAAAGACCTCACACGTAACAGACCATAACAGGAAGGAGCCGGGTGTGGTTATCAGCAAGGGATAGTGGATGTTGATTAAGCTGTAGGTGGATGACTGAGAGAATACCAATGACACAGTCTCATCCTTCTTCCTGGGGCTCCTAGTCTTGTGACAACAGGTCACGGTGCTTATCGTGCCTGTCTGTGTAAGGGTTTTAGGGAAGATGAAGGTGTTGCAGGGGAAGGGATAATATTTCCTCAACACCTTCTCTCTGCTAGACACTAATCCAAATTCTTTACCTGGGATAGTCAGGCACTCCTTATAGAAACCCCAGGCTAGATAGTTAAAGAAATGGCTCTTTTCATTTTATAGTGAATAAGGAAAAAAAATAAAACCAACATAAAACAAACGAAAACAATACCAGAGGATTGGGCTCTGCACCTTCCTCAGGATCAAACTCTTAGGAAGTTTTAAACTCATGTTTGCTTAACAGCTAAGCTTCTTATGATAGAAAGTTATCTCCCTGTTCCTGGTGGGGTTCTTTAGGAAGCAGTCTGGTTCTCTGAGATCTGAGTGTAGGAGGATTATTAGGGGAATAGTTTGAAAATAACTCCTACAGGGAGTGAAGGATAGAAGGACAGAGCACAGAGAGATGTCAAACTGGATGTGGTTGCAACAGAATCATCAGAGATTCCAGTAGGGTGAAGCAAGAGAGACACTCTGCGGGGGCAAAATTTTATGGATGCCAGAAAACATAGTAATCAAAACATATATTTTAATACTCCTATTTTAAATGAAAATTAATGGAAAACTCCATGAAGAAAAAAGTGTCAAAACTTTAGGTAAAGGCAAAGTCCAGTCCAATAAGACTACCTAACTTATTTTCTCCTAATCTATATCTGGTTTTCTCTGTTTAACATTTTGATATAAGTCACCCTTGATTTATGACATATTACAGTTATGGCATGCCACACATTAGAAATGCTATCCATTAGAAATGAGTATTTTATAGCACAGTTTCATCAGCAATATGAACATGCAATATTGTGTTGCATACTTAGCTGATGTTATCATACTCATGGTGCTGTTGTGCTTACGGGTCTTGGAGTCAGTTCCTACTCATGGCAACACTATGTACAACAGAAAAAACGCTGCCTGGTCCTACTCCAGGCTCACAATCATTGCCATGTTCCAGCCCATCATTGCAGCCACCTTATCAATACATCCGTCAAGGCTCTTCCTTATTGCTATCACTCCAGCCTACCAAGCACGATGTCTTTTTACAGGGATTGGTCTTACTTGATAATGTGTCCAAAGTACATGACACAAAGTCTCACTATCTCTGTTTCTAAGGAACATTCAGGTTGTAATTCTTCTAACAGAGATTGGTTTGCTCCTTTGACAGTCCACTTTGAAGATTTTTTGCAAACATCATAATTCAACTGTATTTATCTTTAGCCTTTCTTATTCAATGCATATACACACACAAGGTGTGTTAGTCTGGGTAAACTAGAGAAACAAATTTGTAAACACTCGTTCTTTGATGTGAAGAATCGTCTTTCAAGTTACTACCTTGTGAAGTCCACATCCATAAGCATAGTCAAATCAGAACAGACCATCCATAATATCAGCAGCAATATTCACCAGTTCACAGGATCAAAAATCTATTCATCTGATCAGTCTCTGGTCATCTCACTGTGGGCTGCCTCATTTAGCCTCACCAGAGTACCTGCTGGCTGCCTCCCCAGGGTACCCATTGGCTGCCTCGCCTGTAGAACATGGGCTCCACCACAAATTCTCAATAGCCAAAACCCTCTTGTGCTAGGTCACTGACATCAGACTAGACATTTTCTCCTCTAGCTTCTGTGAACTAGGTCCAGGAATGTTAGTGGCCATACCCAACCTTTCTCTTTATTGCTGTATGTCTCTATTTCCACTCAACATGTAGACCCAGGTGTTCACTTAGCAGGCATTTTAGCTTGCCCACAGGCTGCCTTTAACAGTTCCGTCCTCGAGGGAAGAGATTCTTCCATGTTCCAAATTTTTCCAGCCTCAGGCACAAAGCACTGGTTCAAAATTCAAAAAGTCAAAGAGTTCCTTTTCTCTTCAATCTGTCAATAGCCCCCTAGGTGAGTATCTTTACCTTTGAATGTCCTGAGCACTCAAGACACTGGGTGAGGCTTATCATTTTAGAGTCTTTTTTGCAGACATGTCCTAACCCATTGAAATTCCAATTTAATGGCTGAGGCTAAGTGGTCTTAAAAACTCTCTATTTTTACCTCCCAATAATCATTTTTATCAATCATTATATCAATAAGAATAAGCAGAATAAGACAGTACAGCCAGACCTAAACTCAATACCTAAAACAGTCAAGTTCAATCCTTAGCTTACTTATCTTAATCCTTATCTAAACTATTCCATTGATAAAAAATATGGCCTTAGGTCTCTGACTAAATCAGGTCAGGGCCAGACTTTCTGTCCATCATTTTGACCTTCTGGCAACCATTTTCACTAAGCATCATGGTCTCTGAGAAATTTAAGGGGCAATTTTGCCCCTTGGTCTCAAAATATACATTAATGGCATTTATCTTCTTAATTTCAAATATGGATAACCAAAGAGAACAACAAAGGAAAAGAGCAAAAACTTTAGCTTCCCATATTCTTTCCAGAAAACAACCCAGTAAACTGCATGGCCATATCTGACCTCTCACTAGCCAAAGAAGAAAGGCTACTAGAAGCAGAGGTCATACAACCCACCATCCACTCTCCATCTGCATGATATGCTTCTCTAGTGCATTAGTTCTCAAGTAACTTCTTGGAGATCTCATGCAGCAGATTTACCCTCTGCAATGCATTGTCTGATCCTCCCAGGAGTACTGATTGTGGCTCCAAGTAAGGTGACATCTTTGTCAACATTATTCTTTTTCCATTTCTCATAATGTCACCTAGTGGTCAGGGTTTGACCAAAGTAAATGACCCAAGTTCAGACACCCTCTCAGGGTAGCACATCATCAATGACTGACTGGCCAAAGGGTCAGTGGATAGAAGAGTCTAAGTCTTACTATCTAAAAGTGGGATAATTCTGAAAGACTACCCAGAATGCACTAGGGTGAGAAGAGTGAGGCACTCAGCTCAAGAGCAGAAATTTAACTGCACTGAGGTGTAATCTATAATGCAGTCCACAATCCTTGATCATCATCTTTCTCATGGCAACCATGAAGGCGGATGCAGATTGGCTTTATAAAAAATATTGATAATAAAAAGTAGTGATGAAAACAAAGAATGCGAAGAGAGTTAGATTTGACCTCAGAATAGACTTTACACGACATTGTAGAAATGGAATCTTGTAGTCACCAAGGACTGCCTGCTCTTTATTTACCATGCATTTCTTCTTATTAATTTTAGTTTTTAAGAGATTGTATTAAAATGGTCTCAATCTTGACAACCAAATTTTGGGGCAACTCCTTAAATTTCTGCTCTTGAGCTGAGTGCCTCACTCTTCTCACTGTAGTGCATTCTGGATAGTCTTTCAGAATTATCCCACTTTTAGATAATATGACTTAGACTCTTTTATCCACTGACCCTTTGACCAGTCAGTCATTGATGATGTGCTACCCTGAGAGCGTGTCTGACCTTGGATCATTTACTTTGGCTGAGTGCATATCCTGAGTGGGTATCACAGGAGAACCACCAGCCCCCAACACTGTTAGCAACTGGCCACTCTCATGTTGCACCACGGAATCTACTACAAACTCAGAGTGTATGAGATCCGTGTCTCTGTTCACTGCATCCGATTATGTCATTGAGGGAAACTGTGCGGTTAAATAAGGGCTTTTATGGAAGGGTGTCTGCTTTGAGGGTATGATTTATAGAATGAAAACATCCAATTTTGTATAGCCTTGTCATGTGTACTAAATGTGTTTCTGTGCTTACTGAGAGGCTGGAGGTTTGAGTCCTCACAGTGTGCCTAGGGAGAAAAGTCTGGTTATATTTACCAGAGAACTCAGTTGAAAACACCCTGGAACACAAACAAATGAGGTTGTTATAAAGTGGAGTCAGTTTGATGGCAATTGGTTAATGAATTTTCCAAAGAAGATGTTCAGGACTGACAGTATTCCTGATGTTGCTATATTTTGCTATTTATCTCTGCAGAGGTGACTCCTAAGACTGGAACATAAATCCCAGAGAATTTAGTTCTTAGAATAAACTACTTGTTTTGGACAATGAAGTTTTGGACTCTAAAGTTTACAGTCTAAACACTAGCTGTGTCTGTGGGTGAGTTACTTACCCTTTCTATGCTGCAGTTCTCTAGAGAGAGCAGTAATACCTGCCTCTAAAACCAATGATCCTCAAGTCAATTCTAACTCACCGTGACCCTAGAACACAGATTAGAAGTGACCCACGCACTTATGGAAGCCGGGTCTCATATCTTTCTCCCATGGATTGGCAGAGGGGTTTGAACAGGTGACTTTTCGATAACTTTTCCCCACAGTGCCACCAAGGCCTCTTGACATCTTCCTGAGGGGTTGTTAGGATGATTAAGAAGGTTGATATGTACAGAGCAGTGAGATCAGTGCCTGGCACAAAACAAACACTTGCTAGTCTTGCAAAGACATCATGTTCTCTCCCCTTGTCTTCTCCTCATCCCTATTTGCTGTTCGTCACCATTGACTCTGAGTTGGCTTCAACTCATGGTGACCTCATGTCTGAAACCAAAACAAAATCAAACAAAATCCAGGGCCTTCGAGGAGGTTCCGACTCACAGCCACTCTGTGGCACAGAACAGAACCGGCCTGTAGGGTTTTCAAGGCTGTCAGTCTCTCATGAAGCAGACCATCCCAGTTTTCTATTGCAGACCCAATGCGGGGTTCAAAATGCTGGCATTTTGGATAGTAGCTGTGTGCTTTAACCAGTGCCCCCCACCCCGCTACCCTCCGCCGGGGCTCCTCTATCTCTTGTACAAAAGAACAAAATGCTGCCTGCTTCAAACCCACAGTCATCAAGTGAATTCCAGCTCAGGGACTCATATGTCAGCGCTCTGTGAGCTGTATAAAATAGGGACTTTTCTTATTGTCAGGAAAAAATACAGATATGAACATTTTCTCATGCAACTGCTAGGGTTTTCACTGGGTGGCAGCTTTTGAATGTAGATTGTAGAGTGCCAGCGCTTTCTTCCTAGTCTGGAAATGCTGCTAAGCCCTGTTCACCTGGGGAAGCCGGACTCTGCTGGTATCTGCACTAAAAATGGTAGAGTTTCCAGCAGCACAGCAACAGGCCAGCTCACAGTTGATCTTCAGCTTGTAGGAAATAGGGATGACTTCCCCACTCCCCTCTTCCTTTTCTTTCTTTTCCTTTCACTTTCTCTGTTTCTTTATCTTAACTGACTTTCATAGGATATTAGCTTAGTTTATTATTTAAATGACAATATGCTTTGCATTTCATTGAAAATCAGGTAAGGGAAAGGCTCCAAGTCCTTCTCTGTAAATTGTTCCTTTGTGCTTGTTGTTGGTCCTCGTATGAGATTTTCCCATGGCTCACTGACTCCAAACAGAAGACCTGTTTCCCATCGCTGACCTCTTTTCATTGCCTCACCATTCAGCCTTCATTTGCTTCCTCTAGCCCCTCAAGTTCCCTAGATTAGAACTTCCCTGACATGACAAGCACACAAGGCCATCTTAAAGGCCTTCTGCATTTTATGAGAAACTTTGGATTCATTTTGAGATGATTCCAGGAGAGTACAGACATGTTCTTTTTTTAAAAGAAGTTATTTTTGCCCATAGAACACACCATTTCCACCAATAATGAGCCTCATTCAGACTCGGCCTTGAGCAGGCAAAGTCACAGCTTGGACACAGTATCTCCTTCCTCCCCCACCTTGTTCCTCCTCTAGGGCTTACTAACCCAGGCAAGAGAGTTCATCAGTTGGGGAAGAAGAAATCTTATGAAGGTGAGCACATCTGAAAGACACAAATCCAAATAGCCCAGTAAAAGCTTAGTAAAACTTCAGGGAGGACATGCAGTTGCTGTTTCAGTTGCTGTTGGAAGGAGAAAGTGGAGAATTACATGCTGTTATTAGCAAACCCAAATACAACAGAACCAAACAGCTCCCAGTCCGGTGCTACCTTCATGACTGTAGGGATGAGTGCAAGTGGAAGCAGCTGTGAAAACTGGTGCTGGATTCATAGACGTCAGGGACTGCAGACAGACAGACACACAAAATCATCTGCACCACAGAGAAGACAGTGTTAGCTACTTGGGAAATGAACTACCTTCATTTATAGAGTACAACTTCAGCTTTAAGATTTACCCAGCGGATACAGAAGCAAACGGATCAAGTTCAGTTAGTTAGCTTTGCTTTTTAACAATGTACCTTCAGCACTTCCAGGCAGACAAGCCTAATTCCGTGCTACTGTTGCCCTTAGCTGAAATGCTGCCTGCTCCTGCACCACATTCCTGATCATTGCAATGTGGTGGCATCTGTTGTGTGTTATCAGACGTTGCTCCATCATGACTCATAAGGTTTTCATTGGCTGCTTTTCAGAAGTAGGCCTTCTTCTCTTGAGGATCCCTGATGGTAATGTCCAGTAAGCATTGGACCGATAACCAGAAGATCGGAGGTTCAGATGCAGCAGAAAGATGAAATTGTCTTCTCTGATAAAGAATTACAGCCCATAAACTTTACATAGGATCACTATGAGGCAGAATGGAATAAGTGGCAGTGATGGTGGTTCTGAAGTAAGTATTGTAGAGATGGATAGGACCTGGCTCTTTTAATTTCACTTATGAGCCAATTCCTGTGGCTATTTGACTTATCTGCATTGAAAAACAAATGTGGCACGCAGCTAGATTTGCCCCAAATATAAAAAAGAACTCTTCCTTCACTCCCAATGTTTTCATGCTGACTCTTTTTGGAATGTTATTTTGAACTCACAAAGGTTCTTTATAAAAAAAGGGTTTGTATATTTCTTTAAGCATCCCCTGAGAAAGTCAGATTTAAACTTAGCAAATGCTCTGGCTTTTTAAAAGGACTTTCTTAAAATAGTCAATGTAAATCTTGGTGGGAAATCTTTAGGTGTCCCAAATGGACTGAAATAGAAATGTTAATGGAAATGCCATTTGTGAAGACACTGATGACGTCTCCATTCAGATGGATCCAATGAGAGAAGACTGAAGTTAGCAAACTATTCCAGTGAGAGTCTGACTTTAGGAGCCCAGAGAGGGTGAAATAGGAAGCTAATGGAAGAAAATAAGAGAGCAGATGATTTTAAAACTGTTTGGGCAGAGAAACTCATATGCTAGCACACTGCTAGCTCAGAAAAACAAATTCACTGCCTCAAGCCAATTTTGACTCATAGTGATCCTATAGGAAAGAATAAAATGGGCCCTGTGGATTTCTGAGATGGTATGTCCTTGTATGGAAATAGAGAGCCCCACCTTTTTAAAACAAAAACCAATGAACAACAACCGCCAAAAAAACCACATGCTGAGTTATTTGTTATACTTCACAAAAAGTCATTCAACCCAAGGACTCACTGCCATCGAGTCAATTCTAACTCATCGTGACCCTGTAGGGCATTAGATCTGGCCTTTGGATTCGGAGACTCGACATCTCTATGGGAGGAAAAGTCTGACCTTTCTCGCTAGGCACAGCTGGTGTACCCAACTGCTGACCCAGCAGGTAGCAGCCCAACATGTAACCCACTACACCAGCAGGGCTTCTGCACATTACTGAAGTCTTCATTATGTTTAACCCTTGATAAAGCAACTTCTTTCTCAGATTATAACAAATATTATTAATTGGGTCACTGTGCAAGGCTCTGAGAGACTCAAAACAGTGCCCACTTTTTTCCTGTAGGTCAGTAGAGAAGGTAGAGCACAGAATGGGAATCCAGAGGCAGAGACCTCAGAACCCTTGGCTATGCTAAGGTAGACCATGGGGTTCAGGTGACTTCCTTAGTCATGAAGTGGGAGCAGCATCGACCCAGGCCATGCTGGCACTGAAGTGTGGCTTGATGATGGTGCTGCAGAGACATAGGACAGGGAGATACTTTATCACCCAAAGTTTATTCTAGATATCTTCAGACGTACTTCAGATAAAAACAAGTATTAAAATATGACATGGATTGTTTAAGCATTCTTAATATAACTGTAAGATGATTAGAAAGGTCTTTGGAAATGTAGTATGGAAATAAATCACTCACCATTCTAACCCCTTAGAATGTCACTTCTGCTCTTCAGACCTGAGGATTCCTTTTAAATCTTAAACAACTACTACAACAAAACAAGGCTGCCAAAGTGCCTTCAGATAGATCCCAACTCATGATAGTTCATGTTTGTCAGAGTAGAACTTCATTACCCATGCTTTTCACTGGTTGATTTCTTTCAGAAATCCATCCCTAGGCCTTCCTTCTCAGGCATCTCTGGAGTGAAATTTGGAAAGAAAATTCTTCTCATTAGTATCTGAGTGTTTAAATGTTTGTACCATACAAGGATTTCCCTTAATCCCCTTAAATTCCTCTGTATCCACCAGAATTCTCTCCCCAAGGACCTTCAGATGACATTCCATCACTGTATTTATTGTCATAGTCTTTGAAGATCCTCATTTAGCCTCAGGAGCAGTAGGCAGGTTTTAGGCATCAGTAAATCCTGGAGTTTAGAATCAAAGGATTCAGTGGACATTTTCACAGAGTGCTTTCCAAGATTACTGTAATTCTCTGTCTATCCTGTTTGAATCATTGTAATTATCACTAGTGGCCCCTTTTCAAAAATTAAAAAATACCCTAGTTTGATGATGAATTAAATAATCCTCTTACAGACAACCTGGTTAGTTTGCCTCAGTTCAGAAGTTGGAGCAGAGCATTCCTGAGCCCAAGTTCAATACTGCCTTTGGCTCTAGATGTCAGCTGCAGGTTGCTGTAGATTAGCAGTTCTCAACCTATGGGTCATGACCATTTGGGGGTTGAACAACTCTTTCACTAGGGTCACCTGATTCATAACTATAACAAAATTATAGTTATGAAGTATCAACGAAAATAATTTCATGGTTTTGTGTCACCACAACATGAGGTTGTGGTCGCTGCATTAAGAAGGTGTAGATCATCCACTTCAAACTCGCTCCAATTGGCAATGTGGCCCTTGCAGGCTCCACTTTCCATGCAGCACTCTGACAGCTGGGACATCTTCCAGCAGAGGCAGAATAGATCTCCTCAGTCTTCCTCCTGAAAATTTTGATAGGACCTGGGAGGTCAGAGAATGGAAAGAAGCTTTTGCTTGGAAGGAGCAATCTCAGGTTTCCTATGTTTAGCTCTCAGTTTTCCCTGAGAGAGGCGCTTTGGTGGCTTAGTGGGTCACATGTTGGGCTTCTAACTGTCATCAGTTTTAAATTACCAGCCTCTCCTGGGAGAAAGATAAGCCTTTCTACTCCCATAAAGATGTACAGCCTCAGAAATCCATAGTCCTACTGCCCGGTAGGGTCACTATGAGTTGGAACTGACTTGATGGCGGTGAGTATTTGGGTCAAGTATAGTTTTCTGTGGAGAATGATAAATCCTTCATGATTGAGGCTATTCTTTTTTTTCTGGAAGAAAGATGAAACTTTCTACTTTCGTGTGTCTGTCTCTCTCTCTGTGTGTATGGCACATTTATATATATTGTCATCATCATTCTCAAAGCATCTTCTTTCTGCTTGAACCCTTGGTATCAGCTCCTCATTCACCCCCTTCTTTCCCTCCTGCTTGGGTCACCACAAACCAAAATGTTCTACTTCAGTAAAGATTTACATTCTTGACAACCCACGGGACCAGTTCTACTCAATCCTATGGGGTCTTTATGAATTAGCATCTATTCCATGGCAGTGAGTTCTCTCCTGAGAGCAGGAAAGAGACATGACTACGCTTTTCTCCATAATCCTCAGTTTCTCGTCTGGGCAAAGAGACCCAGGTGCTCCTCTCACAGACCAAACACTCAGTGCAGGGATGTGGCTAAGCCCAGTGCCTGATTTGTTGTGGATCTCAATCTCAGGGCAGGTACAACTGCAGGCCACTGTGCACCTCTGTCTCTTGACTTCAAAATTGCAAAACATTTTTCTTTATACATTTTAGTTAAAGCAAACCATTCATGATAACTTTGAGAAAAGGAAGAAAAAAACTTGACTACCCCAGCAAAGTCTGGTTTCTATCCTAAGCGTGTTCATCATTCTTCTTCATTTCAGCTAGCTTCTTCTTCATTCAGTAGCTTCCCAGTCAACTCCAACTTATGACAACTGCCCAGAGTTTTCCATGGCTGACTTTTCAGAAGTAGATTCCCAGGCATTTCTTTCAGTGCTTTTGCAAATCCACCAGCTGCTTCTCAAGAGAAAGGTGAGGGAGTCTACTCCCACAAGATGGACAGTTCTAGAAACCCTAAGGAGTCCTTCTGCTCTGTCCTAGAGGCTTCAATGGCTGGAACATCAGTTTTGGGTGCACCTAAATGTCCAATCAGCCACGTGTTTTAGTCATTTGCATCACCCAGGAACTCCTAATGATGGGTAGACAGTTAAGTATTTTGGATTGTGTACATGAACTTATACCCACATGGATACCAAAAAAGTCTATCAGATGCATGGGATTGAGGAAATTCATTTTCCTACCTTCTTGAACCGAGCTCTCCTTATACCCTGGAGCATTTGAGAAGTTTTTCATCCCTGGGCTGTTTGGTTCCTCTGACCCATGGTTCTCAACCTTCCTAATGCTGAGACGCTTCAATATAGTTCCTCATGTTGTGGTGACCCCCAACCATAAAATTATTTTCGTTGCTACTTCATCACTTTAATTTTGCAACTATTATGAGTCAGCTCACCCCTGTGAAAGGGATGTTGACCCCCAAAGAGGTCACACCCCACAGGCTGAGAACCTCTGCTCTAGACTTTTTGAGTCTAGAGATTACTGTGTACAAACGTCTATCTAGCTTGCCTAAGAAAAAGGAAAGATAAGGAGAACTTTAATCCATTTACTCTGATTCTTTGAGTGAATTCTGGAGAGCACTGTTTGGGAACCTACTTTCTGATATCACTATCAAAGGTGTCATCTGTCCAGAAAGCTGCACAGAGAAAAAAGCACTGAGATTTGCTAAATGCAGGTGACCCCCATGGACTCCTATCAAAAGCAGATGCAGAGTGAAGGTATGTGGCTCTGTGTAGCCAGGTGCTCTCTAGAAATGACTTCAGCTTGGTTGCCCTTTGCCACTGCAAACCACAGTGCCAGAGAGAACAGACAGCTTCTGCCCTGAGTCAGAGAACTTATTTCTCTCATAAGTGAAACAGTTTGTTTTTAATGAATGCCAAAAAGGAGAAGCAATTCATATTTTAGAAACCTTGTACCCAACACTCCAAGAAGATGTCACACTCTGGTGGTATCTGTGCACTAAATGGATAGGCTCTGAAAACTATAACTTGGAAGGTTGTTTGTGCATGTGGAGGTTTATGATCCCATTGTCAGGACCTTTATATTTTTTGTTTCTCTTTACCTGGAACATTCTTCCCCCACATCTTGGCAGATGCTGTCTTCTCATTCCAGTCAAGTCTCTGTTGAGGTGTCACCTTCACACATGGTCTTCTGGCTTCTTTGTTTTGAAATTTTTTCATTGTGATAAAAGCACATAAACAAAAGCTTTTACATTTCAACATTTTTGACATACACAATTTAGTGACACAGGTAATGTTCATCCTTCTGCACAATCATCACCAAGGTTTGTTTCCAACCCCTGCAACCACCATTTAAAGAAGCTCAAAAATCAAGCCAAATTCACTATCACTGAGTGACTGTTGACTCATAGGACAGAGTGGAACTGTCTCTGTGCGTCTCTGAGATGGTAACTCTTTGCAGAAGTAGAAAGGCCCACCTCTATCCAGAAGAGTGGCCAATGGTCTCAAATTGCCCATCTGGAGGATAGCAGACCAACACAGAACCATTATGCCATTAGGGCCCCTCAACAGAAACTCAGCACTCCCTAAACTAAGCCTCTCTCACCCTGCCCTCCTTCAGTACTCCTTTATAAATTTTGGCATCTTTATATTTGCCTAGTTTTGTAAGTGGGCTCATCCATTATTTGCCTTTTTGCTCCTGGCTTATTTGACTCTCAGTGTTTTCAAAGTTCATGTGTAGGATATAATAGAACTTCACTTTTCTTTATGGCTAAGTGAATAATTGCCTGTGATACTGTTACTTCTGTCGACCAAGATCTGATTTACAATGACACAATTTATGTGTAATAGAAATTTTATATATAATGAGACACCACCAGGCCTGTGTCAACCTCACAATCATTGCTATGTTTGAGCCCATTGCTGCAGCCATGATACTAATCCATTTCCTGAAGCATCTTTCTCTTTTTCTTGCTGGCACTCTACCAAGAATAATGTCCTTTGTCAGGAATTGGTTTTTGCTTATAACATGTTCAAATAGTGAAATGGAATCCCTCCAGTCTCATCCTATATGTCACATTCTCTGTATTCATTTATTTCTTTGATGGACGTTCAGGGTGTCTCTTTTGTTTGGTGTGAAAAGTGCTACAATAAATATTCGTGTACAGGTTTTAGTTTTTGTCTCTTCTCCAAATTCTTTTAGACATATACCTAGGACATGGATTCCTTAATACTATAGGAATGCTACATGTACTTTTTGAGGACCTGCTATAAAGGGTTATTATGAATTGGCATCTACTTCATGGCAGGGAGTTTGGTTTTTAGTTTTGGCATGATTAATGAGGGTTTGTGAAGTGATTAATGGGGGTTTGTGTTAGGCTAGGGATTGTCTAGAGAAATAAATATATGCTTCTCTTTTATGTACAAGAAAGAACTTTACATTAAGAAGGAACTTTACATCAAAAGGCACTGTAGACCAGTCTCACTCAAGTCTATAGATCTGACTCTTGGCAGGTGCTCTTTAGTCACACAGAGGTACAGACTGAGGATGCAAATGATGAAGTAGGAATCAGGGAGGTCTCAGGCAGGTGGGTGCAGACTTTTGTGGCTCCAGTGTCAGTGGAAGCATGGCAGAGTGCTGACAGTAGGTCTATTGCTTGGCTGAAAGTTGATCTCTGGATTCAGTTCCGGGGATGAAGGATGCCTAAGGTCCACATTCTCAACGTGGACCTATTAGACCACTCTAGTCTCTATTAGACCACTAAATCTGATTTTTTTATGACTTAGAATTTTGTTCTGCACTTTTGTCTTCTTTTCTCCCACTGTCCAGGACTTTTTATTGTGATCCTATTCAGAATGGCTAGTAGTAGCAGCCTGGCACCAGTAGGCTACCATACATAAGGCTGCCATAATAGTAATAACAAATAACATCTGGAGTCAGTACAGAGACAGACATGCAAACTGAACAAATGCAGGGACATGAATGAGAATGCAAACACCAGCACATATCCATATGACCATGGACATTTCAACATGTTTTTTGGGCAACTTTCATGTGCCAGGCACTGTTCTAGATATGCAGATCTGTGTGAAAATGTTCCTGCCTTTGTGAAAAGAATGAAACATGGATTACAAGCCAAAGGGAATAGGGAAGTGTTAAGGTCTTGGTCTTCCCAGACAGGCTCTCCCCTGATATCCTCTCCACTTTGCTTCTTTGACTTTAGTTCATTAGTTCAGAGCATTTGCCACTTGCCTGTGAAACGACTGGAAATTTGGGAATTCACCATCTACTGTGGCAGAGGAATCTCTACATCTACTGTGTAGAGAGGAATAAAAAACAATAAATGTAAATTAATTTGCACAATGATGACATAAAGAAGTCTCTCTCTCTCTCTCTCTCTCTCTCTCTCTCTCTCTCTCTCTCTCACACACACACACACACACACACACAGTGATGGAAATAATTTAAGAATCTCTTCCATTCTCTGAATCTGCCATTTGCTGCCCTCAAGTTGACTTCACACACTTACCCCAGTCCTGTGCTGTTTCCTTAATTTCTAAGTCTAAGCTATTCTCATTAGCCAGCCAACATTCATAGGCAACAGCTGGAACGTACATGCCCACAATATAAAATATGTCTCAGAAGCTCACCTTGTTCTAGCACACTGGTCTTAATTTTTCTTTTTGCTAAGAAACAGAAATTCTTTTTATTATACTGGCAAAAGTTTACGTAAAACTCCAAATAACAAACAGGCCAAGGTGACTCTACTTTATGCTATAGGGTCAATTCCAAGTTCCTTGGAGGCACAGTGGTGTTGCGTTGGCCTGTGATTCACGTGGTTAGCAATTCAAAATTACCAGTTGTTCCTCAGGAGAATGATGGGGCTTTGTACTCCTGTAAATAGTTACAGTCTAGGAAACCCACAGATGAGTTGCTCTGAGTGATGTCAAGTCCATGGCAGTGACAATATGCTTTAGAATGCCCAAGGTCGCTCACTGGGATATAATATTTCCTCAAAGTGTATTGTAAGAAAACCCCTGTTTTAGGAGGAAAATAGAGTCCTACACTCTTGGACTCTTGGTTTACTGACATGCTTAGGGTGTCAAAAACAGGCCATCATGTGAAAATCAGTGTTCTGTGAAAATCGAGAATGCTTCATCAGATCAGACATTGGTATATGGATATGTACCATTATATCACATTTAAATGCATTGCTCCATAGCTGCCAGATGAATGGGAAACACAGCCCAACTAAGTTTACTTGAACAATCAAGGTTTCTTTCGCCTGCATCTCTGCCTTCATTACTACCAGCTATATGTTGATAATGAGCAATATAGTTTGATGGGTTTTTTAAAATTAGTGTTGTACATGTGCAATGTTGAATAAGATGATAGCTGATAAGTGAAGAGTATGTGTGGAGGATATTGCTTAGCAAAACTGAATGTTGAATTAGCACCAGAGAGCTAAGGAGCAAGTTGAGATGCCGTATTGGAAATGGGTTGTGATAAGGTCGGGTGCTAGCTCTTGAGCTTGACCTATTAGTAACTTTCAGAAATTGAATTGAGGAGGAGGAGGCAGAACTATCCTAGGGCCTGAGGCAAGTTTATTAACTGGATAAATAGTGAAAGTTAGAAAGTTAGCTTTATTGCAGTTAAATAGCAGCACATAGTCTTTTATTTAGATGTCCCTTGCCTTTCCCCCACTTTTTTCAACTTTCTAAAAATGACATGTAAGTTTCTAGATTACCTTACAATTTATACAGCCCACACTGGTTCATTATCTTTTGCTTTTGAGGATTTGTATATATACTGACTCTACATGGCACTGGATCATTTATACTTAATGTGAAATCTAATTCACCCTATTTCTAAATAATTATATTTCTCTACATTGTACACTACATGAAATTTTAATGCCTGCAGAAAATCCAAACTTGTCTTTCTGCTCTGCTGTTCTCTCATTTTAAAGTAAAGCCTTTTATTGTAGACAGTTTCAAATATATACAAGGGCTCAAGGAGTTGTATAATGAGCATTCACATACCTGTCACACAGCTTCAACAATTTGTCATGGCCAATCTTATTGCACCTGCATTCCCACTTCCAAGTGCCCCAGACAATTTTGAAAAAAATGTTGGCATATATTATCCTATCTATAACTACTATCAATATGTTTCTGAAAGATAGTAATTCCCTTACAAAAGCACAACCAAAGTCCTTTGTTCCATCCATGTAAAGAAAACAAAAGCAATTATTTCAAAATTATTAATAGGTGTGTGAACAGAAGGGATTGTTGCCTGGTTTAAAATCAGGAAAGGTGTACAACAGGATTATATCCTCTCACCATATTTATTCAATCTGTATACCGAACAGATCACCAGAGAAAACAGATTATCTGAAGAATGTGACATCAGCAATGGAGGAAGGTCTATTAATGACATGAGGCATGCAGATAACACAACACTTGTTTGCTGAAAGTGAGGCAGACTTGGAAGATTTGCTGATGAAGATTAAGGATTGCAGTCTACAGTATGAATTATGACTCAATATGGAGAAAACTCAAATCCTCACAACTGGACCAATAATGATAAATGGAGAAAGGGTTGAAGTTTTCAAGAATTTTGTCTTGCTTAGATCTATATTCAATGCTCATAGAAGCAGTCATCAAGAGATCAAAAGACACACTGCATTAGGTAAAACCGTTTCTTAGAGCAAAGCCGGCAAGACTTTGTCTCACATACTTTGGACATGTTGTCTCTAAAGAAGTGGGTGCCCTGGAGGAGGGCATGTTGTTTGATAAAGCAGAGAGTCAGTGAAAAAGAGGAAGACCCTCAAAGGGTTGACTTGACACAGTGGCTGCAACAATGGCTCAAACTTAGGAACAATTGTGAGGATGGTGCAGGACCAGGCAGTGTCTCGTTCTGTGATGGAGGTTGTTATGGGTCAGAACTGTCTCAATGGCACCGAACAACAACAGCGACATTATGTGTTCAATTTTCTTCATTTTGTCTCCTGGATGTCAAATGTTTAGTTTCTGTGCATTGCTCTTAAAAAATTTTGTCAGTCTTTCAGAAAGGTTGTGCTATTGCAATATACCAACAGAATAGGAAATACATATTTATTGAAGCACTAAGTGTTTGCATTAATAAGAAATATTTTTACATGTCATATCAAGGACTTAGTGATTTACCAGTGAGATAGACATTTTTCATGTGTTTACTTGCTCATCCCTACCCCGGCCCCTTCTCACTTCATGTTCTAAATCCATATTGGTGGATTTATACTTCATTGACAACTTTTAAAAAGAATTTTGCTTTAGGATTTTGATTTTCCCATCTTGCATTGAAATTAAACTTACCATGTGTATTTTAACATGATGGCATTTTTCTGCATTATAGCAAATCTTAGTTTGTACAAAGAATAGCTATTTTTTTATTATTTAAAGGTCGGGACCATCATTCTAGGAAGGACCCTGGTGGTGTAGTGGGTTACTAACTGGGTCGATAGCCACAAGGTCTGTTCCCAGCAGCTCCATGGGAACAGGATGACACAGGCAGTTCTTGTCTGTTCTGTAGCATCATGCTGGGAGCCAATATCTAATTGACCCCAACAAGCTATTTATTTTCTTTCTTTCTTTTTTTGGTCATCATTTTGTGATCACTTCCAGACAAAGAGGTAAGCGTGAGTCTGAGGTACATTGACCAGAACTCAAACCCTTGGGTACAGCCAACTGTTATCATGTTGGTTCTGACTCCTGGTGATTCCATGTGCATCAGAATAGAACGATCCTCCAAAAGGTTTTCAATCACTGATTTTTCAGATGGAGTTCACCAGGTCTTTCTTCAGAGGCACTTCTGGATAGATTCAAATCTTCAACATTTTGGCTAGCCAATGAGAATGTCAACTTTTGCTGTCACTATGGAAAAAGTCAGCTTTCTCCTGAGGCACTTTTTGGTCACATTAACCAGATTCAATCCTTAGTGTGTGGCCTGCTGAGTCTTTTGAAATGTTTTATTATTTTTATTTGCTGACTCATTCTTTGTCTGAGTTTAGGAGGTACAATAGGTTGTTTGAGAAACTGTGTGACTCTTTTACACTTATTGAGAGGGAAGAAAAAAATGTAGGTACTAAGCTTCATTTTGTCAGATCCATTGCTGTCCAATTCTTCAAAGTCATGTTTCATGAGTATATGTTGATTATGGGAGCTGGGGGTGGTGGTGATTGTCCTATTAAAAGTATTAGTGATTTTAAACTAGAGTGTTTCATATGTGCAATTGCAACTCCACACAATCCAAAGCTGACTGTCACAAAACACAGTCAGACAGGCCTCCACTTTCTAAATTCCTTTACCTATTTCGACACCCAATAGCTCTCTCTGCTGGGTTCAGTAACTCATTGCAGTGGTCACACAGAACTCACTGATAGTATTTAAAATTATGGACTTTATTAGAGAAGTTAACAGGGTATAACTCAGGGTCAGAAATTTTAACGATACAGTTCTGCCATCCACAGAACCTCTTTGCAGCCTCTGCCATATGGTTCTCTGGTTTCTTCCCTGTTTAAGATACTATCAAAAGCTCCCTTTTCACTGGTAAATGCCGAAAGGGCACCGGTCTCTACAAGTCAGCCTCTTGCTTGAAAGCACTGAGCTTTCCTTCTTGCACAGACATAGAAGTCCGAAATACTGATCTCCAGTCCCAGGGCTGCTCTTCTGCCTCTCCATGCAGGTACCTCAGACACATTTCACTCCTGACTCTTCTGATTTTGTGGCCATGGGATTCTCCATTTTTGTTTCTGAGATGACTTACTGTATACTTACAATGGAAAAGCTGACCAATCCCCTCACGAGAATCTTCTAGACTTTATTTATATGTTCCCAGGCATTTGATGGTAGTTACAACAATTATGGGTATGAGCCATCACTGTACTTGTGTTAGTAAGGATGAACAGTGCTAGGTACTAAGCAGTATCAGTTAGATTTCATGATTCATACCACAACTTAAAGTGGCACCACAAAGCTTTCGGGGCTCTAAGATGGGTTATGTTCTTATAATTTGCTCACTTTTATGTTGCTAGCAAGTGGCCTGGTGTCAACCATCTGGAAAGCACTTGACATATATCAGTTACATGCACAAAGGAATAAATTTATACATACAACAGTCCAGATGAGAGGTCAGTGACAAGAAAAGACTTTGGATTTTGCCTTCACTTTTCCTCTTGCATGAAAGAAAAAAGTGGGTTATTAGCACCAACTTTCTCATATTTGTACAAATAAAACACAAAAGAGATGGCATCAGTAAACCACTTGCTGTTTTTGTTATTGCAATTGTTGGGTGCCATCAAGGTGGTTCCAATTCGTAGCAACCTTATGCACAACAGACGAAGCTCTGTGGTCTCCTGGGCTATCCTCACAATTGTCGCTCTGCTTGAGTGCATTGTCATGGCCATAGTGTCAATTCATCTGCTTGAGGACCTCCCTCTTTTTCACTACCCCTCTAATTTATCAAACATGATGTCCTTCTCTAGGCATGGGTCTCTCTTGACAACATGTGCAAAGTATATAAAATAAAGTCTTGCTATACTTGCTTCTAAGGACCACTTCAATATTAATGTTTCACCATCAATATCTTAGAAACTTTTGTAGCTTGGGTTCCTCCAAGTTTTGATTTAGAGCAAATTAAAAAGTTCATCTAGGGGTTGTCTTTGTGCTAGCCACTCAGGTAGAGGCTATTTCTCTGTCTTCAATTACAGATGTGTTTCAACACATTTTTTACATCTATATCATACTTTGCAGAAATTTCTTTAAGTTTGTTGACTAGAGATTCTACTCTTCTCTATTCTTTCAAATAGAAGCACATGATTTAGCTATTATTTATTTGCAGGAAAATAGCAGTTCACTGGATATTTGGAAGAAGAGGGGAGCTTAAATAAAATAATCCTAAAGAACAAAATTTGGTTTAAAACATAAATAACCTACTGCTATAGAATCAATGATGACGCATATCAATAAAAGTTTTCTGAGACTATAAATTGTCATGGGAGTATATAGCCTCTTCTTTTCTTAAAGAATCAGCTGGTGGATTTAAACAGCTGATCTTGTGGCTAGCAGGTCAACACATAACCTGGAGCAGGAGCAGAGCTATTTTAAAAACATCTCATAAAAACACACAGCAAATAAATTCCAAATTCATTGCCATTGAGCCAGTTAAGACTCACAGTGACCCTATAGGACAGAGTAGAATGGTCCCTGTATGTTTCTGAAAGCATAGATCTGTATAAGAGTAGATTATACACTCTTTCTCTGATGGAGTGGCAGGAAGGATTGAACTGCTGACCTTGCAGTTACCAGTCTGTGTAACAAATAGCTATATAAGCTTGCAAATTTAAAAAGATCAAATAAGCACCCACCATTTAGAGAAGCTCCCATTTATAGATATAATTTGGGGATCACTAATCTTTTTCTACAAAAGTTCTTTGAATATCTACCACATGCCATACTCTAGGCTAAATGTTTGAGGGCTAAAAATAATGGGTACAATCCCTGTCCTCTTGTTTCTTATAATATGAAACCAATGCTTCTGGAAGCAGCTGCCAATAAGCATATCATTGTCTATGATCCAAGGATTGTAAATTATGTAATGCAAAGGAGGGAATAGTATCAGGGCTTAAATTGTGGCCAAGTTTGGGTGCAGGTCTTTCTCCACCCAGTTATCTGGAGGCAGCAACTTGAGCCCAAAGATCAGCAGGTTCAGTAGGCACCTTCGGTGGTGGTTCCGGTGATACTGTTCAGCTGCTTTAACAGAATACTCTGAGACAGAGAGAGAGAATCTGGAACACTCATTACTTGGGAACCAAAGATGAATATCTGGCTGTAAGGAACTGCTAACTGGTGGAAAACAAGAAAAACCGTATCTATGAGATCAACCCATGGCAACATATATGCTTATCAAAGAAGAATGCACTCTATAAAGATTTCAGTGACTGCTTCTTCAAAAGTAGATCACCAGACACCATGACCCCACCCCCCACCCCCAGGGAAATGCTCTGGAATGGACTTGAACGGCCAAGTTTTGGGTGGCAGTAGAACACATTATGATTTGCATCACCCTGTGACACCCATGGACACTGGAAGAAGAGGCTTTAATTTTATTTGAACTTCATCTTCTAACTGGAGATTTAGAATGGTAAGCCAATTACAAACCCTAGACTAGTAGAGCTCAGGGACATTTGGGTAATATATAGTAAACAAATATATATTTAAACCCTTCTGGGGATCTGGCATAAGATCATCTCTATTTATTAAAGAACATTTATAATATTAAATACTGATTTATGTTGATATTTGACTTAAGATGGCAGTTTGTTCAGCTTAGGAAAATTTCATCAAAGACAAAAATTTCATCTGTAGGAGTTTATAACAGAGCAAGAAGCTTTAGCCTTTTGGCAGAAGGAAAGGGAACTAGCTAGCTTTTAGAGTTGTAAATTTTAGTTCTGGAGTCTTTGAGGAAATACTATCATTAGCACCCAACTATGTGCTTGTAGCATAGTTGTTGAGCTTCTAAATGTTTGGGAGTTCAAAGCACCAGTCAGTGCATGGGAGAAAGTTTGGACTTTCTTTTCTCATACTGAGTTACAGACTCAGAAACCCATAAAAGCAGTTTACCCTGTCCTATAGTCTTCACAATGAGCCAGCATTCAATCGACGTCAATGAGTTTGTTTGTTTTACTTATATACTTGTGATCAAGCATGGCACCAAGGGGATCATGGACTTGAGTGGGAGGAAGACTGCTGTAGTGATTACTCCCAGCTCTGGGTCAGGATGGAGTCTCAAAGATGCCGAAGAATGACTCCAAGTTCTTTATTGTCTCAACCTTGTGCAATACAATTTCAGCCCTCAAATGAGACATCTTCTGGGCCATGGAAGTCTTCAGGTACAGAGATGTGAAAGATGTAATAAAACCTTCTCCAGCCTATACATTGGGGGGAAAAAACCTCACAAACTGAAATTGATTTTTAGAAACAATCCTGTACATAGACGGTCAAGTTACCACCCAGGGTTTCACCTGCTTTTGTTTTCTCTCCACACTTTAATAGGTTGCTTGAGAAAAATAGCTGCAGTCAACTTCACCACATGGTTCCCTTGTATATAATAGATGGATATAGTAGCATCACCCAATTCCGCATCATCCTCACTGTGTTAGACAGAATTTTGTGAGAAACAAAACCAGCAACCCACAAATATGTGTAGGAAAAGACTTTCTAATTAAGAAAGAATTTTATGTCAAAGGTATCCTATCCCAGTCTAACTCAAGTTCATAGAGCTAGTGCTCAGATCCATGCAGAGGCCTGTGGATGAAGCAGGAAGACATGCAAAAAGCTGGGAGATTACAGATGGTTTGGAGCTGAGTCATCTGAGTCCAGGGTTGCTAACAACGGGGACACAGGCTGCCTCTGTATGGGGCACAAAATCAAAGCAAGAATGAAGGCAGGAGGCAAAAAAGAGGCAAGGTCTCAGTTTCTCTTATAAAAAGGCCACACCTCCAAGGAGGCATCACCAGGTTGTGAACTGATTGCGAGGCTGCCCTCCACCCCTACTTCCACACAGGTTGATATAAAATCAGACCACTACACTCACTATCATCATTTTTTTAGTTCACCAAGTAGCTATGTGCCAAATCCACACTGAAGCTATCCCTTACCCGTAACTATCCCTCTACTTCATCAAATAACCTTTGATCTACATTGTCGTCAATTCATGATTATTGTGATAAGACAATGAGAGCATTGGTGGCTTTGATTTGATCTTTTTTTCAAACTTAAATGTATTCATTAACCACATCAACTATGCACTCAGGAGGAGGTAAAAACAAAGAGAAAGGAGACAGAAGAAGATGGCACCCAGTTATATTTAACCACCCGGAGCTCCTACTGGCAGACCAGAAAATTGGGAGGTAAGATGGAGGAGACAGGGAGGAGGAGTTCTGAAATTAGAATCAGGACACTAGGGTCTGTCTTGAACCCCACTTTTTAAAATTTTCACTCACAAAGTGGTTGGAGAATGCACTAAATTGCTCTAGGTTCAGTGTGCTGGGCTTGTGGACTCTGGCTGAGTGGCTACCAGTCAGTGCCCTAGCTTGGTAGGCGCAGTGGTTTTCCCAGGCTGATGCCCAAAAGTTCCCATAATCCCAGACACGAGGAGGACCTCTGAGTTCCCCACGCTGTTAGCTGCCTTGAGCTCAGAGCCTGAGGGTTGGGATTAGCAGGCAGCCATATATGTGGGGCAATTGAAAAGACAGGAAAATTTACCTGATTCAAATCCCAATGTGGCAGAAAATAAGCAGATAGTCATAGTCCAGAGGGCGAATTCAGTTCCAGTTGGCGGAGAAGAAAACAACCTCTCTGATAAGCAAGATCTCCCCCTCTGGGGGTCAGCATGACATCCCCAAATCAGGGCACCTCATCAGCCCAATATGAAGAAGAGAGAAAAGATACATTCTCCATAAAAACTGAAAATCCCAGGCTCATTATTTAACTCCAAGACAGCTGGTAGAATGAGTCCTTTAACTTATTTTAGCATAATAAGAAAGTCCAAGCTAAGGAATGTCAGAAGTTAATTACAGAGTCCAGAGGATTTCATAACAAAGATCTTTTGAAGCAAGTCTCAGTTTCAGAATAATTTAATTAAATTTCAGCTGGCCAGGTGGGGAAATTAACAGCTCTGCTCTATTAGGGTATCAGTTGTCTTAGCATAAGCTAAGACAACCCTGCAAACCCAGGAGGAGGCAGGGCTACTGTCCATCCTCAGTGATCCTACATGGTGCTGGGGACCCCCTGCCTATCCTGGGGTCCCACAACAGCCTGGGGGACCAAGTTGCAGTGCTGCATACAGCACAAAGTAACAAGAGTCAGTGATCTCCATAGCTCAACACCACTGTGGGAAACGTTGCCTGGCCTCTGCTGTGATCTTGCCTTAGAGGGTAATTCCACTCAGCATCTATGGGTTCCTACACTATCCTGGGGTCCCACAACAGCCTGGGGGACCAAGTTGCAGTGCTGCATACAGCACAAAGTAACAAGAGTCAGTGATCTCCATAGCTCAACACCACTGTGGGAAACGTTGCCTGGCCTCTGCTGTGATCTTGCCTTAGAGGGTAATTCCACTCAGCATCTATGGGTTCCTACACTGAGTAGGCATACCACCCCACTGCCTTCAGGCAGGATTGGAACTACTGCAGCCCCACGGTCAGGTGATCGACCCTCAGTTACTTATGGTTCTTTTTCTTCCCTCTTTCTTCTTTCTCCTTTCTATATTTCCCATCTCAATCTCTCTCAATGGGCTTGGATTTGTTTTGTTTTGTTTCTTTTTCTCTCTCTTTCCTCTTCTCTCTTTCTTTCCTTTCATATTCCACTGCTGGCTTCTGGGACAATGCTATCCACTTTGGCCAACTCCACCCAAACAGCAGGGAAACTCTGCTCTGCTCTCTGTGAGAGCACACCACACAAGGAAACTGTGACAGTCTTCTGCAGCACTCCATGCTGACAAGAAAGGCACAGTCTGACCTCTATGGTGATCTTTATAACTAGGGAAATTCTGTCCAGCATCAACGAGACCCTGCACTAAAAGGACACACCAAATCCCTCTGGCCCCCTGTTCAGGTGATCAGGGATCAGTATTCTTTTTACTCTTTAATTTTTCTACTTTCTTTCTTCTCTCTTTCTCATCAAAGTCAACTTTAGCTAGCACACTTGTTCTTTCCCCCACTTTCTATTTCTTTTCTGTCTTCTCTTCTTTTTTCCTTCTTTTCTGTTTCTCTCCTCTCCCTCCCTTTCCTTCCACATGCCACCAATTGTTTCTAACCCCCCACCCTTTGCCTAAAGTAACTCAGCCCACCCAGCACAGAGGGCTCCAGCATGACCTCTGTGGCAGTGCTGTACAAGTCATGAGGCAGTGCTACACAGGGTATGGCATGGGGCTCAGCTATCTCTTTATATATTTTTTCTTTCTTCTTTTTTATTTTGCATTTTCTTCTTTTTTCCTCTCCTTCTAACTCTTCTCTCTTCCCTGCCACAGTCTCAGCAGATTCAGTTTTTATTTTTTGTTGTTTTTCTTTTTATGACTCTTGGTTTTACTGTTGTTTTGTCTTTGCATTTGTGTGTGTGTTAGTTTGATTTCATTTGTGTTCTTGTCTTTGTTTTTTCTGTTGTCCCTTTTTATTCTCTTTTCTTTCTTTTCACAAGTCACTACTGGACTCCAGGCTACTTCCTTCTGCCTAGGGAAACTCTGATGACTCAGTTGGGGGAGTTCCTGCACACAATTTTTGGCTTTATATGCAGCTGGGGAAAGCATGCCCATCCTCCACCATACCCCAAGAGGCCGGGGGATCTCTCCTTCAAATGACTGGAGGAACTCCCACCTATACCCCAAGGTCCTACAAGTGACTGGGGGAAATCCCAACCACCTTTTGTGGCAATAAATGCTGTTGGGTGAACATCCACCTAACCTCCACTGCAATCTCTCTGAATAGGGTAATTCCACCTGCAATATACAGTGCTCTACACCTATACACCCTTCCACGCCACTTCAGTTGCAGAGAGAAACACCACATGCCACCTGAGGCACTCCAAGCCCCATGAGACATACTACTATGGCTTATTAGGAGATCAGCCAGTCAAACACAATCCTCCTGGGCCCATAACCACCCAACCTGTGACCTGTAAGAGAACTATCAAACTCACATAACAAGTAATGTAATACTGATTGGCTAGGGTAAGAGTGAAAACACAGGGATATATAGGGGTAGCCTAAACCCACTCCCCAGTGCAGCTACCTGCTGGTAGTTTGTAGAAGCACTCATACAGTCCTCCGAGAGAGAGCTCAGTGCTCTTTGACCCTGGAAGATGGTGCTAGGCTCTTCTAAAACAACAATTAAACAGCAAACACCCCCAACAGCCTCAGCATAAAAGCAGAAGAAACAGCAGGCAATGCTGGAAGAAGTCATGAACCTAATGATGTGCATAGAAGCAGACATTGACCTGCAACAGAAATTTTCAGAATGCTACTTGAAGTCATACAGGATATGAGAGAAGCAATACAGAAAAAGATTGAAATGATAGAGGAGATTCAGACAATGCCCAAAGGGAAATAAAAAACATAAGGGATTTTGGAAATACAAAATCCAGTAGCAAATTTAAAGACTTTGCCAATTAACTTGAGGAGGCAGAGAATCACACCAGCTATCTAGAGCAGGGGTGCCAAACTGGCAGCCTGCGGGCCACATGTGGTTCCTGAGGTAATTTTTTGTGGCCCACAATGTTCTGAAATAAAATGAAAATAGAAAAAATTGTTATGAAGAAAATAGCACTTAGGGGAGATCAAGTCAATACTGTGCACACAATTCCCTTATTACATTTTATTTCAGAGCATCATGAGTCACAAAAAATTACCTTGGGGGCCCAAGGCATGCAGCCCATGGACACACCTGGCCTAGAGGAAAACCAAGCATACCTCAACAGATGGGGGAAGTAGTCAAATAAGTCAATCAGGGAAGCTGGAGAAAACCTGAGAATCATGTCTGATGCTGTGAAGAGGAATATTAGAATAACTGGACTACCAGAACAAGACACAGCAAAGAAGGCAACGAAAATAGTGAAGGAATTCTTAGAGGAAAACGATGCCCAGCTTGATAAATGAAAATCACAAGTTAGACTGAATCCCAAGAACAAGTCACCAAGACATGTAGTTGCTAAATTATCCAACTATGATGAAAAGGATAAAATCATAAGAGCAGCTGGGGATAAACAAATAGCCACTTATAAGCTTACCCAAATAAGAATATTGCAAGAACTATCAGCAGACACAATGAAGAAAAGGAGGGAGTGAAGTTACATTTCCAAAAATTGAAGGAAAATAGTGCAAGCCCAAGAATATTATTCTTGACCAAATTATCTATTAAGATAGATGGAGAAGTAAGAGTCTTCCAAGAAAAGGAGACACTCAAAGAATACATGACAAGAAATCCAGCCATACAAAAGATCCTTACCGACACAATATCGGCAGAAGATCAACAGTGCAGATAAGAGACCATCACATAGAACAACTCCACTCAGAGGACAACAAAGAGAAAACAGCCCCCAAGATAGCATTAGCTCAGTAGTGGAAAGAAGACAAGAGTGGAACACACACACACACACACACACACACCACAAACTGGTAAGATAGATAGGAAAACACCCAATGGAAAAGGTATAAGAAAACATTAGAGTCCACAGATGGATGTAATAGCACTGAATATGAATGGACTGAACTCAGGCATTAATAGGCAAAAGCTAACAAGTTGCCTCAGAACACATAACCCATCAATCTTCTGCCTATAAGAGACACATCTCAAGCTTGCTGACAAAAACAGGTTGAGAATTAAGACAGGAGAAAAATATACCAAGCAAACGGCAATACAAAAAAGCAGGGTAGCAATCTTAATCTCTAACAAAATTGATCTCAAGGTACAAGCCATAGCACACAAGGAGGCATCCTGTGTAATGCTCAAGGGAACAAGCGAGCATAATGAATATATACTCACCCAATGAGAGACCGATGAAATTCATAAATCAAACACTCCAACAGATGAATAAAGAAATCACAGATTCAACTGTTATAGTAGGTGAGTTTAATATACCACTCTCTGAAAAAGATCACAGGGAAAGAAACTTAGCAAGGAGGTTACAGATCTAGACAGCACAATTGAACAACGGTCTGATAGATGTTTTCAGAGATTTCCACTCCAATGTGAAAATATTCACATTCTTTTCCAGCCCACATGGAACATGCTTGAAGATAGACCACATGCTGGGACACAAGTTGAACTTGTGTAAATTCAAGCACATAGGGATTATACAGACATTTCTCTCCAATCACTGTGCCATAAATCTGAAAATCAACAAAAGGATGATGAAGGAAACATGTGCAAACAATTGGAGCATGAAAAACTGTTGCAAAAGGAGTGGATATTGTCCCAGATCAGAGATGAAATCAGGAAGTTTCTAGAAAACAGTGAGAATGAATATATGATGTATTAAAACCTTTGACACACAGCAAAGGTATTTATAAGAGGAAGACTGATAGCAATACATGCACACATGAAAAAGGAAGATACTTATAGCTGATATGCTGACACACTTACACCAATTACAGCAGAGTCAACAGAACAATCCTACTAAAAGGAAAGTAATAACAAAAATCAGAGCTGAGATACAGGAAAAGGAAAACAAAACACTATGGAAAAAATTAATGTAGCTAAAAGTGGGTCCTTTGAAAGGATTGACAGAATTGATAGACTACTGGAAAACCTAACCAGGGAAAGGAATGAACAAATTTCAATGGCAAGGGTGAAAGATAGAGCAGAGAACATTATAATGAATCATAATGAAATCAAAAGGATAATTACACAGTACTATGAAGGCCTGTACTCTAACAAATTCAGCAACATGGAAGAAGTGGACAAATAATTGGAAAAATAATCCTTCCCTAGACAATCTCATATGGACGCCAAGAACCTCAATGAACCCACAGCAATAGAAGAAATAGACAAGTTTATCAAGAAGTGACCAACAAAAAAATTTCCCTAACCAGATGGCTTCACTGGAGAATTCTACCAAGAATTCAGAGAAGAACTGACACCAATCCTACTCAAACTCTTCCAGACAGAAAAAGACAGAAAATTGCCACACACTTTCTATGAAGCTAGTCTAACTCGGATACCTTAAGCTGGCCAGGATCTCACAAGAATTAAGAACTACAGACCAATTTCCTTAATTAACATTGATGCAAAAATCCTTAACAAAATACTAACCAATAGAATACAAAGGCACACACACAAAATTAAAGGTATTCATCATGGGAAGGAAGAGGCAGAACTATCATCATTTACAGTTGATATAATTTTATACATAGAAAAGTTGTGAAACTGCACAAGTGTAGTGTTGGAAGTGATAGAGGAATATGGCATAGTGGCAGGATACAAGATCAACAAACAGAAGTCTATCTACACATCAGACATGATCACAAAGATAGCCCCTACCCAAAAAAAAGAACCCAGAAAGTAAGAAGAGTTGAAGGGGATGTGAAGAGATAAGAACTCTTGTCCCCTGCTGGTGGACTTTTAGGTATGTATAGCCATTATGGAAATTATTTTGTGATATCTAAAACAAATGCAGATTGAACTACCATATAACCCAACAATTCCCCTATAAGGCATATACCCAGAAGAGACAAGAAATAAATCACAGATAGACATCTGTGCTCCAGTGTTCATCACAGTGTAACACACTTCACAATTGCAAGGAGTTGGAAACAACCCAAATTTCCATCAACAGACAAATGGATTAAAAAAAAAACCTGTAGTACCTACATACAATGGAGTACTATGAGCTCTTAAAAAGCAGCGATGAATGCATGAAACACATTGCCACATGGGAAGGACTGGAGGAACTCATGCTAAATGAAGTAAGCCAATTACAAAAGGACAAGTACGGCATGAGTCCACTGAGGTAAGCTTTTAAAAAAAAACAGGGCAAAAGGGAAAAGGTACTACATACATACATTCCTGGGGTGAGGTCCAGCAACTACAGCAGGAGTCAAACCCAATGCGGGGATACATATAGCAGCCAACTAAATAAGAAGGGCAAAGAAAGATAAAACAATAACAAAAAAGACATGGGGGGGGGGGAGCAGGGCACAAACCTACCCAAGAGGAGGGTATTGTTTGTATCTCCACAGGAGAGGGAGAGAGAGACCAGGATTCAATCTGATGCACCAAGACATGAATGCAGCATACTGGCATGTACCAGGGAACCAATAGGAAGACCTGTGACACCAGCCCCAATCCAACTACGTGGACATTCCCACCACCCCTCTCTTAGAAGAATGCACTTCAGAGTACAACACTAGGACTACAGCTTGGGGAGAGGGTCACATTGGAGAAGAGCACACAGGGGAAATGAAAAGGGATGGAGAGAAAGGAGAGGACATCCTGGTCCACCAAGTCTTAAGGATGATGTTCCTGCTCAAGGCAGATGCAGCACAGAGAAGAATATAGGGCCATGAGAGACAATGTCCCTCACTGAACCATGGTGCAATGGGGAACAGCACTGGAGACACAGTGTGGGAGTAGTGCATAGTCTGACCCCATCACACTGGGGATAGGCACTGAGGGTTACATGCTGGAGAGTTACATGGTGATGAAACTGCCAGGGAATACTAAAAATAGAATTTGGAGACAGTGTATGTATGAAGAATGAAAATGATGGTGGTAGAAAGTAAAAGGAAATAAAGGAAAGAACCAGGAGGCAAAGGGCATTTATAGAGGTCTAAACAAAAGGGGGGGGTGTGAGTGTGTGTGTATATATATATATGTGTGTATGCATATATATAACTATATATAATATAACTAGGTACTCATGTCTATATGTTAAGGTTGCAGATGGACATTGGGTCTCTACTTAAGTACTCACTCAACACAAGAACACTTTGTTCTAATAATCTGGCATTCTCTGATGCACACCTTCTCTACGCGATTGAATGCTGAAGACAAACTGGGTGCATAAGCAAAAGTGGTGACAAAAGATGATGGTGTTTAGCTTTCAAAAGATATATTGTCTGGGGTCTTAAAAGTTTGAAAATAAACGAGCAGCTATCTAGCTAAGAAGAAACCAAAATCCACATGGAAAAAGCACACCAGCCTGTGTGATCATGAAGTGTCGATGGGATCAAGTATCAGGCATCTAAGACCCAGAACAAAATCATACTCAACGTGAATGGGAGGCTCATGGAGTGGAGACCCAATGACCATCTGTACACAATTGGTTATTCCCTCACAGAGGGGTCACAGGGAAGAGATGAGTCAGTCAGGGTGCAGTATACCATCAATAAAACACACAACTTTCCTCTAGTTCTTTGGTGCTTCCTTTCACCCCACTCTCATGACCTCAATTCTACCTTACAAATTGGATTCAGCCAGAGTATACACATTGCTACATATAGGAGCCTGCAACACAGGGAATCCAGGATATATATACCCCTCCGGGCCAACAAAGACAGTAGAGATACCAGGGAGATTAGGTGAAGGTGGGGGGAGGAAGAGGGCACAATCACAAGGATCAATCTAGAATCCCCTCCGAGGGAAACAAATAAAAGAAAAGTGGGTGAGGGGTGATGAAGAATAATGTAAAATATAAAAATAGTAATCTATAATTTATTAAGAGCTCATGAGTGAGGGTGGGTGGTGGAGGAAGGAGGAAGAAATGGAGAGTTGATATCAGGGGTGCAAGTGGGAAGAGAATGCTTTGAAAATGATGATGGAGCATATACGCAACTGTGCTTGCCACACTGGATGAATATATGGATTATGATAAAAGATATAAGAGCCCCTAACAAAAGTATTTAAAAAACAGAGAAAGATAAATAAATGAAAGCATCTCTGTTGATCCAAATTGATGTTTCAATAATCATTGCTAAACAGTCATACATACAGGGCCTTTACAAAGCCACATATATACCACTGCATGCTCTTTGGAGTCTAAATCCTACTTGGAACTCAATGATAATGTATTTTTTTTACATTCCCATGGATCTAAATTGCAGCTTGCAAAATCATCCATCAAATTCATTTATGTTTAAAACAAGCATATGAAAATATTGAATTATGTGAATCCTTGTCCAACATATTATAACAGATAAATAACAGTCACTTTTGCCTTCAAAAGGATTAGTTTATTTATTCCAAATATGGTAATAATACCATTATGTGATAATCATGAAAGAGGCAAGTGACTATTTACATTTTGCTTTCAATTTCCAATAGCAGTACTCAAATAAGTGATTGGGCATTTTGCCTGTTTCAGCCGATCATCAATTTCTCTGAAAATCATATGCATTGAACTCAGCAACAAATACTATCTCACACAGTTAACTATTCTTTTCCTACTTATTTTTTCCCTTCAATTTAAGGAAATCTCTTTCTTTTCCTTCAACTTAAGAAATCTCTCAGCTTCACCCTTCTGTCTTCAGAGAACTGACCAAAGCAGGGGGAAAAAAACCACATTCAATAATCATTGGAATAAAAAGAATTGAAGATTATGAACAGAAGAAACAAAGTTACCATTTATAGGGAGTGTGGTGGTCATGTGCTTATGTTAATTTCATGATTGCGATGTAGGGGTGGAATCTAGCCTGTTAATCTGGAGATAGCCATTGAATAGCCAATGAGGCCTCTGTGTGGGCATGGCTTTCTCTGAGACTTGTGGGAAATCTCACGATATTTCTCTCATGGAGATGAGAAGCTATCCTCTCAGTTGTTGGGAGTTAGTCTCAGAGACAACGAACTACGGACAAGACAAGATGGCAGCATCTCAGGAGCTGGAGGAGCCGGAGGAGAAGCCACACGGCTTTACCCTGATGAAATCAGACCTCTGAAGCTGGAGAAGCCACGTGGAGACCCCTGCCAGCGCTGAGTTGCTTCTACCACCACTGGATGCTCTTGATGCACCCTGAGCCCTGGAAGCGAGGAGCCATAGGGAGACCCCTGCCAGCGCAGGATTCTGCACCCACTGACCTGTGACTTCATGAGTTGGAAGGAGACTTTATAGACTGATATCAGGCATATGGGCTAATATCAGACTTACGACTTTTGGCTGGACTGGATTGGGATGTTTTCTCAATGTTGCATTCCTCTTGTGTATAAACCTTTCCCTTATATCCATATGCGTGTCTATGATTTTGTTTCTCTAGTCTACCCAGACTAACACAGGGAGGAAGATGTCTGTTTCCCAGAAGTCTTAAGGGTTGACTCCATGATCAGGGAAACTCGGTTTAAATCCATGAGGCACTGTTTTGGGAAGACCTCTAGGTATACTTCTTCCAAACACCAAGTGCATTGTGACTGAGTGTATGTATGCAGCTCCTGGTGCCTCTCCAGGACAGTGGAGAACTGCCTTGTGGGTTTCCAAAGGTGTGAAATTTTATGCAAGTATAAAATTCATCTTTCTCTTGGCATACTCCTTATCAATGTTTTGTTTACACTTAATGTTCACCCATAAATATTTCACCCACATATATTTACTTTTAAGCTTTAAAGACCTTGTATCTTGAAGAGTACTGTTGTGTGGAATATTTATTTTTAACCATTCAGTAATATTCTTTCATGGATGTGTGTTAAAATGCTAAAAGGCAAGATATATAATATTCACATATGGTTTATATCCCTTTCAGCTGACTATCAATTTCTCTGAAAGTCTTATGTATTCAAGTTGGCAGAAAATACTATTTCACCCAAACTATTCTCCTGCTACCTATTTTCCCCTTAAACTTAAGGATATGTCTTTTGCCCTTAAATTTATGAAATCTCTCATCTTCACTCTTAATTTGTCTTTAGAGAACTGGTCCAAGCATGAAAGAAACCTGCTAAATCACATTTGACCTACCACCCACTTTACAGAAAAAAAAACCCCAACAACTTCCCACCCAGCAACCAAGAAGTTTCTTGTACAGTAGTCCATAATCCAGGATAAAATGTAGGTATTTGCTTTTGCAGCATCCCTTTACCCCCACCAAAGGACAGCATCGCCCACTTTGGGAAACACTGGCTTTACCATATTCCTGTTTAATAACTTAAAAATAGAGCATAAATGTCTTTCTATACCAATGTATCACTTTTTAACAGGTTCATATACAGAGCCCAGTTGTAGAGTCCAGGTTTTCCACTTGGCTGGTCATTGGAATCTAAACAGAATTCTACTCAATTTTGGGGAGATTCAGTGAAAATACAGATCCCTGGGCACCTCTTCAGAGCGATTCAGATTAATTTAGTTGTAAATGAAGCTCAAGGATTTTCATTTTCACCAGATCCCTAGGTGAGTCTATTTGACAGCCAAATTTGGGAACCTGGAGTGTAGAGTAAGTCTTATCTATTTACCATTCCTCAGATGAAAGAAGTGCCTTTTGATTTCTATATAAAATACACAGTAATGAACATGCTTGGTCTAAATTATTCCAAGTGTGTCCCTAATACTTTTAGGCACCATGGCATCAGTTCCCACATATGGTGACTCTAAGTACACTACAACAAAATGCTGCCTGGTCCTGTGCCATCCTTACAAGCTTCTCCATGTTAGGACCCATTGATGTAGCCACAAGATCATTTCATTTCAGTGAGAATCTTCCTCTTTTTCCTCTGACCCTCTACTTTATGAAGAATGATGTCCTTCTTCAGGGTCTGGTGTCTCCTGATAACCTGTGTGTAATGCATAAGATGTAGTCTTGCCATTCTCATTAATAAAAGTCACTTTGTCTATACTTTTTATCAAGACAGGCTTTTCCCTTTCTTCTTTCATCTTCTTTCATCTGACATCTATTCAATACTCAATGTCAACACCACAATTCAAATGGATCAATTATCTTACAGTCTTCCTTGTTTCTTGTCCAATTTTTCACATGCCTGTGAGGCTATTGAAAATACCATGGCTTGAGTCAGGTGTAACTTAGTGTTCAAGTCTTCAAGCACCTTTGCTTCTAAACAGTTTAAACTTATTTCAGTAGCAGAGTTGCACAATGCAATACATAGCTTGATTTCTCGCCTCCTTCTTCCATAGGCATTAATTGTAGACCACAAGAAAAAAAAAATCCCTGACATTTTCTCTCTTTATTGTGGTATCATTTATTGGTCTGCTTGTGAGGATTTTTGCTTTCTTTATGTTGAGTGTAATCCATCTCAAAAGACATTGCCTTTTATCTTCATAAGTAAGTTTTTTCAGTCCTCTTTGTTTTAGCAAGCAAAGCTCCATCTTCATATTCCAGGTTGTTAAATAGTCTTCCTCCAATCCAGATAATGCTTTCTTCTGCAGATAGCTTGGCTTCTCAGTATATTTGCTTAGCATACAGATTGAACAAATACGGTAAAAGAATACAACCGTGGCACATTATTTCTAATTTTAAACCACCCAATATCTGCTTTCTTTCTTTAAGGGACTGCTTCTTTTTCTAGGTACATTTTCTCTACAACTGCAATTAGATGTTCTGAAAATTCCATTCTTCACAATGTCATCCTTTCTATGTTATGGTTCAGTTGATTGAATACCTTTGCGTAGTCCATAAAACATATATAAAGACCCTTTCTGGTAGTCTTTGCTTTAAGACAGATTATATCCCTCAGTATAGATCCTCTTATGAATCTGTCTTGGGTTCTCTACATTTTCTTATCAAAGTACTGCTGAAGCCATTTTAAAAAAGTCTTCAGTAAACATATATTTGCCTATGATATGAATTACATTGCTTGATATTTTTGAATGCTATTGGATCGATTTTGAGGGGGTTCTGGGAGTGAGCATGAATCTAGATCTCCTCCAGTTGGTTGGCCATGAAGCTGTTTTCCAGATTTCTTGGCATAGATGAGTGAATGCTTCCAGTGTTGTATGTGTTTGTTGAGACATCTCATACTTAGAGTCTGATTGTTTTTGCAATTGCTTCAGTAAAGTTTGGACTTCTTTCTTCAACACTATTGGTTATTTTTTCATGTTCATATAATCAATATTTTTAATTAGGATCAAAATATGCACAACAAAATATTCAACTCAACAACTTTTGGATGTATAATTCAGGGCTGCTGATGATATTCTTTGTGATGTACAACTATTGCTGATATCCTTTTCCAAATTGTTCTGCCAACATCAGCATAAACTCAATGCCCCTTCAGCAAAAATGCTCCCTCCTTACCCAGTTACCTTGGGTTCTTGTGCACATGCTTACTCTTGAAATGGTTGAATATCAATCCACTTTTTTTGTCACAGTGACTCTATGTATTTCTTTTTTTAATTTTTATTGTACATATATAATTTAAACTTTTTCTACACAAAATATTTTGCCTATTTCCATAAATCTTTACTTTAAAATTTTAAATAAAATATTAGAACACATTATTTAATATTTTTAATAAAAATTTTATTTGGGACTCACAACTCCCACCACACAATCAATACATACATCAATTGTATGCATACCACATTTGCACACCTGTTGCCATCATCACCTCTGAAACATCCTCCCTCCACGTAGGTCCCCAGCACCAATTCCCCAAATATATATTATTTAATATTAATATCTATTTATATAATATCCTACTTCAAATATATTTCATATTACTACATGAATATAAAATAAATTTATCTTATATTTTTATTAAGATAAAATACAAGTATTGTCTAATATGCCATTAATTTTAAAATCACAGTATATGCATTCTCTTTTTAATCTTTGGTGAATTCTTTTAATTTGCACATGTGTCTAATTTTTGCAAAGTGTCAGTTTTTAATTTTCTTTCTGCTATGTGTATGTTTATTAAATGCATGTTTTAGGACCCCTAAGTTTTTCTCAATTTTTTTATTGATTATCTTTATAGTTGTAAATTTTACATTTAGGTCTTTAATCCACCTTGAGCTCATTCTTGTATATAGAGTAAGGAATGGATCCAATTTCATTCTTCTGCAAATAGACACCCAATTCAGTCAGGGCCATTTATTAAAGAGACTACTTCTTTTACATTTAATATATTTGAGCCATTTATTTAGAATAATCAATTGTTTGTAGGTGAATAGATTTACTTCTGTGTTCTAAATTCTGTTTCATTCGTCTGTATATCTATTGTACCAGCATCAGGCTATTTGACTACTTTGTTAGTTTGAGTTGTAGAAATAAAACCAGTAACACTCATATATGTATAAGAAAGAACATTTTGTCAAGAATAATTTTATATCAAGAAGGCATCCCAGTCCAGTCCAAATAAGTCCTAGTCTCCAATGTTAGCTGGAGCCTACTTTAGACTCTTGAAGTTGCATGCCAATGAGGAAAGAGGTGAAGCATATGCAGAGTTTAATATGAATCAAATGGGGAATCAAAAGATAAGGCATTGCATTTTAGCCCAACTGTGTTTGCTATAATGAACTCTACAATATTATCTGTCTGATAGCATGGTTATTCATATCCCTTGGCTATGGACAGAGGAGGATTCACTTGAGGTTTAATTTATGTGAAGTCCCTGCAAATGGATTTTGATCTTCTACTATCATGCACAGATTTGTGCAATTGGAGTGTTTGGAATTTAAGCTCTGATACTATTCCCTCATTCAGAATTTGCTTTTAGTATTTACAGTCCTTGAATCACACAGACTTGGGTGTCTTTTCCATGTGGGTTTAGTCGATGCCTCACTTACATGAGTACCTCTGATAATATTCTTTGATTTCTTCATCAGATTTTGCTATAACACCTTTATGTTCAGTTATTACTTCAAGTATTGAGCAGGGTGTATCATAAGAATGAATTGTTCTTATATTCAGGCTAGAGATAAGTGAGAGCTATGAGATTTTCTATTTATAGAATCATATCTTTCAATAGACTTGTACTTATTTTCAAATTTTGATGCCTTTAATTTCTGCTTGTTGACTGAGATTTCTGTCTTAAACTCCCAACACAATGTTGAATAAGGGTATTTATGAAGGGAATTTGTGTCTGGTGCCTGTTTCCATGGGGAATGCTTCAAGTTCCTCTCCACTAAACCTTATGTCCACTACTGGCTTTGCATATTTGCCCCCCCCCCCATTTTTGTGAACCTTTGTATTTAAAAAATCATTTCATTGGGGACTCAACTCATCACAATCCACAAATACAGCCATTGTGTGAGACACATTTGCACATATATTGCCATCATCATTTTCAAAGCATTTTTCTACTGAAGCTGTTGGGATCAGATTTCACCCCTCCCCACCCTCCTTCCCTCATGAGCCCTTGATAATTTATCATTTTTTTCATATCTTACACCAACTCCTGTCTCCTTTCATCCACTTTTCTGTTGTTCATCCCTCTGGGATGGAGTTATATGTCACCCATTGTGATTGGTTCCCCTTTTTCCTCCCACCTTCGTTTTACCATTCTGGTATTGCTTCTCTCATTGTTGTTCTTGAGGGGTTTATCTGCCCTGGATTCCCTTGGTTATGTTGAGGAATTGCCCTTCTCTTCCTATTTTGTTCAGTGTTCTTCGCAGGAATGGTTCTCACATTTTGTCAAGTGTTCTTTATGCATCTAATGATATGCTCATGTATTTCTTTCCTTTGTTTTATTTATATGATAGACTGCATTGATTATTTTTCTAGGCTACTGTCCTTGCATACCTGGAATGAATGGCACTTAGTCATGCTATATATAATTGCATTCTATTGACTGGAATGTTTTTTGAAAATCTTTGCATCCAGGTTGATGAAAGATACTGGTCTACAATGTTCTACTTGGTGTAGTTTTGCTTTCAGGGTTATGCTCACTTTATAAAATAAGTTTAAAAGTTTCCCATCATTTTCTAGATTCTAGAATATTATAAAATGAATTTGATATCAAGCTCTTTTTTTTTTAATTTTTGGTAGAACTCACCAGTGACACTCTGGTCTCACTAATTTTTTGTGTTGGGAGTTTTTTAGTACATGATCAATTTCCTCTTTTGGTATGGGTTTGTTCAGGTTTTCTACATCAGTCAAGTTTGTTTAGGGGGTAGCATGTTTCTAGACAATTTTCCATTTCTTCTAGGTTTTCAAGTTTGTTAGAATACAATGCTTGGGTTATTATCTTTTTATTTCAGTTGTTTTTGTTGTTATGCCATTTAAAAATCAATCATTTTATTGGGGGCTCTTACAGTTCTTATAATAATACATACATCAAAGGTGTCAAGCACATTTGTACATATGCTGTCATCATAATTTGCAAAACATTTTCTTTCTACTTTAGCTCTTGGTATCAGTTCCTCTTTTTGTCTTCCTTCCCACCTTCCCACATGGTGACCCTTTGATAAATCATAGTTATTGTTATTTTCATATCATAAACCATTTGCTACCTCTTTCAGCCACATTGTGAGATTCATATTTTCTCTTTTTCCTTAGTTAAGTTTACCAGGGATTTGTCAATTTTGTTAATTCTTTCCAAGAACCAAATTCATGTCCTGTTGATTCTGTTTGTTGTATTTCTGATTCATTTATTTATGCCTTAACCTTTATTATTTCTTTTCCTATGTCACTATAGAAAGGTATTGATACTTTTCCTCCTAGTCATTGAAAATGATGGATTAACCTGTTAATTTTTATTTATTGTTATATTTTGGTGTATTTTTATATTTTGTGCTTATTGTTAGAAATGGCCCTGTAAAAATTACTTTTCATGTGTCCAAAAGGATTTCAATTATTTTAATTTTTGTTTGCTTCAAGGAATTTTAAACTTTCATTCTTTTTTTGGGGGGGGGGTGTTACAATCTCATTTAAGAATGGGTTGCCTTTCTTTTTTGTTTTTAAATAATTTTATTGGGGGCTCCTACAACTCATCACAATCTATACATCCATTCTTTGTGTCAAGCATATTTATATACTTGTTGCCATCATTATTTTCCAAACATTTTCTTTCTACATGCTCCCTTGCTATCAGCGCCCCATTTTTTCTTTGCCTCACCCCTGTCCCCCATCAGGAATTGTTGACAATTTATAAATTGTAATTATTTTTCATGTCTTACACTGACTGGTCTCCCTTCTCACACTTTTCTGTTGTCCATCTTCCAGGAAGGGGGTTATATGTAGATCACTGTGATCTGTTCCCCAGTTCTCTCTCCACCTTCCAATTCTCCTACTGGTATCACAATTCTTGTGATTGGTCCTGAGGGGCTTATCTAGCCTGCATACCCTGGGGTTTTCAGCTTTTATCTGTACCTATATACAAGCTCTGGAATTTTTAAGGTAGAATTGGGATCATGATAGTGGTGGGGAGAAAGCTTTAAAGAACTGGAGGAAAGCTGCAGGTTTAATCAGTGCTATAATTCACCCTGACTAGTCATCTCTTCCACGTGACCTTTCTGTAACATATGTCCAATTGTCTACAAATGGGCTTTGGATCTCCACTCTGCATAAACTTTTATTTTTTATTTCTTTAATTACTCAATAGATTTTTAGAGTATTATTCAATTTCCATATATCTGATTTTTTCTATGATCATTCTATTGTAGAATTTTATGGCATTTTAATTTGAAGGAATGCTTTGTAACATCTTGATGTTTTAGAATTTATTAATGCTTGCTTTGTGACCTAGCATATGATCTATTCTGGAAAATGTTCTTTTTGTGCTGGAACAGAATGTAATTTGTGCTGTTGTTGGGTGGAGTGTTCTGTAAATGTTTAAAAGGTCAAGGTGGTTAATTGGGTTGTTTAGTTCTTCTACATCTTTGTTGAGTTTTTCTTCTAGTAGGCAGTCCCTCAGTGAGAGTGGCGAATCAAAATATCCTGTTATTATTGTAGAGTTGCCTATTTCTCTCTTCAACTCTAAAAGTTTTATTAATGTATTTTGAAGATCTTTCACTGGGCACATGTATCTATTGTGGTTACATCTCCATTTTCAGTAGAACTTTAGATCATTATATAATGCATTTAATTATTTTGGATGCTAAACTTGGCATGAGTGCATTTATCAGAATTAAGTGAGCCATCCTTGTTCTTTTTGGGTTGTTGTTGGTCTTGTTTTTAGATGTTGTTGGGTTGGTTTGGATTCATAGCAATGGTACGTACACCAAAAGGGAACTCTACCAGGACCTGCACCTCCTCACAATTGTTCCCATGTTGGAGTTTGCTCTTTTAGCTGGTGTCAGTCCATTTCATTGAGGACCATTTCTCTTTTTCACTGTTGCTTCATTTTATCAAGCATGACATCCTTTTCCAGGGACTGCTCTCCTTGTAACATGTCCAAAGTTTGTGAGACAAAGTATCACCATCCTTGCCTGCAAGTAGAATTCTGGTTGCACTTTTTCCAAGGCACATCTGTTTCATGGTGCTTTCATTATTCTTTGCTCACATCAGAGTTCAGAAGCATTGATTTTTCTCTGACATTAGTGGTTAGTGAACAAATATGAAAAGCAACCATTTTGTCTTTCTTGCAGGCTGATGGGTATATCCCAACACTGATAGCATTGCACTGCAGAGTCTATCTTGAAATACTACTTTTGACAATGAATAAGATGCCACCACCTTCATTTATCTTTCCCAGTATAGTAGAACATGATTGCATGATTCAAAAGGGCCAATATTTCTAATGCTGATGCCGAATTTCATAATAGACAGCTTCTAACTTTTCTAGAATCCTACTTTGTACATTCCATGCTCTGATGATTAATTCTTAATATTTGGAGAAATCTGGTCTCATTTTGAATTGTGCCACGTCAGCAAATGGAGGTCTCAAGTGTTTTACTGTGTAGGTCAGGGCGGACTCCACTTTGAATAAGCAGTTCTTTCCCATCCATCTTTCTGAGTGGATTCCAACTTGAGAGGCTCTTTTTCTGACATTATATTGGGCGTTCATGAGCTTTTTTTTTTTTTTTTTTCAGAAGCAGGCTTCCAGGTCCTTTACCCTAGTTTGTGTTAGTTGGAAACTCACCTATTACCTCTTTACCATGACAATCTTAGTCTGGGTTTTCTACAGAAACAAAACCGGTGAAAATACATGAAGAGTTATCTCAAAGAAAAACTCAAGATGTTGCAGAAGCTGCAAAGTTCCAAGTCCATGATTGAAATGTCACGTTGGAGGTTTCTTTTGGCTTAAGTAGCTGCAGGGGCTGATCAACTCAAGTTGTGCAGATCAGATCAGACAACTTGCTTCAAGCTGGTGGATGCAGAGGTGAAGGAATCCAAGGTTGGCAGGGGAGCTAGCAGGCTCCTGACTCGCAGGCTGCAGAAGCTAATGACTCCGAGCATGCACAGTCAGTATGACTTGCTCACATTGAAAGAACTGAAAGTCAGAAGGACAGTGCACACTGGAAGTAGGTCGCACCTCTGAGAAAAGCCCCTTTCAGCTTGTTGGTTGCTCATAGCTCATCTCTTCATGCAGGTGATTGCATTACATCAGGTCCCATCATGAGAAAAAGCTACGCCATCACTGACAAACCACTGAACGTCGTGTCTACCACCCAGAAAGTTGGATGGCACCATACGAGTACTAGGAGCATATCTTTCTGAATCACACCCAAATGCTAGCAACCGCAATATGACAATTTGACAAACAAGTGGTGGAACACTTTCCTAACAATTAGGAGTTTCCATGGATATTTAGAGCATCTGAAAAGCTCTAAATAACACCATTGCTTTCTTAGAATTTTTGTATTTCTTTTATTTATAAATCACTTTATTGGGGACTCTCACAGCTCTTATAAAAATCCATATATCGATTGTATAGAACACATTGGATTTTTGTATTTACATTATCAGGAGTTTTGCGCCCAACCCTGTATTGCTGCTCAAGTTCTTCCATCACATGGAGTCTTGTTATTTTTTATTTTCCATAATTTGATAGATAGAAAATGACTAATTACATGGGAAACTAACCTTTCTTCATGTCTTTTTGCTATATGTCTTCCTGATTTTTCAGTTTCCTGTTTAGGGCTATTGCCACATTTTGGCTTTAGGGAAAGAGGAACAGGTCACCTTTTTCTTACTTCATTTATAAAACGATTTCTATATTTAGGATATAAACTTAAAACAAATTCACTGGCCCTGAGTTGATTCTGACTTGGTCAACCATAGGGTCACAGTTGAGCTATAATCCACAGGGATTTTAACAGTTGGTATTTAAGATAATGAAAGCAAAAATCAAAACCAAGCCCAATATTACTGAGGAAATTCCAGCTCAGCGACACAGCAATGTTTAGAATAATTATTCTTTAATCAAACATATTGAAGCTACTTTTCTTAAATTATTGTTCTCTCTAATTTATGTATGGTAATACTTTAAAAAGAAAGTTAAATGTATATATTTTATTAACTAAATTTTAAATGTATTCCGATAACATATTCTTTGCTTGAATTTTCATCAGAGATAATTTGGTGAAGTAGAAAGAATCTACCCATGCTACTTTAATTTTCACTTCCCTCACAAGATCCAATTGGTTTTAAATGCTAACCATGACCTTAACAATCCATGTCGGGGTTGCTGAACAGAAAAATAGTAACTTCCACTACAAACCATTTCTTGGAACAGTAGAGTATTCGGGAAAAAAAGGATGTTTTATGTAAGGATTGACATAGTGGCTGCCACAATGAATTTAGATATAACAATTTTGAGAAAGCTGTAGGACCAGACAGTGTTCCTTTATGTTGTATGTGGGGTTACTATAAGTCAGAACAGACTCAATGGAATCTGAAACCAGCAGAGCCTGGGTCATTATGCTATCAATAGTGCCACTGCCAGCAGTCTGTCTACAGGGGACTGCTCCCCGTCTACAGGGGAGTCTAGCAGGGAAGCAGTCATTAATGTGTAGAGCGGGGACAAACAATTCAAGCACATCTTTGAGCTTAGCCTTCTCTCTTTTTCAAATGGTGTGATGCCAAGCTTGACTTCCAGTGGCAGTTCTTCACAGAGAAAGTGCATAGAGAACATATCTACTTTCGTTTGTGACAAAAAAAAAAAAACAAAAACAATGCTTAACACCCACAGAGTTCTCATCCATAAAGCATTTTTTATTTCTAAAGAGAAGTAAGCAGATGAAGGAATTTTAAAAATGCAAAACAAAGAAAGATATGACAAGTTAAAATCAGTAATACTTCTGGGTATATAAGTGCTGTGTCTCTATTGCTTCAATTTAGACTGTGGAAGTTTATTTGTATAAAAAAATCATTTAGCAAATATAACTGCTTGCTTTTCCTAGCTTATGTCCCCACTGCCACTTTCCACAAAACCAGTCATAATGATATTCCCAACATATTGGAATTCTTACACATTGTCCAAACAATTAGATTTAAAATTTAACCTCCAGAATAGAGCACTCCTTTCCTTTGGAAAGATTTTTAGCTGACCATTATGTACATAATATTTTCCATTTATGTTTCATAGACTCAAGGACAAAATACTTATGATAAAAAAGTAAAATATTTTCTAAAAACCCAAATGTGATAAATTCATTTCCTAATGAAGCACAATGTATTAGAAATCTGTTAAAATATTAGCCAAAAAGTATTTTTTAGCTGGGGGTCACTGCTGGAATTTATGAGGCCTCAAGATGATATAAAATACCCAGCACATACATAGCAGTTCCTCAGTTGCCTTTGCTTTGGGTTTGGCTACATTTTTAGAGCATATTACCTTCACACTTTTAGGGGGGGGGCAGTTCATTATTTGTATGTTTTGGAAATTAAGTGTGCCATTGCATGAATGAACTTTCACAAAGGTCCTAAATTCTTTAATGTAAGAAACAATTGTGTTTTCTTTCATAATTTCTACTTACTTTGATAGTCATAGATCCCTTTTTCCACACTACAATTCTATTAGTCACCTATCATTACTCCTGAGCTTTTGTGTCTCATTCTTTGTTTAAATAGTTAACCCATGTATGATTTGTTTTGGTTCAAGATAGTGTTCTAATTTTGTGTAAATGGTGTGCCAGCTGTCTCAACACCATTTAATGAACAATCAAGTCTTTCCCCATTGCTTTGCAAACCCACTTAACACCTCGTGTTTCTGGACTGGAAGCTGACCATCTGTTCAGTTTTCCTATGAAGACTCTAAGCAAGAGAAATGTAGGAATAGACAATTTTCAAAACCTACGAGTTCAGATTCCTTGACCATTTGCCGTTAATCCATCAGTTTTTACTGAAACAGTGGAAAGATATATGGGTCCCAAGATATCTGCCAAATTCTGCTCTGCACAGATCTCCCAGACCTGTGTCTCATGTCATCTACCCAAGAGCCACACTACCCATGGTGCACCAGGAAGCAGCACAGGACTACAAGCAGTCACTGTTTGCAGAATTGCATGAGTCTTGTAGGATACATATCATTTAAAATCTCCCTAACTCTTGGTTGGAAACTTAATATGTTGCCATATGTGTACATTTCTGCAAACTATGAGGCCACTAGGAACCCAGGCAGCCCTGTCAGGTAATCATTGGACTGGTAAGATTGGCTGTTCAATACCACCAGCCGCTCCATAGGAGAAAGATGAGGTTATCTGATCCCATAAAGATTACAGCCTCAGCAACCCTGGAGTCGCTCTGAGCCGGAATTGACTTGATGCCACTAGGTTAACATGTAGCAGTTTATATAATTATTTGCAAATACACTGTGTTACTTGAAGAAGTAAAACTTACATATCTGCTTCTTAGAGGACATGAACCAGGACAAAACAAAAACATCCCCAAATATCAACAACTACAAATTTTAATAGTAGTCTTGTTTCACCCAATTATAAAATGTGGGTACAATTATTGCAGCACCACTTACCCCATTTTTTTCAGATGAGAAATAGAAGCAAAGAGAACTGAAATCTCACTTTCTAGTAAAGAATTTGAAACCCTATGGTAGCCGCTGTCAAAAACCATCAACCTCATCTGAACTTGACAACTGAAATGATCTAGTGAAACTGATGAAGGGTCCTTTGTATGGCCTCTGATTGCTTGACTGACAGGTTATTAATTTTTTATTTTTTCTGTGGTGTAGTATATACATATATAAACATTTGTCAACATTTTTTGTCTTTAGTGACGTTCATTACCTTCATCATGTGCTGCTATCACATTATGGGTTGCATTACCCTTAATGGCTGGGCAATAGCAATTTATGTAACTGTCAGTGGCATCTCTTTACCACAAGAGTTTACTTTTGTCCTGAGGTGTTTTCATTCTAGGTTGTTAAAAGAAATCAACAACTCTTAAGTGTTTAAGGTGAGATGTCGTTTCCACAAAAGAATTGTTAAGCTATTTCTTTAATTGTACAAAGTAGCAACAAAAACAACACAAGAAAAAAAACAACAAGCATATAAACAAAATGTTGATGTGGTTTTACTGGGTTCTAAAGTTCATATCTATTATATTCCCCTCTTGGATGGTACAGTCTGCCATGAATGATGGCTCTAATCCAGGTGCCAAATACTCCTCACATCCTAGTACCTTCTGATATCGCCATGTTCCTTCTCTGTCAGTTAAGAATGAAAAGGTCAGTGTGAATCATGACTTCCAGTTATTAATTTTCAAAAATTATCCAATATGATAGGACACAATTTTTTCAGCTTCCAGGGCTTATGCTTTGCTTTGCTCACACTCTCTCATCAGGAAACTGAAGTTTGTTGATGTCCATTATGTGCACAAAGACACACAGCTCGCGGGCAGCAGATTCTGGTAGAACTCTCTGATCGCCCAAGCTGGGCCTTGGCTCTCTCTCTGGCAGCTGGCCGCTTTCAGCTGGATGTCAAATCCAGCTTGTTGATGATTGTTGTGGCCACTAGTTGGCTGACGCTGGTTTCTTGTAAGCAGACACCGCTTGAAAACTCTCTTCCTTGTCCCACACAAAAAAGTGCCTGTGAATTGGTTTAGGGTAGATATATGTAAACTTTATATCGATTCTCAACTTTTCTCAGCATAGAGACATACAATTTATAGTGTTGCACCCCTGCAATGCAGGGACCAGAGCCTGAATAGTTTGTAAGTACATCTCCTAACTCCTTTTAATGGTCAGATGTCACAAAAAGCTTTTTGCAGGGCCCACAAAATACAATTCTTGCATATTTTTGTTGTCACGACATTCAATCAATGCACTCTACAAAATATGCTTTTAATTTTCTACATAAAAATACTATGTAAAAACAGCACTTGGCTCACTCCACACCCACTTCCAGCCCCTTCTTTCTTGTTGCCATATACTCTAGGGACAGGAAAGCTATGGACTTATTTCCCTTGTGGTTTTAGGTGGCCACGTGAGAGGTAAGCAAAATTCTGTTAAAGGGGGTTTCTCGGGAACAGTCCTGGTAGCAGAAAGCGTAGTCACGAAGGGTGGGTTCTTGTGGGTTGATAACTTGAGGTTCAATAAATATTCTGGTAACCATGAAGCAATAAAGATGGCATGGTACAAATCCAGAGAGACTATGGGTCCCAGATGACATCATTTAAGTACTTGAAGGCATCCTGAAGATGCTCATACACTTATTATTTTATTTTTAAACATAAAAGTATGTTTTTCATAATAAAATTTTCAAATTAAAAAAAAACCTTGTACAAAGAAGAAAAATAAGGCACCAAGAAGATATATAAATTCCAATTTTTTTTTCAACAAACAACAGAGCTGCAAAATAGGTATAGGTAAAATAATAGGAGGAATAAACGAATCTGCTGCTGGAGTTAGAGATTTTAATACTCCCCTTTCAGCAATTGATAAAACAGCTAGGCACAAATCCATGGAGGATATAGAATAACTCAATATGGCCAGAAACCAATGGGATCTGACAGCTATGTATAGATCACTCCCTCCCCTTTCTCCTCCCAGTCCTGCACTGGGCCCCAAAGCACACTCTCCACATACACCATCAGACTCTACAACAAACACTTAAGGAACCAAATAAAATGGTTTCAGATGACAATTCTGGAACTCAGAGTTCCAACAGAAAAGATACAGAAGTAGATCAAATACTGATGTAAGGAGGAGACTGAATGCAAACAGTCATCAGAAGAGGTGGATTGTGAAGCAGTACTGTGCAACCAGCTTCAACTATTATCCCAAACAGGGCTGCAAAGGGAGTGGGAGCAGGTTCCTATCGCCTCCACTCCCCACCCCTGCCCCCAATCCCCATGGCTCAGCCCCCCTTGAATGGTGCTGCATGCTTCCCTGGAGTGATCCCTCTATCCTTGCTGGATTTTCTTGGTTGTAATATGCATAGCAGTGGATTCTCAAGTCTTTTTTGGAGCATCTGCGTGGGTTTGAACATCTAACCTTTTGGTTTGCAGGCAAATAGGGTAAATACTTAACCATCGTGTCACAAAGGCTTCTTTATAAACTCACTGCCGTGGAGTCAGTGCACAGTGGGTTTCCGCTAAGATAACTAATTATGATCAGGAAAAACAAAACAAAAATCCAGTTTTTCTCCCTCAAAGCAGCTGGTGTCTTTGAACTGCTGACCTTGGGAATCACAGCCCAATGTGTAACTACTACACGACCAGGGTTTCATTTTAGCTGTACTTCAAAATAACTCAAACCCTACAGTTACCCAGTTGATTCTGACTCATAGGGACCAGGCTCCTCAACTACACCAAGACCCCTCTTACTGGACGTTTCCTCATACACAAACGAGCACACTCACACATACAGGAAAACACAATTTTATGCCTTCTATGTTGTTTAACTCAAGTCAGAGAATAGCCCCTTCTTCTTATCTCTCTCAAAACTGCCATATCCTTTTAATTTGGGGGGGACTTTTAGCATTTCTCTTGTAAAATTTGCCTTAACTCTCCATTCACCATTTCTTACCCAAATTCTTTTTAATTTAAATTGGCTTTATAGTCAGTGAGATGTTTATAAATTTAGTTCTACCTCTAGAAAAATGGTAGGATTTCAGCTCCTTCAAGTTTACTGTGTACTCAGCCAGTAAAATGCCATATGAAATGACAGGAGACATTGGATGCTATCCCTGCTTCTCTTTCTCTTTTCATATCTGAATGTGACTGCAATTTTATAGATAACAATAGTTTGCTTAGATATTAAATATTTGGGTCTAATATTTTATGCACATGCTGCTTTCAAGCAGTTTTAATGCAGATAGAAGACATAATTAAATTGTTATACTTTCCTATTCATTCATTTGTGCATTTGGAAGGGCTTGGAGGCAGGCGAAGGGAAGGTGCTGGTGCAAAGGCACATTGTGGGTCGCTCCATATTAAGTAGCATGGCCTTTCAATCATAAGTTCCATATCTACCCTTACTTTAAAAAATAGTCTTCTCTTATATTTTTGAGCATTTTCATTTCATTTGTTTAGCTTCCTTGAGGGCTTTTGCTCCTTAAAGGCGTGGCATCCTTTTGTCTTTCTTTGTAACTCTTAGCTTTCCCCCCCTTTAACTGCACACACTTGCCATCCTTAACATCTGTCCTTCACATCTCTCTTTGTAAGGAATAGTTGCATTAAATTATGCTGATTCCAGTGCAGCGTTAACATTTGAAATAAGTGTCCCATTTCTCTGCCACATCTCCTGAGCCCTCCCAGCTCACTTTTGCTTTCTGCTTGCCTTCTCACATCTTCTTTGATTCCTAGATCTTTTCTTTGTGAGTTGAGTTTTGACTTTGTGAACCAATGTTTGTTAGTCCTGTTGTTCGGCTTTTCAAATGAATGCTTCTGGTGAATATTCATCATCTGGATTTTGTAAAGCATGTTTCTTTCTTCCTTTTGCCTGGTGATGCTTATATTTCTCAGCCTGGTTGTTTTATGATTATTACTTGTCTTTAGATGGAATCTGCTTTAATTTTCTGAGTCAAGTATTTTTAAAGAATGTGATCAAGGATAGAGGATGGTAGAGTATGGGGAACCTTTGGTTTATAACACTTTGCTTACAACTCTGAAGTAGACTTTCTCTAAGAACTCGTTATTTCCTCTCCCACCAAGAAAGACCACATCTTGTCTATTCATGTGATTATTTCATTTTGTTCTAGTAGCTAGTGGTCGCTACTTTTACTGTGTTTCCACCTTGAATACACAAATCCCTGGGAAGAAGAGATAATTCACACACCCGATGCTAACTGGAAGGTTGGAGGTACAAGTCCCTCACCACTACCCTGAGAGGCCTTAGCTTAAAAGAAAGCCCTGAGGGTCTACTTTTGGAAAGTCAGTCCTATGATTTAGGAAAATTAAAGCACTATGGAGTACCTTTCTACCTAAACACAGATTCCTTGGTCTTCATGAGTTGCAATCAACTCTGGAACAAGGAAATTTTGAGGGCATTGGTAGTTCAGGAGGGAAAAAATGCTTTCATATGATAGACTCATAGTGAAATCCCTGCAGTACATCAGAGTTGGGAAAGGGAAGTAGAGATGGAGGGAATGAGAGAGAAGAGAAGGGAGTAGGTGGGGATAAGTGGAGAGAGAATATGTGAAGGTCAGAAAATGGGAAGCTGCTGAAAGATGAGAGCAGGAAGTGAGGACAGTCATGAGGATGGGGGAGAGTGGGAGAAGGAAGAGAGTGAAAAAGGAGTCAGGGCACTCAGTGGATGAGAGGAGGGGGCTGCTGTATGGAATAGACATTCTCATGTACAGAATGCTGGAAGTAAATGCTCTCCATTCTTACCTGGCTCGTTAAGTGGCCATGTTCCCCGAAGCCATTTAGAAGCCTTTGAGAAAGAGAGTAAGTATACTTTTTCTCCCAAACTTTACGACACAAATTTGGAAATAGATATTTCTTTTCTTTTGATCATTTTATTGAGATCTCTTATTATTGTAATTCTTATTACAGTCCATACATCAATTGTTTGTTTCTGTTTGTTTTTGTTTTTGGGCATCACTGCCCTCTGGTGGTCGTGGGAGCTACCCAGCCTTGAAGCTGCTGGGTTTAAACTGCCAAGCCCAAGCCAGTGGGCCGCAGTCCCGCACTCAACCACTACGCCACCGGGGTTCAGTCCATCCATACATCAATTGTATCAGCATATTTGGACATTTTTTTCCTCAAGGAAGTTTGAAAGGAAAAATAGAGTTGTTTGTTTTAGTTCTTGCACTGGGATCTGTGTGCGGGCAGTCATTATACAAACAATAGTCACAATATCCTCTCGACAGTAGAACTTTCAGGTTGCTTCATACTGATTCGTTGTTTATTGCAGGCTGTCTTGCCAGAGAATGCCCACGTGCTGCTTCTGTAGTAAAGCATTTTAGGGCAGGCTTTCCAACCCCTCTAGCTATAAACTGAATTCAAGAGTTTGGGAGCAACTAGGTCTTCATTGTGCTGAAGTAAGGCTATTAAAAAGCACATTTAAACTCATTGACCTGCTTACCCTTCAGCCTTCAGAAATATCCTTCCGGGCATGGGGGTGGGGTGGGTGGGACGGAATCCTCACAGAAAACGTAAAAGTCAGTGTTTTCTAAGTTCGCACCAAATGTATGTTCAGAAAGGAAAGAAAGCACCAACACCCAGTGCTTCAGACATTACATTTTCAGATACACAGAAGAAATAAGGATCCTGATATGGGAAAACACCCACATGGAAACAGATGGCACAGCACTCCTCTGCCCCTGTTTTGGACTACAGGGTCTCTTGGCCACTAACTGAATCCACCCAGGAGTGTCTGGGAAGAAAAGACAGGGAAATTGCTACCAGCAATTGGGCAATTCTATACTTTGACACATTGGGTAGCTCCGTTAGTCAGAATTGACTTGATGGCAATTGGTTTGGAGTTCTATGGAATCTTTATATAGGAAACAGAAGCTACAAGTAGCAGATAATTAAACTTTTGGAAGAATTCAGACAATGATGACATTTGTCAAGTGGGAATGTTGATTTACTCCATGTTAATTGATTCGGCCCTTTCTAGCTAAGCAACAACATCATTGCCATAAATTGCATCATATTTCTTTTCAACACAATGGTTTTCTTCAAAGGGAGTCTGGTCATTTTTTAAGGTAAAAAAAAATGAACCCTTGGTGTCTCTAGTTGCATTTTTCTGTAGTACCAGTGATAGCAGTACTGTAGTTCAGAGAGTAGTTAACAGTCTCTGTTTGGCTACTTATAATTCGAATTTACATAAGGCTATTCATAAGACTAGAATAGGAACCAAGAAATGAATCTATGAGAACTTCAAAACAAATTGCAATGATGTAAAGTTCAAACCCACAAGTCACTCTGCAGAAGAAAGATGAGGCTGTCCACTCCAGTAAGATTTATTCTTTTTTTGGGGGGGGAGGGGGGCATCACTGCTCTCCGGTGGTGGGAGTAGGAGGCCCAACCCCACTGCTGGAATTGAACCTCCGTCCCAGTGGGCCACAGTCCCGTGCACAACCACTACGCCACCAGGGCTCAGCCCCAAGATTTATTCTTGAAGATGCTCTCTATTTTAGTGGTTCTCAATTTGTGTACCATGTTCCCTTTGGGGACTGAACAACACTTTCACAAGGGTCACCTAATTCATAACAGTAGCAAAATGACAGTTATGAAGGAATAACAAAAATAATATTATGGTTGGGAGGGGGGGAGTCATCACCACATGAGGAACTACAAAGTGGTGGCATTAGGAAGGCTGAGAACCACTGCTCTGTAGAGTACTATGTGTCGAAATGCTGTTAATAGCAGTAGATTTTGTCTTAAGTAGAAGTGAGATGCAAAGTATAAATGTATTTTAAATCATTTCATTGGGGCTCATATAGCTCTTATCATAATACATATATACATTGTGTCAAGCACATTTGTACATTTGTTGTCAAGCACATTTGTACATTTGTTGTCATCTTCATTTTCAAAACATGTTCTTCCTACTTTTAAAGTGACCAAATTCTAAGCAAAACACCATTGAATGGGGGGAGGGAGGGTTCTTGATAAAAAATTTGGTCTATATGGTAAAGTGACCACAAGCCTCGCTTTTGGCAGGACAATCCCGATTTCAAATAATTTTTTCTGCGTTCCGCTGCATTTTAAAAAAGTCCTGATCGTTGGAAAGTATGCACAACAAGTGAGGGAACTAGGGAACGCGGGAGAACTGGGAAAGAATATACACCACCATCCGCCCCGCCATCCCCCGTCTGATGTCCTGCTTTACCAATGTTAAAATCTGGTCACTTTACTATATGGAGCAACTAAAATGTTCATAGAATGCAAAAACAGTGTTGCAATACATTTATTTAATTTTTAAAACGCCATGGGATGTGAGACAAATTGTTAAAAAAATGGTACATCTGGTCACCTTACCTACTTTAGTCCTTGGTAACAGCTCCTCCTTTTCTCCCCTCCCTCCCTCCCTTCCTCCCTCCCTCCCTCCCTCCCTCCTTCTCTCCCTCTCTCCCTCCCTCCCTCACAAACCTTTGATAATTTATAACCCATTATTATTATTTTTTCATATCTTACACTGACCAACGACTTCCTTCACTCACTTTTCTGTTGCCCAACCACAGGCAGGAGGGTTATAAGTTGATCATTATGATCTATTCCCCTTTCTGCCCCTAACTTCTCCTTCCCCTCATTATTGGTCCTGAGGATTTTTTCTGCCCTGGATTTCCTGTGATTCCAGCTGTTATCTGGACCCGTGTGCATGCTCTAGTCTCACTGAATTTGTCATGTAAAATTGGGCTTATGATAGTGGGGGGAAGGAAGCATTAAATAACTAGAGGAAGGGTGTATGTTTCATTATGCTACACTGCACCCTTATTGGCTCATCTCTTCCCCATGATCCTTCTTTAAGGAGATGTCCAATTGTCCACACGTAGGCTTTGGGTCTACACTCTGTACTTCTGTCATTCACATTGATATGATTTTTTGCTTAGGTCTTTGTTGTCTGATACGCAATCCCATCAACACCTCATGATGACACAGGTTGGTGTGCTTCTTCCTTATGGACTTTGTTGCTTCTCAGCTGCATGGCTGCTTGTTTATCTTCAAGACTTTAAGATCCCAGGCACTATATCTTTTGATAGCCAGGCACCATAAGCTTTGTTCACCTCATTTGCTATGCATACATTTTGTCTTTAGCGATCATGTCTGGAAAGTGAGCAGGAAGAATGCCAAGTTATTAGAACAAAGTGTTGTGACTATGAAATATTTTAAGAGGCTTTAGGGCACACACCTTTTAGAAAGAAAACCAGATATGTATGCAATCAATGAATAAGAACATAATGTGAAAGATTGACAGCAGCTCCAGGGTGTTGTAAACTCTGAGCTTGGGGGAAGGGAAATGGGATCAGTACCATGACAAAAGAGGAACACTCCAACTGTGTCTTTACATTTATGATTCTCAATAAAAATTTGAGATCTCATGAAAAATTGGCACAATGTCACATTTAATGAAATTGGGAATTGCATTTATGGATGGTGATTGTTTTATTTAGCACTATTATTGTATTATTTATATTATAATATGATTTTATATTATTGTATCACATTAATTGCCTTTATATCTGAAAATTCCTATAAAATGCCTTTTTAAAAATGTGGCATATGGGGTATTTGGAATTGACCAGGCTAAGGCTAATTGGTGAGATAAAGAAGCTGAAGAACAGGACGAGAGATCTAGTGGGGTCAAGACATATTTCCTCCTCAGGATGTCCATCCCATCTAGACAATTTTGACCCAGACCAAATATCAAATTGGGGGGGTGCTCTTTTTTGGTTCATAGTCATTCCTACAGAATTGGATTGACATGGTGTCTACAACTGTGGGATGGTTGCATCATGGTTGTATCCTCGCATCATACTTATTCAATCTGTATGCTGAGTAGATAACCTGAGAAGATGGATCATATGAAAAAGGGTACAAAGGAGAATGTGGTATCAGGTTTGGAGGGCAGCTTATTTACAACCTGTGATAAGCAGATGACATAATATTGCTTACTGAATGTGAGGAGGACTTGAAACCCTTGCTGAAGGATTGTAGCCTGCAGTCTGGATTATAACTCACTATAAAGAAGACTAAAATCCTCACCACTGGACTAACAGGTAACATCATGATAAACGGAGAAAAGATTGAAGTTGTAAAGGAGTTGATCTAAATTGCATTAAGTAATCTGATGCAAAGACCTCTTTAGAGTATTGAAAGTCAAGAGTGTTATTTTGAGGACTGAGGTCCACTTAACACAAGCCATGGTTTTTTCAATGACCTCATTAGTACCCCCAGAGCTGGAGTCAGGGATGACAGGACTTCATCTCACTTTCTTGAAGCATATTGTCAGGTTAGACCAGTTCCTGGAGAAGAACATGCTTGGTAAAGTTGGTGGGAAATAAAAGAGATGAAGCCCCTCAATGAGATGGATTGACACAGTGGCTGCAGCAATGGTCTCAAACAAAGAAACCATTGTGATGACAGTGCAGGTCTGGACAATGCCTTGTTCTGTTGTACATAGAGTTGCTATGGATCAGAGTGAATTCTGTGGCACCTTGCAACAAAAAGAACATATGCATGTAAAAGTTGGACATTAGATAAGGAAGGCTGAACAAGAATTGATTTATTTGAGCTATGATATTGGCAAAGAATATTGAAAGTATTGTGCACTGCAACTAGAATAAACAACCCTGCCTTAGATGAAGCATAGCCAGAATGTTTTTAGAGACCAGATGGCAAGACTTCATCTCATATACTTTGGACATATTATTGGGAGAGACCAGATCTGGGATCACCATGCTTGACACAGTGGAGGGACAGAGAAAGAGAGTAAGACCCCGATTAGATGGATTGACACAGTGGCTGCAGCAGCGGGCTCAGATACAAGAACAGCTTTGAGGATGGCTCAGGATCAGGGGTGCTGTATCCAAATTCATGTCTCATTGTGCAACGGACCACTCTTGCATACAACACTGGTTATGCTGAGCCCAACATTGCAGCTACTGTGTCAGCCCATCTAGTTGATGCTCTTCCTCTTTTCTACTGACTTTCTGTTCATTCTTTTGACAATATTCTTTACCAACTTCATAATTCAAAGGCATCAATTCCTTTTGGCCTTCCTTAGTAACTGTCCAGAGTTCACACACCTAGGAGGTTATCAAAAATACCTCCTCTTGGTTTAGATCCCTTTACTCTATAATTCAATAAAGAAGCTTTTTTTGTAGTAGATTTATCTAATGTGAAGTCTTGTTTGATTTCTTGACTACTGCTTTCATGAGCAATGATTTTAGATCCAAGTAAAATGAAATCTTTGACAACTTTAATATTTTCTTGGTTTATCATGATCATAATATTTATTGATCCAGTTTTGAAGATTTTGGTTTTCTTTATATTGAGGTATAATCTTCACTAAAGGCTGTAGTGTTTGATCTTTATCAGCAATTGTTTCATGTTCTCTTCACTTTCAGTAAGTAGGGTTGTGTCATTTGCATATTGAAGCCTCCTTCCAATCTGATTGTCACATTCCTCTTCATATAGTTGCTTCTTAGGCTATTTATGTATCAGATTGAATAAGAATGGTGAAAGCATATAATGCTAATGCACATCTAACTTGACTCTAAGCCAGGCAGTATCCCCTTACACTCGACTCCTTCCTCTTGATCTAAGTGTGAGTTCAATAGGATTAAAATGAAGTGTGGTGGAGTTTCCAAAGTTTTCCATATACTGTTATGACCCACACAGTCCAATGAGTTTGCGTGTCAATAAAACACTGGGAAACATGTTTCTGGTTTTCTTCGCTTTCAGCTAAGATTCATTTGATATCCGCAATGATATTCTTTGCTTTATAGCCTCTTTTGCACCTGTCTTGAATTTCTGGCAGCTCCCTGTTGATAGATAACAACAGTCTTTTCCCCATTACTTTCACCAAAATTTTATTATTAATTAGATTTTGCTAAAGATTGCATCATCAGGTGCTGTAACCACAAGATTGGAACTTCAAGTACAGCCAGGGGCATCTTAGAAAAAGATCTGGTGGTCGCCTTCTGAATGGTTAACCACTGAAAGTCAGAGTGAGCACAGCTCAACTCTAGCCCTCGTCATTCTGAGTTGCAGTTGACTTCATGGCAATTAGCTTGATTTCTACACTACACTAGTCATTTCAATTGTAATATGTCATTTAATATCATTCAATTGACTCCTTATTTATTATTATTATTATTTTGATTTCTTTTTTTCAAGATTTTATTGGGGGCTCTTTTAGCTCTCATAACACGCAATACATCTTTGTATCACGCACATTTGTGCACATGTCACAATATTCATTTCCAAATATTTTCTACTTGAGCCCTTGGTATAAACTCCTCTTTCCCTCTCCTTTTTTTAATAAATCATTTTATTGGGTGCTCATACAACTCCCATCATGATCCATACACACATCAATTGTATGTATGCCACATTTCAACATTTGTTGCCACCATTACTCTCAAAACATCTCCCTCCACTTAGGTCCCCAGTACCAGCCCCCCATATTCCCTTTCCTTTCCCCTCCTCCATGAACCCTTAATAATTTACAAATTTTTATGACTTTTTCATATCATACTCTGTCCAGTGTGTCCTTTCATTCACTTCCCTGTTGTCCATACCCTAGAGAGGAGGTTATATGTAGATCAGGAAACAGCTACTGTATACAAAAACACCTGGGGAGAGGCCCAGGTAGTATGGCAGGGGACAGACCAAATCCAGGGCTACATATTGTAGCCAACTGGACTGGGGGGACAAGGGTGGGCGGTGGGACAGATGGTGATGTGTAGAGAGGGAATGGGGCACTAGCAGACAAAAGGGGAGAGTATTATTTATATCTCCACGTGGAAGGAGGGACTAAACTTAAACCTGGTATTCCAGGATGTGAATGCAGCATGATAGCATGAAGCAGGGAACCATTGGAGGGGTCTGAGCACACAACCTCAATCCCAACTACAGGGGCAGCCACCTCTCCTCCAGGGGAATTTTTCTTGGAGGGCACCACTAAAGTTGCAGCTTAGGGAGTGAGATATGTCTGACTAGAGCACATGTGAACAAATGAAGGGAGAGGGAGAGAGAATGGAGTGCATCCTGGTCCACTGAGCATTCAAGACCATATTCCCACTCAGAACAGCTGATGCAAAGAGAGGATCATATGGACAGCCCCACTCTGGAATACGGCTCCCCTCCCTGACCCAAGGCCTTTCTGGGTCAACAATGAAGAAACAGGGTCAGGCTTATACCATGACACAATCACACCATGGCAAAACACTAAGGGTGTGAAACAGAGCATGGAGTTCTAGATGGAGTGCCAAGGATATACTTTGGGGCCATGTTGTGGCACCCCATCCGACTCAACCAGGGGACACTCTTGGAGGTCAACGAACAGACCTTGAACTATTTACAGGCTTTTATATTATTATTATTTTCATTTTTTTACAAGTACATTGGATATTGGGTTTTGTTGTTGTTTTTATTGTTTTATTTTCTTTGGTTGCTTCATTTTAGAATGTCTTTTTTTTTGTTCATATTGTTACCTCTGCATGTTTATCTAGATTAAATAGACTGGATGAATACTCTGGAAGCAAAAATTATGATACTGATGGTTCTGGGAGGGGCGGGGAGCATGGGAGAAGGGGAGGAGGGGCAAAGAGGTGGTGTTGTCTGGCCCAGGGATAGGGGAACAAGTGATTCAAAATCAGTGACAAGGTGGGCATGAGAGGCCTGATAGGGATTGATCAAGATTAATGTAACAGAAAGAAAATACTGAAACCCAAATGGAGGCTGAGCATGATGTGGGACAAGAAGGAAGTAAAAGGAAATAGAGGAAAGAACTAGGGGGTAAAGGGCATTTATAGAGGTTTAAATACAGGCATGTACATAGGTACATATATTTACATATGACCATGGGGAAATAGATCAATGTGCATATACTTATAGGGTTAGTATTAGGACAGCAGATGGACATTGGAACTCTACTGAAGTAATTCCTTAGTGTAAGAACATTTTGTTCTAGTAGATTGGCATTCCAGGATGCTCCCTTCCCAACATGATCACTGAAGACAAATGTGTGCATAAGCAAAGGTGGTGGAGAAAGCTGATGGTGCCCAGCTATCAAAAGATGTAGTGTCTGGAGTCTTAAAGGCTTGAAAGTAATCAAGTAGCCACCTAGCTCAGAAGCAACAAAACCCACATGGAAAAAGCACACCAGTTTGTGAGAACATGAGGTGTCAAAGGGATCAGTTATCAGGCTTCAAGAACTAAAAATCATAACATTGCATGCTCACCTTCCTGAGATGATCACTGATGACAAATGTGGGCATAAGCAAATGTGGTGAAGAAAGCTGATGGTGCCCGGCTATCAAAAGATATAGCATTTGGGATTGTAAAGGCTTGAAAGTAAATAAGCGGCCAGATAGTTCAGAAGCAACTAAGCCCAAATGCAAGAAACACACCAGCCTGTGTGATGATGAGATGTTGAAGGGATCCAGTTTCAGGCATCAAAGAACTAAAAATTATTCATTAGAAATGAGGGAGAGTACAGATTGGGGATCAAAAGCCCATCAATAGGTGAAGCAACATTCCTTTGCAGAGGGGTTGCAGGGAGGAGATGAGCCAGTCAAGATACAGTGTGGCCACAATGAGGCATGAAACTTTCCTCTAATTCTCAAATGCTTCCTCTCACCCATTATCATGATCCTAATTCTACCAGAAAAGTCCAGCTGGACCAGGGGATGTACATTGCAGTCAGAAATATGGGGCATTTAAGATAGATGATCCCTCAGGACTAGTGGTGGGAGTGGTGATACTGGGAGGGTGGAGGGATGGTGGAGTGGATGGTGGAGTGGAAATATTCTGATTATTTTAAGGACAACCTAATGAAGATTTCTTAGCAAAGTTTAAGGAAAAGTTGATGGTTGGAGCTTTATGAATAAATCAACGAGTGGAAAGATTGACATGGAGTAAAATTAAAGACAAAATATGTTACACAAGGAATAGCTAAAAGTCAGTTTTATTGGAAAAGTACACGTTCCACCATACATATATGTGTGTGTGTATATATACATATATATATATAAAATCACATGCCTAAATAAAAGAGGGTGACAACTGACCATAATAAGGGATGTTATTTATAAAGGACATCAATTTGGAATACCAGGTGGAATTAGTAGAAGAGTAGAAGAAAACTTTAATTTATCATTCCCAGTCTTTTTTAGATTTTGGAAGTCACAAATAAGTATGATGAACTTAAGCAATAAAACTATTGAGAATAATTCAGTAGATATATATGGATAGATACCAAACTTTACTCTTAAAAATGGAGTGTATTTTAAGATATTCAAGATTCATTAATTCAAATGGTTTGCATATTTATATACCAAAGAAATCAATATATTTTCTGAAGCAAAAAATTTATACTAAGTAACTGAACCTAAAGATATCATATAAAACTAAAAATTATTAACTAAAATTTAAATAAGATAAACGCATCACTAAGATGAAAACAGAATCTTACATAAAATGCCTTTTCACCTAAGATGGAAAAATCTAGATCTAAGCTCCTGATTACTTTGACAGTATTGATGAAAATGCCATAGATGAAATTCTATAAATGATTCCCACGTCTACTAAATTGTATAAGGAAGGATGGGTACAAAATAGTGAAACAATCTACTTAGTTATTTGCAAAAGAATAGCAAAAGAAGCTTCAGGAAAGCAGGAAGGAGAATCTAATGAAGAAAGAAACAAATTAATCAGGAGAGAGGGTGGCATTAAAATATATTTTTAAAAATAATATTTATTTAAAGTCTAATACATACACCTATAATATAAACAAAGGGCTAACAACCCTAATAAAAAATAAATGGGGAAAACACAAATATGTAAGGTTAGTTATAAGGGGAGCATGCTACGGATATGAAAGACCTTAAAAGCATTATAAGAGAACACTATGTCCAACTCTGTGCTAATAAACCTGAAAAATATCAATGAAATGGATGATATTTTAGGGAAAGAAACCAATGTTTCCACAGAAGGAAGCAGAAAACCTGAATCCAAAAAAAAAGAAAGAAAGAAAGGCAAAAAAGATCCCTCTAGGGAAGAAATTAAATTATTCACCTCCCCAACAGGCTCAGGATCAAGCATTATGATGAACGAGTTCCCCCGCCCCACCCCAATTTGGTAGACCAGATAACTCTCCTGCTCTCTAAACTGGCTAGAAGGCTAGGAAGGCTAGAAGGTCCTGATCTCCCTACTTGGTTTTGTAAAACTATCATCAATCATCCTAGCTTTAAAACTTTACAAACATACCACAAAATAAAAAAAGAAGGCAGCCTACTTCCCGTTAAAAATCACTGCTACAGAAATATACAAAGAAAAGATCAAAATGTGAAGCCATTGTTTTTCAAGACACCCGTCATAACGTTTCCATCGGTCTAACGTTTGTATGGAAGAATTCTGCACACTTCCCGTTGATACCACGTCAGCCAGCTCTTGGGGCCTCAGCAGGCCCACACTGTGCTCTTTTACATGTGCTTCAAGGTTTAGGAACTAAACGAAACCTGACGGCAGGATCAAGGCTAAAGAAACCCCTTGTGACTTTCCTGGGTCTTTTGAGAAAATCTCTCAAGAGGAACCCTCTGAGATTTCCCCCAACCAGCCGCCATTGCCTTGCGGCAGGGTTGGGATTGGATTTTGGTGGCAGGCACCCGCCCCAGGACGCCCAGCGTCTCCAGGGAGACACACCTTGCCTGCAGTGTCATTAGATGAGAATAACTGTGTGAGTCTAAGAACTGAAACCCTGATCGCAACCATTTTTTATTTACCTTCCTCCATGTACACTCAAAAAAAAAAAGTATTAAGAAATTAAATCTAATATTATGTCCAAAAAATCGGAAGAAAAATATGAAAACTTCCATTATTAAGCTACTGGAGTTTCCTTCCTAGAGAATGAGGAGGCCATAATATTAGGATAGCTATTATTTAGAAATGTTATGTAAATAGCATAAAGGACAAAACTATATCAGCATCATAATAAAAATAAATACTATGAAATCGAAAAATAGCTGTCAGAATATATATATATATATATATATATATATATATCTGAAAGGTAACCACTGACATGAAAAAAAATTAAACCATTGAGCATTAAATAAAATGGTGGAACACTGTATGTGTCTTCTAAGCAGAATAAGATACAGGCAGTCCCTGGGTTACATACGTCTGACCAATGTGCAGCCTGTACTTATGAACCAACCCTACAAAGTTTAATACACACACACACACACACACACAGAATTCTCAATTTGCAGAAAATTGGAATGAAAAAATAACGAAACTTTTCCATAAATTTTTTGTTCACATGTATGACTATTTTAACATTGAATGCATAATGTAACTATAATACATATTATGTTTAAAATTTGACACATAAAAACAGTATTAACAATAGCAAACAAGTTACTTTGTAATATGAATCATTGTTATTACTGAAATAATATGTTAAACATGCTTTACCATCTGTAAATTTATCTGTTTTTTTATGCACTGTATAAACTATATAATAACACCAATATTTGACTATCTGGTATTAGATGCAAATCATACCTAACTGTTCCAACATAGTATATAAAGTCCACTTAAAAGACAGATTTGGGAACAAGACATAGTTTTAATATATACATAACTACATACCACCTGTATATAGTGGCCATCATTATAATTATTATTTAACAGCTTTTAAAGTATTCTCCAAATTAAAACAAATAATTGAAAAAGGACACTTATCACATTAAAACCACATTTTTATTTTCAAATATGTGAGTTTTTTCTTATGTAGTGTGACAAAATTGGTTCAAATTAGTAAATTTTATGAAACCTGGTTAAAGACAAGATGACTAGCACAAACCACCACCACCACCACCACTAACACAGTCCCATCAGCCCCACTGAGCACTGCCCAAAACAAATGGCAACACTTTATTTAAGTAAATAAAAACTATACCCAGAAGTGAAGAATAAACTCTGTGACAGTCATGTGCTTATGTTAATTTTATGATTGAAATGTAGGGGTGGAGTCTAGCCTGTTAATCTGGAGATAGCCATTGAGTAGCCCATGAGGCCTCTATGTGGGCATGACTTTCACCTGAGACTTCTGGGAAATCTCGCGATATTTCCCTCGGGAAGATAAGAAGCTATATTCCCCAGTTGTTGGGAGTTAGTTTGAGAGATGATTAACCACAGGTAACACAGAATGGCGGCGGCTGGGAGGCTGGAGTAGCCAGTAGAGAGACCATACGGCTTTGCCCTGATGAAGACAGACCTCTGAAGCTGGAGTGGCATGCTGTTGATGGACCTGAGCCCTGGAAGCGAGGAGTCATGGGGAGACCCCTGCCAGCGCCAGAATTCTGCACCCACTGACCTGTAATTCTGCACCCACTGACCTGTGACTTCCTGAGTCGGAAGCAGACTTTCTAGACTGATTTCGGGCCTATGGGTTATTATTGGACTTATGAATTTGCACTGGACTGAATTGGGATGCCTTCTTAGGGTCACATTTCTTTTGTATATAAACCTTTTCCTTATACCTATATGTGTGTCTCTGAAATTTGTTCCTCTAGTCTGTCCGGACTAACACAAACTCATAAATAAAAATTAAACAAATTACAAAGATTTACTGAGGTACATTTAAGAAAGAAGCAGAAGTGAATTAGATTTTATTCCTAGATAGAGAAACACTATTTCATAAATATAATTCCACTCTTAAATGCCTTTAAGGCATTTTCTGTTAATTTCTGAAAGGTTTATCTTACAACTTGGGGAAACTGATCTTGAAGGTTAACCCAACATGCAAAAAAAAGTCAAGGTAGACAATTTGTGAAGAGCGGTACAGAGATTCTCCTCAAATATTCATAAAATTATAGTCAAAGCATTATGATTTATCACAAGATAGGCAATAACAGTAAGAAAGAGAAAGAGAGCAAACAAAATGTATCTAATGGAAGTAAACTTTGAAATCATTGGATAAACATATTTCAGTGAGTAAATCTTGCTGGGAGAATTGGTCTACATTTAAAAACTCAGTTACATTACTACCTCAATTCAACAACACAATAAATTTTAGTTGAGTGAAAAGAAAAAATAAAAGTATGATAGAACTAAAAGAAAATATGAATACTAAAACTGGAAGTAATACTTAAACAAAAATATCTAAAGAGGAGAAAAAGAGGTTAGCTATATAAAATGAAAAACACTAAAACCACTTTAAAATTCGATGACAGCCACACAAGAGAAAAAAATAGAATATTTAGGATCAACAGAGAATCATAGTCTCAATGTAAAAAGTTTACAGAAAACACACACACACACACACAAACACACAGTAAAGGGGTAATGCTTTAAGAGCAAAATAGATTTTCTTTCTTTCATGAAAAGTAGTGGCCCCTGAGGGCAAAATATATTTTTGAATAAATTCTCTTCCTAGAAAGGACACTGTTCTAAAATTACTGAAAATAAATTTATGAAAATGACCAATATTTAAAAAAAACAGCTTTATTGATATGCAATTCATTTGCCATAAAATCCATTCATTTAAAAGGCGTAACTCAATGGGTATTTAATATGTTCACAAAGCTGTGCAATACATTTTACTACCCATATTTTTGAAAACTTTCACCACACCAAAGAAAATCCCACAGTTCTTAGCCATGACCTCTTCCTCCCCTAGGTAGCTCATTTTCTAACTCTGTAGATATCCCCGAATTGCTCTGGATAGTCCATATAAATAATACCAAATAATATGAAGTCTTATGTGTTACGTAATAGCTCATTCTATGATGATAGCCCATTTTAAAGTGAATTTTTGAAAAAGTGTAAAAGCTCAGTACACATAGTTAATAAAGTGCAAATGAAACTGTAAAAGCTCATGAAATCCTAAAGTTTTAATTTTCAGTAGAAGATTTCTCCACATTGCCTGTTATATGAGATCAATCTTCATAATTGGCCAATAGAAGAGGCAATGTATGAACATCATTTCTTGTCTGTTACCACTCGAGTTGATGCTGACTCTTGGTGACCTCGGTTTGGCTAGTGCCCACCTGGGCTCAGTTTCCTTTTCTTTCACTTTCCAGGTCTGAGTTTTGGGGGTTGTGTTTTTTGTAGTACTTAAATTCTCTGCTTCCCTTTCCTCCTCTCAAAAGTGAGAAGTAGTTAAAGAAATCAACCTCTTAGCCCTATGAAAATTAAAGGCATACATTTTATGCACTATAAATAGTGTGGGGATTCTCATAAGTGTTCAAGAAATATTTTTGCTTATTATATTATCTTTTTACGTAGATAACCTTTGACCCAGGAATTCTACTCCAAAGCCACAGGAAACTAACCAAAGATGTGTGTATAAGTTTGTGCAACTGAGTGATGGGTTATTTATAAGGTCAAGAAACAACTTAGAGATTGGTTTAATTAATTATGGCCCACCCAAAATGTAGTAATGGGTAGACAGTAGAGTCATGTACTGAAAAATACTTAAATGTATGAAATGATGCTCACAAAAATGTGTTCAGTTAAAAAAATCTAGATACAAAATCATGGGGCCAGGAGTGTGGCAGTCATGTGCTCATGTTAATTTTATGATTGAAATGTAGGCGTGGAGTCTAGCCTGTTAATCTGGAGATAGTCATTGAGTAGCCAATGAGGCCTCTATGTGGGCATGGCTTTCACCTGAGACTCCTGGGAAATCTCACGATATTTCCCTTATGAAGATGAGAAGCTATCTTCCCCAGTTGTTGGGAATTAGTCACATGGAAAAGACAAGCTGGCAGCACTCGAGAAGCTGGAGGAGCCAGCGGAAAGACCACACAGCTTTGCCCTGATGGAGCCAGACCTCTGAAGCTGGGGCCGGCCAGATGGAGACCTCTGCCAGCGATGAGTTGCTTCTGCTGTTGATGGACCCTGAGCAATGGAGGTGAGGTGCCCTGCCAGCACCGGGATTCTGCACCCACTGACCTGTGGCTTCATGAGTCAGAAGAAGCCTTCATAGACTGATTTCGGGCATATGGGTTATTATCGGACTTATGACTTTGGATTGGCCTGGGCTGGGATGCTTTCTCCATGTCCCATTCCTTGTGTATACAAACCTTTTCCTTATATCGATATGCATGTCCTTGAATTTGTTCCTCTAGTCTACCCGGACTAACACAAGGGGTGATTTAGTGGTAGAAGTCTCATTTTCCATGTGAAGAACCTGGGTTGGATTCCTGGCCACTGCACCTTATAGGAGGTCACCAATCCATCTGTCAGTGGAGGTTTGCATGCAGCTCTGATGCTAAACAGATTTCAGACTAGACTTAAAGGCCTGATGTTCTTCTTTTGTAAACCCCTCAGATCACAGAACATTGCTTGTGGGATGGCTGTGAGTTGGAGAACACTAAAAGGCAGCTGAGAACAGCAACCGATGCAAAATTATATGTGAAGTTGTGTTGTCATGTAGTCGTGATGTCAATTTCATGATTGGGATGTAGGGGTCTAGTCTAGTGGTGTTAATCTGGAGGGAGCCAATGAATAGCTGATGAGGTCTCTGTGTAGGCATCGTTTTCTCCTGATAATTCTGGGAAGTTGCGAGGTATTTCCTAATTGGAGAAGAGAAACTTCTCTCTCAGTCATCAAGATGACTAAATACTGACAAGACAAGATGTCAGCATCCGAGGAACTGGAGGAGCCAGAGGAGGATCCTCACAGCCTTGCCCTGATGGAACCAGATCTCTGAAGCTGGAGAAGCAATGTGGAGACTCCTGCCAGCGCTGAGTTGCTTCTACCACCACTGGATGCTATTGATGGACCCTGAGCCCTGGAAGTGAGGAGCGATGGGGAGGCCCCTGCCAGCACCAGGATACTTCCACTGCACTTGCTTCATGAGTCAGAAGGCGATTTTATAGACTGGTATTGGACATATGGGCTAATGTTTGATTTATGATCTTGGACTGGACTGGGTTGGGATGCTTTCTCAATGTTCCATTCTTCTTGTATATAAATCTTTCCCTTATATCCATAAGCATGTCTATGAAATTGTTTCTCTAGTCTACCCAGACTAACACAAAAGTATATCATGCTGTTTTTAATATGAAGGGGATGTTAAAAGTTCATTGAAAATATTTTTTATCTTTCATTGCATTTTCTATAGACATTTTTTTGTTTTGTTTTTTCTATAGACATTTTAAAGCTAGTTTATATGTGTGTGTAGTGTGTGTATACATATATACATGCTTGTTATATATGCATAAATGTATATATACATATATTTCAAGCACATGTGCCCACCTTTATGAAGTTTTTATTTGTCTCATTCCATTCATGTGTGAGGATTTTGCCTTTCTATGTCCTTTCCTAAGCTCTGTATATCAGCCAACTCTTGGGCACTATTATGACTCCAGGCCAATGGTCTCTCCCATGTGGGTAATAGAGCCTTGTCTTTCTCTTGTTTGAGATTAAAATAAATGTTCTCTTAAAAAATAAAAAAGCTCCTATGTATGAATTTTTCAACAGCAATACTCAGGATAGAATTCAAAGTTAATAGTGGTTATCTATCTATGGGCTATAAGATAATAAACAATAAATAATTCACACCCCAATATTCATAATTTGTTTTCAAATTTCTAATGGCACAGAATTTTTAAAATAATCTGGGAAATGCCCCATCAGTAATGCTATCACACTAATTCCCTATTGTGAACACTCCCCTTCCTATGGGCTCTGATAAAGTCTGGGTTTAATCTTGTGAGTTTGTTGCTCTTGTTGCTGGTTTTGCAGGTTGTTAGCGGCACTCATGGCACGACCATATCCATACAAACATCAAAATGTTGCCTGATCCTCTACTCCCTTCACACTCTGGTATGCTTGAGTTTATTGCTGCAGCCACTGGGTTTTGAGTGACTTCTAAGCTAGGGGTTCATCTTCCATCACCCTATTAAATGCTGTTCTTTTGTGCCTATAGTGCTTTCATCAGCTAGTTTTAAGATTTTCCAGGTTTTCCTGTCTTGGTTATCTTAATTTGAAAGCTCTGCTGACACCTGGACAGTATGTGAGACCTTCTTGGTGCTTGAAAACTCAGTGGCAAAGCTTACAGAATCCTAGCAACACCTGGGCCATCAGAGTACAAATGATCCCTTTCCACCCCACTTCAGTGGTGTCACTGAGCAGGCCACTGTCTGCTTCCCTGCCACTATCAGGCTGCAGTTGCTGTAGGTTCTTTGCAGTTTGCTTTTAGCCAACTTTCCCATCAGCTTCTCCACTGAAAATGCCAGTCTCGTTTAATCATCACACCTAACTCCATATATTGTACATGTCCTGGCATTGGGAACAGCAGAGTTACAATTGGGTGAGACACAGTCCCCACCTCCAGGAGCTGGTGAGAAGGTGTGAGAGACATGACCCAGGTCCTTTACAATGTTACATCCCACTCAACAAAGATAAACCCTTACTATCGAGTATGCAACTGATAACACTGTAAAGGAGACAGGAATAGAGTTTCCAGATTTAGCAAGTAAAACCCCACACAAGGCAAATATTACCAGGGAGAGATCTTTAGTTATTCAGATCTTTTTGAAATTTAAATTTAACAAGGCCTCCTACATTTTACTTGATACTACTAGATAGGCATGGTTATTCCTAATTCTTCCTCCACTTCCCAGCTGAGGAAACTGAGGCTCAGTGAAGTTTTGTGACTTGTTCTCTTTTCAGACCCAGTCAGAGGCAGAATTTTACTCTTGATCTAATTGCACTTAAAGCCCATCCCTGGTAGAGTATCATTTGCCTTTTGCAGGCATGTGCTGTTTGAACATCTCAATAAATTTATTGCTGTTGTATTGTTGTTTTGCTGCTGGAGTGATGTTATTTCTGGCCAATGGTTCTCTGAGAGTTAGACCAGCAACCCCAGGGAATCTTTTCGTACATTTGTTGTGATCATCAGTTTCTTCTTCTTCTTCTTCTTCTTCTTCTTCTTCTTCTTCTTCTTCTTCTTCTTCTTCTTCTTCTTCTTCTCCTCCTCCTCCTCCTCCTCCTCCTCCTCCTTTTTTTGAATAATTTTATTGGGGGTTCATACAACTCATCACAATCTACACATTCGTCTTTTGTGTCAAACACATTTGTATATCTGTTGCCATCACCAGTTTCAAAACATTTTCTTTCCACTTGAGTTCTTGGTGTCAGCTCCTCATTTTCTCCCTCTCTCCCCCATTTCTCGCAGACCCTTGATTTTTATAAGGTGTTATTATTTTTTTCAGGTCTTACACTGACCAGTGTCTCCCTTAGCCCTCTTTTCTGTTGCCGTCGCTGAGGGAGGAGCTTACCTGTAGACCATTGTGATTGGTGCTGTCTTTTCTCGCAGCTAGGCACAACGTGATTTCCTCACCACACTTTGCTCTATAGCATCCCTATGTTCAGTGATCACTTCCTGAAGGCAAGTATAGAGCAGGGCCACTGCACCGAACTAATTGTTTTTAAGTGAAGGCTAAAATTAAATATGAACTCAAAATCTTTTCATATATCTATAATTTATATGTGCACCTTTGTCCACATTAGAAATAGTATTATCATTTTATTGGGGAATATTAAAAATCATCCCCAAGGGTATATGGTAACTATACTTATAGTATCATTACTTTAACCAATAGTGTTAATCATTAAAACTGAGTAAAGAAGGTATCTATGTATGGAACACTTTTTAAAACTGAAATATTGGGATTATTGATTTAGCACACCCTATTGGTTAGATATGACAATAGACACTGCCAGTTTAACATACGGTTTGGCTTGTGTAATCATAGATGACTTTTCAGATCAGGAAGAAAAAGAGGCTTAGCACTCTACTTTGAAAATTAGCCAACGAAAGCCCTATGGATCACAACATAATATTGCTTGAAATAGTGCTGGAGGATCCATCCTCTGTGCTACAAGTCTCTCAAAACATACTGTGGGCATGACAATAGACTTGAGGATACCAATAATTGTAAAGGTAGTGGACCACCGTATCTCACAGCCTTATATATAAGGTTGTCATCAGCCAAATCCACCTCAGGAGCAACTGACAGTTCCAGGGTCAAGGATACAGCATGAATAGCTTCTCCTTTCACTTAGCCATTGGCTGACAGAAGCATAGCCATGGGCTTTTGGGCTTAACTGGCCCCAGATTAAGGAGTTTGCGCAGATTGACAGAAGTTGGTCCATGCGTTTGGGTTGCTAAAATAGGATGTAGTGGGACAGGAAGTTCAGAGGGATCTGGAAATTGTTGGGGAAAAACCATGCATTTCAGATGGTTTTGACGTCTTGCCAGTAGGAACCTGCTGGTAGGGGGCAGGTGCCTCTATCCCCATGTATGCATTTAGCACTACTCGTGTTGTGTATTGAAACTTGGGTGTGTAGTGATTACCAGTTGGATGGCAATCTGCAAAATCAGCATTTCAAAACCACCAGCCCCTCCACAGGAAAGAGACAGTCAAAAGTTACAGTCTCAAGAGCTCACAAGGGCCATTTTAGCCTCTCCTGTAGGGTCACAGTGTGTCAGTATCTACTTGATGGAAGTGAGTTGTGGGTACACATAGTATATGAAGTGCCAGTGAAATACAGATGATTAAGGCACTCAGCTGCTAACTGAAGGGCATCAGCCCATCTGAGGCACCTCAAATAGAAGGTCTGGTGATCTACTTCCCAAAAGGCCTTCATTGGAAACCTTATGGAGCACCGTCCTTTCTGATACACCAGACCAGACCAGGGAAATGGGGCATCAGAATCAGCTGCCTGGCAACTAGTTTGGCTTTTCTGTATTCAAATCTCCCAGTGAGAACTCACTCTCCTCTGTCTTTATTTTATTTTTTTAAACCCTGTCTGGTTTGGCTGAGAAAAAAGCTAGTCCAGGAGTTTATAGGTGCCTCATCCAGGTGGACAAGAGAAGTTTGTTCAGGGTGAGTCTTTTCAAGTCCTCAGACAATTCACTCCTCTGCCATGCGTATTGTCTGAGAAGACAATATTTTTGGGTCTCCAGAAGAGGGTCCCCGGTGGCATGTCAGTACAGGTCCCAGGCACCCTAGAAAACCTTCAGCATTTCAGCCCCCTCTTTTTCTGCTTCTTTCCCTGCCCTCTTCTTTTCATGGTTGTGAGGAACAGCACGATGCTTGCCACACTTCAGGGGTAAGCCTAGTGTTCCTCAGCTGGCAGTGCTGCAGTGAGCACTGTGGAGCTCATAAAGAGCATAGCCCAAACAGAACAAAACGCTGCCCGGTCCTGCCCCTCCTCACACCTGTTATGTTAGAATCCATTGCTGCAGCTACAGTGTCCATCTCTCTTTGAGTGTCTTCATCTTTTCCCCTGACCCTCCACTTGACCAAGCATCATATCCTTTTCCAGGGATTGGAAATTCTTCTGATGATGTGAGAAGAAACCTCAATATGCTGGCTTCTAAGGAACATCCTGATTGTACTTCTTCTAAGACAGATGTGTTTGTTCTTCTGGCAGACCCCGGTACTTTCAATAATCTTTCCCAACACCGTAATCCAAATGCGTTGATTCTTCTTCAGGGTTCCCCACTCACTATCCAACTTTCAAACTCATTGAAGGTGACATGGATTTAATCGGGTGGTCCTTAGTCTTCACATGGACATCTTGTTCTTTGAAACTTTAAAAGGGGGTGATGCAGCAGATTGATCCAGTGTAATGTACCATTTCATCTCTTGACTAGCATTTCCCATTAGCACTCGCTGTGAATCCAAGCAAAATAAAATCCTTGACAACTTCAATCTTTTCCCCATTTACGATGCTGCTGTCTATAGGTGTACTTGTGAGAAGGTGGGTTTATGTTGAGCTGTAATTCATACCTAGGTTACCATGTTTTATTTTCATCTGCAAGGGCTTCACGTCCTCCTCAATTTCAGCAAGGCGATATTGTCTTCTTAGAATTCACATTTTATCTGATATGGACTGTTACTTTTGGGGTTATGGGTTGTCCCCCAAACACGGGAGCAGACAGCTGTCCAGAACACACGTGTGTGGTTTAGTCACAAGACAAGTGAACAGTCAGAAGCTTCCCAGCCATTGAGGCCCCTCTGCCTATTTGTCTGTTTCAAAGATCTAAGTTGTTGGGCAACAATCTTAAGGGTGTATCCAGGCTAGGTGTGAAAGAGGCAGAGAGGGGGGTCTTGCTAAAATTTCATAAGCTGAGCATTGAGAGATGCAGAAAACAGCTGAACAAAATCCCCAAGTCTATTGAGAGCTTTATGTTCATTTAAAAGAGTGGACTCAGTTTCTGTAAAAACAAACAGTCGTTCTGGCTGGGCACTCTGGTAGTAATAAGTGCCAGGATACTGTGACTTTTTGAGTAAAGGATTATTTTAGGATCAGCCTAAGGAGGGGGGCTGGCTTGCATTGCATACGTTACATAAATTACAAACTATGGCGTGCTTATGGGATTTGTTTGGCTTGTGCATTTCTTTAAATATTTGCACTGAAGTAATTTCATCTGAGATTAGTTGTGCGTACCTCTAGATTCGGTTCCCCGATCTGGCTCTCTCGCATATTAAACAAACAGGAACACCCTTTCATTTAGTTCAGAAAATGGCCTACTCCTCTCAGTCTAACACATATTAAAATAGCCCTCTTTACTCACTCACTCTCACTCAATTGTGTATTTAGCAGGCACCTTCCTGGTGGTATACCAGGCAGCAGGAGTACAAAGATCTCTACGCCATGGTCTTAACTCCAGAGAAGAGACAGACTCATAGAAAGGTCATAAATGCCCAGAATGTCTAGAGAACAATGGAGCTTGAGAGCAAGTAGATATGAATGCCTATGCACACTAGAAATACCACATAAAATAAAACAAAAAAGTATTTTTAATTCATAGAAAAACTAATTGGCTGAAAGGAACGTTTTAAGTGCCAAAAGCAAAGAGTGGTGAATGGAAACCCCATCAATGAATCAGTGTGGTTGATGTGGGCATGCAGAAACCCCAGGTCCAAATACAGGGCACAGATACCTGGCTTCTCAATACCCTGGTGGGAAAAAGAAATACATTCTCCCTTGAGGAGAGCAAGGCAGGTACCCAGGGAAGAAGAAAAAAGGCTTGCATTCAGCATGATGCCTTCAGCAGGAGAGAGATAAAAAAGAATTGCTATTTGATATCAAAAGTCCTGTCCTATATATTGTTATAGACAAGAGGTCTAAAGTTACAACACCTGTTCAGAAAAGAAAAAAAACAATGAAATTGAAAACTGAGACATGAACATGGACCTGACTTGGGATCTTTAAATGACTCAGGACCTACTATCTGTGGGAAGTGCATGGAGAGGTTTCATAATGTGAAATGAATCTAGGGGCAGGTCGCAGGGTAGAGCAAGGAAGAAATGGGAGCCCTTTATGGGTTTCCAGGTAGAGTCCCTGGGTGGTGCAAAAATTTAACTCACTAACCTGTCGTCAAAAAAGGTTAGAGATTAGAAGCTCCCAAACCCAACACTTCCCAAGACTAGCAAGTTCCTGTAAATCATAATGCTCTCCATTGAACATTCCTACAGATCCACTTCCTGTATAAGACCAGGACTTCCCTGCTCTGGCATTCTTTCTAAAGGCTCAGTCTCTCACTCCCACAGAGGTCAAGATCCAAGGGGAGGTGTGTGATTTCACTGCCCTGTTATAATATCTCTCTTAATACCTACCTAAAGGCTCTTCTATAAAGAAAATACTAGCGTTCTACTTGTGAGAAATCAGTCACTGAAGAACCTGTGGGTCACAGTTATTATCCGACATACACTGGGCCCCTGTGAGGCAGCGTCCCTTAGCGTTCCCATTACAGAGTGTGAAAGAAAGACAAGGGCTCGGGCTACACTTGGGAGTGGACCAGTGAGGCTTTGACTCCATTACTACTTTTAATTTGTGTAGCTCCACAACTACCCGTGTCTATTTTCTTGGGTGCAGAGGACAGGAAAGTGCTACTGCCCTGCCTCAGCGGCCACTCCATCTGTAGAATGTGAGGCTCTCCTGCACTTTGTCAGGTTCATGGCTGAGCCCTGAAGGTTGAGAGCCCAACCTACCTAGAACTGCTGGGCCCACAGCAAACCCCATCTGCGAGTTCTCTCTCCCAGTTAGTATCTCCTGTGTCCGTTGTTCTGTTTCCTCTCCTAACCCATTCTCCCATCTCTGCTGTTGCCCAGATTTTCCCTTACGTCTTCTGGAAAATAAAAACCCACAAACCCAATACTTCCCACGACTAACAAGTTCCTATAAATCATAATGTTCTCCACTGAATATTCCTGCAGAAGCTTTTCCTGTGTAAGACCAGGACTTCCCTGCCCTGACATTCTTTCTAAAGACCCAGTCTCTCACTCTCATAGAGCTCAAGATCCATGGGGAGGTGTGTGATTTCACTGCCCTGTTTCAATACCTCTCAACACTGGTCAGCTCTGTCTTCAAGTGTCTTACTGTCTACTTTGTCTCTGCCTGACTCAGAGACTTCTTGTTACTTAAATTCTGTGGAAGTCAAGGAGGTGGATTCCATGTCCCTGTGGAGGACAGGCCCAAGGCTGTGGACTCGGCTCTATGATCTGCTCATCCTCAGGCCACATCCTGCAATATCTCAAAAACCAGGAAGTTAGACACAGCTCCTTTAGACTCCCTTTTCATATTTCAGCCTGGCCTGCCAAGGCCATACCTGGTGTATTCACCAAGATAAATGTATTTTGTCATAGTGCTGGAAATAGACATTGGAGGTTGGAATCAAGGTATCAGAAGGACCAAACTTATTGCACAGGCTTTAGGAAAGAATCTGTTCCTTGCCTTTTCCAGGTGCTTCCTGCACTCTGTGACTCATTACCCTATCCTGCCAATCCCTGACTCTGTATCGTGGTCATGTGGCCTTTTCTTCTTCAGTGACATAATGCCCTGTCCCCATTTCTCTTACAAGAATATGTGTAGTTGCATTTAAGTTTCACCGGGCTAATCCATGATAACCATCCATCTCAAAATCTTTAATTTATTCACATCTGCAAATTCCTTTTTAGACCATTTAAAGCAACATGCAAAGGTTCCAGTGATTAGGATATGGCTGTCTTTTAAGAACCTCTATTTAGCTTAGTGTACCTCACAAAGTGAAGTATTTATACATCATGAAACTACCAAACCGAAAATTAAAGCCAGTCATTGAGTTGATTCTGATGCACAGAGACCCTATAGGACTGAGCAAACACGTACTTTTAATATTTCTAGACTTTCAGTCTTTATGAGATCAGACCATCTTATCTTTCTTCCATGGAGGGGCTAGAAGATCCCAACTGCTAACCTTGTGGAACCGCTAGCACAGTCTTGCCACCAACACTCCTTTGGGAAAACGAAGGTCCTTCTCAATTAACTTGACAAACACACAGTGGAATACTACGCATGCCTTAAAAACAGTGATGATATCATGAAACACTTCCTGACATGAAGGGACCTGGAGTTCCCTATGCTGAGTGAAATTAGTCAAAAACAGAAGGATGAATATTGTATGAGAATACTACTAGAAAAATAAATACCATCCCTACTCCAATCAGTCAGCATTGGCATAAAAAACAAATCTGACTTTCTTCAATGCGAAGAAACAACATACTGGCAACTACATAGTGGTGACTTTATAAACTACAAATATCCTTAGAACTTAAAAAAAAATTCTATGCTGAGTGGATATGTCAGACTTATTGGGCTATCCAATTTCTTAACCAACTGCCTCCTTCAGATAGGTGCTTTTGTTGGTTCTTATATTTGTATTGCTCAGTTCAACAATTACCTACCAATTGAAGTGTTTCAACAATAGATATAATGTTGGAGGTGCTCTTTCAACTAGGTCACGAATGTGGAAGGTAGCTACTTACCTGGACCAAATCCATATTTGTATTCATTCCAAAGGAAGATGATCCAACAGAATTTTGAAATTAATATCACACACAAGTATTTTTTTTGACATCACTGCCCTCAGTGGTGGGAGTAGGAGGCCCAGTCTTTGCTCCGTGGAGCTGGAATTGAACCTCCATCCCAGTGGGCCGCAGGCCCGCGCACAACCACTATGCTACTGGGGCTCAGCCCCCACACACAAGTATTTTTATAGATATAATTAATAAATAGTGTGATACAGTATTTCCAGATATTAAACCTGGATTCAGAAGAGAATGTGGAATGAGAAATATCATTGGTGACGTCAGATGGACCTTGGCTGAGAGCAGAGAATACCAGAAGCATGTCTGGCAATATTTTGTGAGATATTCAAAGGCATTTGACGATGTGGATCTTAGCAGATAAGGATAGAATTGAAAAGAAGGAAACCCCAGAACATTTATCTTTGCTCATGTGGAATCCATACAATATTGTGAGACAATCCTACAAGAGGATGATGTTTAAAATCAGAGGTTTAAAATCAGGAATAGTGTGTGTCGTGGTTGTATACTTTCACCATACATGTTTGATCTGTATGCAGGACAAATGATCCCTGATCTGCAGCATACAAAGAAGAACATGACATCAGAATTGAAGGAAGACTCATTAACAATCTGAGACACACAGATGGCACAACCTTGCCTGCTGGAAGTGAAGAGGATTTAAAACTTTTACTGATAAGGATCAAAGACTACAGCCTTCGATGTGGGTAATACTTTAACATAAGACAAGAATCCTCATAAATGGAGGAACAGCAAATAAATCATACACAGCCAGAGATCAAACAAATTAGTCTAGGAAGAAAATCACCCAAAATATTCATTAGAAACTTTGTCTCACCTGCTTTGGAGGGACCAGACTCTGGAAAAGGTGATCATGCTTCTTAAAGCAGAGGGTCAGTGAAAAAGACAGAGACCCTAGGGAAGTGAACACAGTGGGTGGAGCAATGGCCTCAAGCATAGCAATGATTGGGATCATGTTGAAGGATTGGGCAATATTTTATTCTGCTGTATTTTGAGTTGTTGTGAGTTGGAACCTCTTTGATGGCTCCTTATAACAACTTCCACACTGTGCTTGGAAGAACCCTTTGGTTACAGCTTGCACCTGCTTTTCATATACTGCGGAATTACAGTTGCATTCATATTTTAGCTGAGGTAACAATTTGGCCTCAGGGCCTTCCCCCCGAAAGTACAAGGAACTCTTTAGCACTAGAGCCCCTCTGGGATTAATCAACATTGAGCACATCCTCTTTTCTCGTCCACAGCTTTTCTGAAAGTCTAAGTCCCGGATTTGAGAGGCCCAATATTTCAGTATTACTGATCATACTAGTTTTTCTGTTGGTGAAATTTTTAATGTGGCAGAACATCTAAATCCAAATACTTGGTTTCAGTTTGGCAGGAAAATTCACATAAAACACTAAAAAATATAGAGAATTTTAGATCATGGATAACCTGGATATACAGAGAGACACACTGTTAACTATTTTAATAAATATTCTTTCAGAAGTTTCTATGCACGCATGTGTGCACAAACACACACACTCACACTAATAGTCAAGATAACATACATAGCTTCAATGCCATAAAAGTACTGGCATTAGTTAACACTTTTTAAAATTTCACTTTAAAATTAATGTACAGGGAAAAGATTTTTGGTGTACAGTTTTCTACATTTTAATGTATGCACAGCTTCATATAACCACAACCAAAATCAGAATGCAAAACAATAACATTCATTCTCACTTCTTTGTGATCACACTTGTCCTCTACCCTTAGGTCTTGGCAAATGCTCATCTATTCTTCATCACTATAATTTTATTTTTTTCTGAGTTATTTTTTACCTTTTATTACGGTTTGCATCAAAGTTTACAGATTGACTTTCTTTTCCATCTGACAATTTATATGCATATTGTTTCTTATCATAGTGTCAGTTCTTTCAATATCTCATCTTCCTCCTTGACTCACTACGTCCATGCACTTGTCTTTTCTGCCACTTCCTACCTTTTAACTTAGTTGTAGTTATACAGAGCAGACTCTAGGGGAAAGCACAAAAACATCCTAGACAAAACCAAACACCTAGAGGGAATGAGTCACTGGGCCTGGGCACATAGGACCAGTCTCAGAGGACAGCTAAGCTGTTGGTGTAACATAGTTTACAATGACAATGCTTTACAGTTTATTGTCTTGAGGAGTAATTGGCACCCTAAAACCTAGTGTACAGCCATCCAAGACACAACTATTGGTCTCCTTTTGCCCAGATGAAAAAGAGTGAAGACAATCAAGAACCAAGAAAACAATTAGTCCAAGGGATTACTGGATCACGTGAACCACAGTCCCCAAGTTCATGAGAATGGAGTCTACCAGCCACCACCTCTAAATGTTCTTTTCATTATAGATTTAACATCTAAGGAATGACACACACATGCAAACTCATAATATGTTACCTTTTGAAGGTAGTTTTTCTCCCCCTGGCATAATGCATTTGATTTAGTGGAGTACTTGGTGCACTTTTAGTTTGCTCCTTTTTATTACTATAGTGATCCCAAGGAAGAATATATCTAAAATGGACGATATTTTAGTAGTGCTCAGTCTTCTGCTAGAGCACCTATGAATATTAGCTTACAAACTTTTACATATAAATCAGCATTTTATATCCAGGAATGAAATTTCTAGGTCATAGGGTAAATATATGTTTATTAAAAACTCTACTCTTCCTAAGTAAGTCTGTAGATTTTGATTCCCTGAGGATTGTAGTCTCTTACATAGCTGTAGTTTCTCCACTCCCTCATCAGTCCTTAGTCTGGGAATGATTTTGTTGATCATGTCAACCATCCTAGTGGGTAGGTAGTGGCATTTCATCATGGTTTTAACTTGTGTTTCCCCGATGGCTAATGATATTGACTATCTCTTTTTAAAATAGAGTCCTTGTGGTAGAGTGGGTTACATGTCGGGCTGTTGACTGCAAAGTCACCTGTTTGAACCCAGCAGGCATAGGAGAAGGGTGTGTCCACCTGCTCCCATAAGGATGTGCAGCTTCACAAGCCCATAGACACGGTTCTCTTCTGTCTTGTAGAGTTCTTATGAGTTGAAACTGACTCAGCAGTGAGCCATTTTAAAAACGGACTTAAATTTTTAGAGCAGTCTTGAGTTTACAGAAAAATAATGCATGGACACAATTCTCATATAGTCCTTCCCCTCTGTATAGAGTTGTTCCTCATAATTAGCACCTTCCATTTCTGTGACATATTTGTTACAAAAGATAAGTCAATATTGAGACATTTTTGTTGACTTTAGTCTATTGTTCACATTGGTTAGAGCTCACTCTCTGCATTATACAGTCTGATGTGTTTTGATCAATGCCTGGCTTCACTGCCGGTATTAGTCTGGGGAAACTAGAGAAACAAATCCATAGACACTCATACGTGTGTAAGAAAGAGTTTTATGAACAAGAGCAACTGAACTTTAAGAAAACACCCTAACCAAGTCCAGTCCAAGGTCATAAATCCGATATTAGCCCATATGTCCATAAAGTAGTTTTCAGGCATAGGAAGCACATGCAATGATGCCGAATGCAAGATGATGACAAGACAGATGCAGGACAATCACAGGCCAGTGGGTAAGAAAGTCTTAGGATCCCATGACATAGTGTCTCAGCGATGGCAGGCACCTCTCTGTGTATTCTCAAACATCTCAGCACTGGCAGGAATCCCTATATATCTTTTCTGGCTTCAGATGTCTGGCAAGGTAAGCCCATGTAGCTTCTTCTCCGGAATGTCTCACAGGGAGTCAGTCTTGTGTCTTGTTAGTAAAGCATCTCCAAGGGACTGAGTCATGATTCTCTCATCTCAACGGGGGAAATGCAGTCATATTTCCCAGAATTCTCAGGACAAAGCTGTGTCCACACAGAGATCTCTCTCATTGGCATTCTCCAGATTGACAGACTAGACTCCACCCCTACACTCTTAATCCTCAAATTGACACCAAATTAGGAGACTGACACACTGCCCTAAGATTTTCCTGTAAACCACCTTGTCACTTCTCTCTCCTCTCTCTGAAACCTTGGCTTTCATTTAATGTGTCTATTTTTCTCTTTCTAATTTCCTCTCTAGGGATGTGTTTATTCAAATATTTCCATTGGGCTGCATTTTTTGTACTGATCAGTTGTGAGAGTATTTCACATCATTTGGGGGATATAAGTATTTGTCAGATATGCAATTTAAAATATTGCATGTCTGCAACTTGTAGTTTCTTTTACTTTAAACATTATTTTTCACAAAATCGAATTTTGAAAAGATAAAAATTAAATTGTATCAGGCTTCATGTTCCATGACTCCTCTTATAACCCAAAGTCATGAAGATTTTCTTCCAAAAGTTTCATAGTTTTACATTTATCTAAATGACTCATTCACTGTTAACTCATATATAATATGTGAAGCTTAGATAAAAATTAAATTTCTTGTATATGAATGAACACCAGCAAATGACTCTGTCTTGGTCTTCGAAGAAGTTTAGTCAGAATGCTCCTTGGAAGAGAGGAGAGCAAACTTGCTTCATGTGCCTTGAACGTGTTATCAGCAGGGACCAACAGGGTGCGGGTGACATTCATTCTGGCTACCAGGTACAGCCTGACGGTGCCTCCTTCTAGGCATGACATTTTCATAGGAAGCACCTGGGAATCTCTCCTCTCTGCCTTCCCCTTCCTGCTGGCTGACTCTGATTGCTGCCAGAGGCTTAGATGTGGGTACTGCCGTCGGATCCACATGACTCTGCATCCACCAGCCTATGATATTCCTGCATTCACACTTTTGTTAAAAATCAGTGTGCCACATTTGCGAAGGCCAATTTCTGAACTCTTTATTTGTTTCCTATATCTGTTAATACAATACTATCTTGACTACTATAAAGATTTTTAAAATGAAATGAATTTATTTTCTCAATTTTAATCTTCTTACACATTTTTTTTGTGTGTGTGAGTGCCTATTGTGGTTACCATATGCAGGCAGACAAAAATCCAGCTGAAACACTCATCACAATGGCTTGAAATTCAGAGAGCAATTTAGGAAGAGTTGACACCTCTACTGTGCGAATCCTCCAAATGCATGTGCACAGCATTTGTATCCAATTACTTAAGTCTTCTTTGATATCTGTCATCAGTGATTTGGGGAAAATGAACATTATTTTGTAGTATAAACTCTCAACAGCTAGGAAGAGAAGGAAATCTCCTCAGCTTGATAAACGACAGCTCTGCAGGAGCCTGGTGGCATAGTGGTTTTCGTGTTGGCCTGCTCACCACAGGTAAGCAGTTTGAGACCATCTGCTGCTTTATGTGAGAAAGATGAGTTCTTCTACTCCCATAAAGTTACAGTTGTTAAAAAAAGAGTTACAGTTGTGGAAACCAATGGGCAGCAGCTTTCCTCTGTCCAACAGGCTCATGAAGCATAGGAATTGGGTTGATGGCAGTGAGTAAAAGAAAAGCACAGAGAGAATGACCTTCCATAGCAGACAGGTCTAACACATCAACACTCACCACTCCTGTTCAGCATCCTATTGGCCTGCCCACCTAGTGGGATAGAACATAATAAGCAGAGTAAAATTGTGTTAAATCTCAAATGATATCAACTAGGGATAAATTAAAAGTCAAAACCCAGTAAGATAGAGGAAACCATTCTGAAAAGAATGGTGAGTAATGAGACTATATACACCACCCAAATATTTTCTGAGTTTTTTCTGAGAGTAATTTTACAGGTTATACTTTGTATTTAATGGTATAAATTCCCATGCAGTAAAAGAAAGTCTATAGAAGAAAACGATAAGAAAATGAATTAAGTGGATGAGAATGAATGAGTGAATAAAAATAGATGTTCTTGTTGTAAGTCAGCGCTCAGGAAAGAAGGGTTATGATGTGATGGAAAGGTGCTTACTTGAGACTTGTATAAGACAAATATAGTTTTATCTCTTTCTCTAAAATGTTAAAAATATAATGTCATGGTAACAGTAGTGTTATGTTTTGCTGTTTAAATAAACTTAAAAGTTCTATTTTTGATAGTGAATTAAAAAAAAGTCATAGCGTGTAAAAGCATGCTTATCTTTGTTCCTCCCTTAAATACTCTTGGGGGATGTTTCACTTTTGGCACCCAAGCTATTGAATGCAGTGGTTAAGATCGCAGTTTTGTTTGTTTGCTGAGTTTATTGGGTTTGGGTTAACATTCTGGCTCCTGTGATGATGGTGTGTGACCATGGGCATATTATCTAACATGTTCACAAAGGGAACAATCAAACGAGCCATTTTGCAGGCTGTGAGAGGGATGAAATAGGTGCCACTGGTACGGGCTCTATTTAGGGTGCCATAAAGTGGTGATGGGTGTCACCATTGTCCTCCATCTGGAGATAAGCATACAAGTTGAAGTTATAGTTCCAAAGAAGGAAAGAAAGAATTAAACTCTGAAAACCCATACTTTCACAGAACCATAAATATTTCATGATATTTCTTGATTTAAGGCTGATCATCACTACTTAATGGGGTGCAGAATTAGAACTATGGGAGTTTCTTATATCAATTTGAAGAGAAACTAGGTTTTGACTATGAAATCTTTCCACACTTTATTTCCATAAAAACCCTGATCCATGTAATCTTCTAAGACTAGAAAATGAATTTAAAGCAACATACTTATATAATAGATTAAGATCCTAGGGCACTGATGGGTCACTTTTGCTAAAAAAGTAAAATGTCAAGATTTGTGAGAATTAGATGGTTTTAGATCAGGGTGTTGTATTTTTCCTTTTGTGGATTCTCTCACTTCATGACAACATGAAGGACGTGGCTTAGGCCACCTTCTCTTTAGGCTTTAGGAACAAATGCTCACTCTTTGTAAGAGACTGGCTAGGTGTTTGCTAAGCCACATTTTCCTTCTCCCCTACTTATGTGACTAGGTGATTTTTGTTGCCGTCTATTACCATTTAAGATGCCATGTGGTTATAGTTTAAATTTTGGCCCAATAGAATGTGTATATCTTGAAAGTGACCCTTATTTTATGAGCTCTCTCTCTCACTCACTTTCTTCTACCTAGCAGAGGTCTTCAGGTCCTTACCAATGTTAGAGTGGCAACACCTCATCCCTAACTACTCTTTTCTTACTGTGACCCTCTGATACTTCTTTGGAGGTTCCCATTCTGTATACAGTAATCGGCATTCCATAGAATTTCTTAGCATGAAAATGCATCATGGATTTGATTTCTTCCCACTGGATTTATTGAACAAGTCAAAGTTGTTAAAAAATTAAGTTTTCTCCTCACATAGATTACAGCAAAATTAAAAGGATCACCTTGAGATGGGGATGGATTGAAATAAGTTGCCAGACCACTGGTTCTATAGACAATAGAGCTGGTGGTATCCAAGCATAGTCATGATCATTGGATGGGATTATGTCCCAAATGCACTGTCATCAATTTGATTCAAAATCATCGGGACCCTTTACGATATTTCCATGGCTGAGAATCAGTATGAGAACAAGCAGCTTTGTCACGATCCAAAGAAGCAACTGGTAGTTTGGACCTGCTAGCCCCAATTAGTAACCCACGATATAACCCACGAGAGCCACAGGGTGCGTTCAATTATGCTATAGAATTTTCCAATATTGCCACATTCTTTCTCTGTTGTTATCACCAGCAGGCAGAATTCTACATGATGGTGACAGTGATGATGTTAATGATGGTAAAAGCAGTAGTAGTAATACATTTACTGTGTATTAAGCTGTTAACTGTTATTATTTTCCAAATGTCCCCCAAATGAGATATTCTTGACTGTGCCGGGCAAGTACACAGATTTCCATGTACAGCATTCCTGAGGAATACATTTGGGATATTTGAGGAATACTGCGATGCTATTAGATTCGCAGTCACAGCAATGTTGTGGACAGTAGAATGAAACGCTGGCCAGTCCTGTTCCATCCTCATGATTGTACATTTGATCCTATAGTTGCAATCACTGTTGTCTGTCCATCTTGTCATGGGCTTTCCTCTTTGCCCCTGGCTTTCTTCTTTATCAAGCGTGATGTCCTTTTCCAGGGATTGGTTTCTCTGCTGGCATAAGGTTCCTCTTTTAGCTCCTGAGGAACACTGCAATAGCCTAAAAGACTCCTGACAGAAGCACCTTCACATAAATGCTGTGCAACTAACTACAAGGGCATTTCTACAAGAACCCCAGCTATACCCCAAGAGCTATCTGCTCCCATAAAAAGTGTACAGCCTTTGAAACCCTTTCCAGGGTTGCTATGAGTTGGAATCAGTTTTTTATTTGGTGCTAGTCTATGTGCTAATTGCTTCCACTTAATTTCTACCACAATTTTATCAGGTAGATACTTATTTATCCCATTATGCCTGTGAGCAGGTTAAGGAATAGGGGAGTTTTTAACTCGCTAGAGTGTTATGCTGATCATTTTGTGTAGAGTCGTCCTAAGGCATGCTCAGCCAAGTTCTACAGCCTGGCACTTGATCAGGAAGTATAACTCATGCATATTACAGAATGTAGCAAGTGTGGCAGAAGAGATACAAAATTTAAATGGGGCACAGGCTTTGGAACCCTGGCGATGGCGATGGTGGTGGTCTTACTTATTGTTGAGTCTGTTCTAACTCATAGCCACCCTAAGTACAACAGATGGAAACACTGCCTAGTCTTGCGTCATCCCCACAATTGTTCTTATGTTTGAGCCCATTGCTGCAGCCACTGTGCCAATCCATCTGGTCAAGGGCCTTCCTCGGTTTTGCTGCCCTTCTCCTTTACCAACCACAATGTCCTTTTCCAGAGACTGATCTCTCCTGACAACATGTCCTGAGCATGTTAGAGTCTTCTCGTCTTTGCTTCCAAGGAGGATTCCACCTATATTACTAAATAGATTTGCTTGTTCTGTTGATGACTCATGGTACTTTCAGCATGCTTCACTAGTGCCATAAATCAAATGCATCGATGCTTTTTCACTCTTCCTTATTCAACGTCCAATTTTCACATGTATATTAAGCAACAGAAGATTCTATGGCTTGGCCAGGCACACCCTAACACACACTCAAAGCAGCATGAGCCAATTTGGGAAGAAAGGTGGGTTTTCACAAGCAGAAATGCGGTAATGTCCCACAAGAAAATATTTTCTTCTACTTTAAAAATTGGACTATCTGTAACTTCGCTTAAGTAGAGGGAGTTGGGGGTGGGAATGGGAATCCTTGCCCCGGTAATGGTTTAGAAATTATTAAGTGATCTACTTTAAATAGAACAGAATTATAGCTGGTAGGGATTCTTGAATACCAACCCCTGCAGAAAAAGATGAAAATTTCCCAGAAAGTTCCCCCCCCCTTTTTTTTGTCCAGCACAAGGCTGTATTTCCCTCACAAGGTGACGTGGCTATTGGTGCCCTTTTGCTTTTACTTTATTAGTAAGCACAAGCTACCCAATTCAGTTTTTAGATCATATGGTTGAAAGTTGAAAATAGAAGAAGGGCACAAAGTGTTCAAAATTCTTTAACTCTTGGTCCTTGTCCATTAAAAGAAATCAGTTTAAAAAGAAAAATTTTACATTCTTCCAGGTCACAAAAGACTTGTATTGTTCTTGCTGTAAATTTATAATATGGGGTTGAGTTTAGTTTGTTAGACACATCACCTGTCTTATTCATCTCCAGAATTATTAGAAATGTCCAACTAGAACTCAAACATCTCCATGGCAAGGGAGGGCAGCCCTGCTACTTGGTGTTCTGTAATTCAGAATTCTATTGTTCTTAGACAAAAGATACAGTGTGGTTCTCAAACTGTAGGCTGTGACCCCTTTGGGGGTTGAACAACCCTTTCACAGGGGTCATACCATTCACAACAGTAGCAAAATTACAGTTGCCAAGTAGCAAGAAAAATGATTTTATGGGGTCACCACAATATGAGGACCTGTCTTAAAGGGTCATGGCATTGGGAAAGCTGAGAACCACTGTACTCCAGGGTTCATGGGGACCCCTGCCCTGCTTGATTCCTTTATGGAAATTTTTCCATGAGATAACTTTATATGATGCTGTAATTTGTAGCTAGTGGCCTGGGGCCATATCCAATCTCCTACTTCCCATATCCAATTTCCCTACTGCCACAAGACAGGGTTCATATTTGTGCTCACACTCTTATCTTTAAAAAAAAAAAACACAACTATTCTTCCACCAACTGTTCCTTGTCCCACATCACTCTACATCTATGCTGGGTTGAAGAATTATTTTAAATGTCCAAATAGAACTCAAACAGTAGTCATGATCAAGGGAGCATATTAGGGGAGTGAATGGGTTTCCAAAAATCAGGATCAGTAAATAGTAAAGAGAATCTTTGGATCACAACATCATCTCTTCTCAAGCAACAATCAAGCATCTTTCTGTCCCTCAGGTTCCTTAGCCTCTGCTTTCCTGGATCAGGAAGCCCAGCTGCTATTCTGTCTCACAGTCCCATAGTCTCTGCCACTGCACAGTTTGGACTTCACGATTTGACCTACATTACTTCCAGTAATGGTCTTGAACATGCACTTCTGATGGCCCTGGGCTTTCTCTCTCTGCTTCTGCTCCAAATATAGCTCATTCTTGTAGCTGGAGTATGAGGTGCTAACTAACCTGAACATTCCTTATCTGATCAGACCCATCCATCATTTGGTAGGCATTATAGAGCCATATATGGATGAAAGAACCAACCCTGTTATGAAATTTCACTCTTACACAATGTTTGCTTTATTATTCATTTATTTTTAAAAATAGTCTCATTGACATATGATTCACATATCATACAACTTAATCATTTTATGAAGAGTCTTGCAATAAGCACCACAATAAATTCAAGATATTTTCTTCTCATATTGATGACCGTTAGCTCTTTATTTCCCTCAACTTCTCCTGCTATGCCTTTAAGTAATTACTGATCTAGTTATTGTCTTATAGATTTACCTATCCTGGATTTCATATATAAAATATAATCATGAAGTAGACAAACAAAAAACCCAACAATGACTAAACAAGAGAACCTCGATTATTTAAAATATAAATGAATACATATTAATGAAGAGGAATATCATGATATGAATACCTATTAATAAATGCTAATAGAAAACATTAAATAAAAATATTAAAAACAGAAACAACTTTAAAATGGATGCAAAGGGAGAACAAATGATAAGGCACTGCATTGTCAAGATCAGGCAGGATTGGTTGGGTTTTGCTTTGTAGCACGTTGGTTTGATGAGTTGAAACGGGCTCAGTGGCTTCTGACAGCAGCAAAATAGCTGCCATAATTGGCTGCACAATGCTCTGTCTGATAGTTCTTCAAATGCATGGATTCTCCTGTGGTCTTCCTTATTCAAAGCCCAACTTCCACACGCCTATAAGGCAATGGGAAATACCATGATATGGGCCAGGCACACCTTAGTTCTCAACGTACCATCCGTCCAATGCTCTACCATCGTCTTGTGCAGTAGATTGACCTAACTGCTGCTTTCAGGAGCATGGATTATGGATTTAAGCAAGATGAGATCATTGAAAACTTCAATCATTTCTCCATTTTTCATGATGCTGTCTACTGGTTCACTTGTGAGGAGTTTGGTTTTCTTTGCCTTGAGGTGTAATCTATACTGCAGGATGTCATCCTCCGGCCTCGTCAGCAAGTTTTTCAAGTGTGCTCCCCTTGCGCTCTGTATCATTTTGTTAAGCATTTTTCCTGGTGGGAAGTGGTTCCACCCTGTCTACCCCCTAACACAAGTATAATCTGAGACATATACACCTCTTTCCCTCCACCTCGACTTGAATTTCCAGTAAGGATCACTTATCGTTTTGGAAGGAATGTTTGTTGGTTTGGGGGTAACTTTAGCACAATGTTGTATGATAGCAACTTGTCTTGAGAAACTGACCATGGCCAAGGTGAATTCTCCTCCATCAAAGTGGTTGCTATGATGTGCAGACAAAAGGGGTTTGTGAGCCCCAAGCACACTCTCTACCTCTTTGCTTAAAACTCATTGCCATCAAGTTAATGCTGACTCATAGTAATGCCCTGTGGATTTCTGAGACTTTCTCCTGCAGAGCTACTGGTGAATTTGAACTGCCAATCATGTGGACCCCAGATCCACACATACCCACTAGATCATCAGGGCTGAAGAGCCAGATGAGAAGATTACACAACCTGAGAGCAGAGGTCTGCCTTCGCAAAATGTTTCTCATTTTTTTAGCTTTGTACTCATCAATCAAGTTCCTTTAAACTTAAAACGTCTTTGTAATAAGTCTCTGTGATTGTCCTATGTTCTTTAAGAGAATCAGTTAAGGTTATCTTTTTGCAACGCCTCAAAGCAGTCACCATAACTTTCTGAATTTACCTCGCTGTCTTAAATTTAACTGCCCCAGCAGATACACCCCAAAGCCAGTATTGGGATTGTGCCTTGCCCTCTGGCTGATATTGTTCAACCCAAGACTCATGTCTGGTCACTATTCATTCCATAAAATTGCCTTCATTAGCTTTGATCTTCTAGCAAAAAGTTTGTTAAAGCCAAAATGTTCACTTACCATTGAAGATGCTGACTATGTACCACCCCAGCTTCAGTAGCTACCACATAGATGGTCATTCTATGCTCTTCTGACATCAGTTTCTGCATATCAGTCACTGTTTCTTCTTTCATTAAAGCTAATGATATTTGCTCACCTGGATCATTTCTGCAATCTTTCTGAAAATTCCTGATGCAATCACCTAAAAATTGTTGTTTTTTTCTTGGATGGCATTCCTGTAAACTTGTAATGCTTAAATAATTGGAAGCTATCCACCTGAGTTTTGTTGCAATTTATCTTAGTCCTGACCTCAAAATCTATTATATATAAGTTCCCTAAGAAGACTTTGTATGATTAATCTAGCTTGTTCTGCCTACAGAATTCAACCTGTGTTTCACAGAACTACTTTTATCACTAGTTCAGTGGAGTGGAGTAAGCAGTGACTAGTCAGTGCAGAGGTGTACAAACTATCGCCCAAAGTTCAGCTTGCCGTCTGTTTTTGGATAACCTGTAAAGTAAGAATGGGTTTTATGCTTTTAAAGGGTTAACAAATCAAAACCAAAACATATGTGACAGAGACAACATAAGGCCTGCAAAACTTAAAATATTTACCATGCAGTCATTACAGAAAAAATGTGATTTTTAAAATTTCAGTGATTTTTAAGTTTTTTTTATTCTTAAAGAATGGAATAACTTTCTATAGACATATAAGAGGAGGGGGGGCTTCAAAAAGTTCATGCAAAAATTCCATGGTCTTTCAAGTTCATTTTTTCCCACGAATGTTTTGAAGACTCCTTACATAAATAGAGGGTGCATAGATAAAAATATATAGAAATTCACATATTTTTAGGTTAGATTATCTAGAGAAACAAATCCAGTGACACTCATATATGTGCAAGAAAGAACTTTATATGAGTAAGTAATTAGATAATCAAGAGAACATCCCAGCCGAGTCCAACTCAAATCTGTATTGCTGACGCCAGTCTGTAAGTCCCTGTGCAGACTCACAATGCCAAATGCAATGAAGCAGAATACAGGAAGACTGCGAAGTCAAGTAGATTGGAGGAGGGGGGAACACTGTGGGGAGTCTAGAGCTCTCAAGGGCAGCAAGCAGGAGGGTGAAGGTAGACAGAGAAGAGGAGGGTCCCTGGGCCCTCCTTTGAGAAGGCCATATCCATAAGGAAGCAGAAAAACAACAAACCTAGTTTGAATAAAGAAGCATGCCCTGTCTTAAATTCTCCCATAAAATCAACTTAGAGGCTCTGACCTCATTAAACACTAATAATCAATGACCCATTGACTATTCATTATGGTGATAGTCGCAGCAATTTGATTGAATGTTTGCATTGTGTCAGGAACACTGAACCATGCCACATAGACCCTCATGTTTTTAAATGAATTGTATGAGAAGCATGCTGTTGTGGATCCATTTTATGAGAAAACTAGAACAAACAGTTATTAAAATAAATGAACAAATCTTCTAAGCCCAAAACATCAAAACAACCCAAGCCCGTTGCCATGGAGTGACTGCCAACTCATGATAATCTCACATGTTAGAGAGCTGCAATGTTGAATTTTCTTACCTATAATCTTTATGAAGATGATCACCAGCTATTTCATCTGCAGTTCTGAAGGTTGGAATTGAACCACCAATCTTGACTGATGTACAATTGAAACTTGTCTATAGTCACTCCTGATCAGCCATCAAACTTAATAGGTGGCTACCAACTGAGGCTCTTTATATCTTGTCAGTGACAAATATGAAATTCATATTCTTTGTGGCAACCAAATTCACAATGTTCACTATGTCATCTTGTTCTATTCAGATGGAGTTGTTTGTATATGTTTCAAAGGGTAAGGGAATAAATCTAGGATTACAGAACTCACATGTGACCCACCCCAGGGTAGGGTAATGGGACCACCAGACATCATTGAAAATGGAAAATTAGATGGATTCTCTGCCCTCCCTGGAGCCTGGATGAAGAAATCCTGATTTGCCTAAGTGTAAGTTTCCATGACTGAACCCAAATCAGAACCCAATAGAAACTGGAATAGAGCAGATGAGTTGGGGGCCATTTGTACTTACTACCCATTCATGTCCTCTGTTCTGTACAAAGGGTCCTGCAGATTCACTTTTTTATTATTATTTAGAGAATACTTTATTAGTTTCTATAATCAGACCCATGCAGATAAGACCTTGCTATTTAATACAGTATGTTGCCCCTGTACAAATGTTAAAAAATTAAGTTTAATGTTTCTAGACCAATATAGCTGTTAATTTCTGTACAATGCCAACTCAACAGGGATTCATTTTTTATGATTGCTATATTATATCATGTGATTATAGAGTGGTCAATTACTTGTATAAGGGAAAGGGCTAGTAAATTAATAGAGCATTGTAATGAGAGGAAAATGGAAAATAGCTAAGAATATGCAACAATTAGTACATGTGAGATAGGTAGCGTCTGCACAGCGCAGAATCTCAAAATCAGCCACTCCTGCACAGAAAACTGCTTGTTCTTTGAGAAGAGTGAGAATTTAGTCAGGAGATATTTGTTATTTGGTTGGAGATTTATTTCTTCATCATTTCCCCCATAGTTCCATCTAGTTTGGGGCAGGATATTATAAAAATATAGTCAGAATAATGAAGGCATTATTTCCACTGTATTGTTACTGTAAAAAATGGTATACAGATCAGAGTTTGATCATGGAAATGATGCTTTGTGAAAAATAGGTTATGAATGACTGCTCATAAAAACATGCCAGTATTTATACTATCAAAGCAGCATTCAATTAGATTAACCTGCTGTGAACTTGCTTGTGATAAATCATGGGAAAACTAACAGGAACTATCTTTAGTTACTGCCTGTTTCCCCAGCTCTAGTCATTCATGGCTCTAAAAATACAACTAATATCACCAGATTCCTAAGATTCCTTCAGTGCTTACATTCTGTTTTAAGTGGCACTAAAGCGAGGGTGATTGTGCTGAGAAGTCTAAGGCGACCAACCCATGTCCTCCTGGGTATTAGCTGTCTATCTGAGAGAGCTCTTTGTTTCAGAGATGTACGCAGCCACCGTGCTCTTGGAATGTGGCCTCTGGCTTGGTGGAAAGGCTGGGAATACTCAGCGTGAAAAAGGTTTTCTTTTCTTTTTGTGTGTGCACATGTGCAGTGACAAGATATTGGCCATTTCATTAAGCTTTACATGTGCAGTTTAGTGATGATGATCACATTGATCCTGTTGTTCCAAGGTTTCCTTTATTTGTTCCCAAACTTTTCCATCATTCTGAAGCTCATGTCCCCAAGCATTGTGTCTTATTTTTCCCTCCCGCTAGCCCAGCCCTGGTAATCATTAAAATTTTTGGTCTGTATGCAATTGCCTATCCTAGACATTGCATATCAATTGGATCACACAAATTTTCTTCTTTGTGACTGACTTTTCAATTAGCATAATGTTTTCAGGTTGATTCATATTGTAGCATGGACCAGGACATGATTTTTTCTTATTACTGAGCCCTATTCCAATGCAGATATTTCACTTATCCCTTCCTTTGTGATACCACATTTTGCTTATGCATTCATCATTGGACTGTTCTTACATTATAACTGTTGAGAATAATGCTGTAATGAACACTGGTGTGCATGTGTATGAATTCTGGCTTCAGTTCTCTTAGGGTATACAATGAAAGCATGCACAGACTCCCAGAGAGACTAACCTACCAAAGCCTATTCATCTGTTTGTCAGATTCTGGTGGTTGAGGTGTTGCTTGAAGCTGTGTCACCTAATTTTCAAATACCAGCAGGGTGACTCATGATACTAGGCTTCAGTGGAGCTTCCAGGAAAATAACAGACTGGGAAGAAGGAAATGACCATCCACTTCTGAGGGGTTAATCGCTGAAAGCATACAAACAGCAATGGAACATCTTCTGAAATCGTGCCAGAAAATGAGCCCCTCGGGAAAGAAGGCACTCAAAATTGAGCTGGAGAAGACTTGCCTCCTCAAAGTGGAGTCGCACTAAATAGCTGGGATGCAGCAAAGTTTTCACGACTTTCATCTGCTGATGAATGAAATGCCTCCTAATGAAAATAAGCAGTTACAAATACCTATTAGTACTATAAATACAGAAAGTAGGAGAAGTATGGATCTAGACAAAATTGGAAATTGTCAAAAATGAAATGGAATACATTCAGATCATTGTTGTGGGCACCAGTGGGCTGAAATGGTATGAACCATTTTGAATCAGACAATCACATGGTTTACAGAAATGGCAAATGCAAGAGGAATTTCATCATGTTAATAGAAAAGAACACTTCAAAATCTATCTTGAGATAAATATTGTCTGTGATAGGGTGATTTCAACATGTCTGTAAGGAAGACCAGTTAGTAGAACTAGTATTCAAATTTACACACCAATTAATAAGGCAATGGAGACGAAATTGATGAACTTCCAACATTTTTAGTCTGAAACTGATTAGCGATATGTACAATTATTGGCTATGCAAAAGTTGGGATTAAAGATAAGAACTCAGAAAATATGACCTTGGTAATTGAAACATAACTGAATATTACATGATAGAATTTTGCAAGGTAAGTGGTTTTTCATTACAAATAAACATGAGCAGCATGTGCCCCTCAACAGGTGGAACACACAGGAAGCAAATGGGCTCCAGCGGTGGGAAGAGATGAGGGAGTTGCTTCAATAGTATCAACCCAAACAAAGCGAGGGCTGATTTTGTAGTTGATCTTCAGTTGCTCAAACGTAAGTTCAGATTGAAGATACAGGAAATTAAAACAAATCCATAAGAGCCAAAATACATCCATGAATATATTTCACATGAAAAACATCTCAAGGCAGATTTAATATTAATGATCAAGGAGCAGATACAATGTGGGATGATGTCAAGAACATCACTCGTGAAGAATGCAATCTTTCATTTCAAAAGACAGTGTGGCAGCCATGTGCTTATGTTAATTTTATGATTGACATATAGGGATGAAGTCTAGTCTGTTAATCTGGAGATAGCGATTGGGTAGCCAATGAGGCCTCTATGTGGGCATGACTTTCTCTTGAGACTTCTGGGAAATCTCGTGATATTTCCCTCGTGAAGATAAGAAGCTATCTTCTGCAGTGGTTGGGAGTTAGTTCTCAGAGACGATGGGATCACGGACAAGACAAGATGGCAGCGTCCAAGTAGCTGGAGGAGCCGGCGGAGAGACCACATGGCTTTGCCCAGATGGAGCCAGACCTCTGAAGCTGGGGTGGCCACATGGAGACCTCTGCCAGTGATGAGTTGCTTCTGCACCCACTGACCTGTGGCTTCATGAGTCAGAAGGATACTTTATAGACTGATATCGGGCATATGGACTAATATTGGATTTATGACTGTGGATTGGACTGGGTTGGGATGCTTTCTCAGTGTTCCATTCCTTTTGTATATAAACCCTTTCCTTATATCCATATGCATGTCTATGAATTTGTTCCTCTAGCCTACCAGACTAACACAGACCGGGAGTATTAAAATCTAGAACAAATTTAAACTGGGCCAGAAATTCAGGATAGGCCAATGTATAAAAATTGTCGTTAGATTAATGGCTTATTGTAGGTGTGGCCTGGGAGGTTGGGCTGAAATGGAAGCTAATAACCGTAAGTACAAGAGGAAAGAGAATATCCTTAGCTGATTGTAGTGATGATTGTTGAACTCTTTTTAATATGATTTGAACTATCAACGTGTATGATATAGGTAAAGTGAATTGTATGTGAATTGCATGTAAATTACATATGTGTTAGAGAGAGCCTCAGAAAAACACAGGGATAGTTCTTGCCTGATTTTATAGTCACTGTAAGTCAGAATTGACTCAATAGTAGCGAGTTTGATTTTGGTTTTGAAAAAAAATAAGTACAATTTAGAGTCATGAAGAAAAAAAGACAGAAGAGAAAGGTAAGACCAAAATAGATATCAGAAAAGACTTTGAAACTTGCTCATGAATGCAGAGTAGCTAAGTGAATGAAACACATAATAAAGACAAAGATCTGAACATAAAATTTCCAAGGGCAGTTTAAAAAGCCAAAGTAAGGCATGTTACTAAGTGTGCAAAGACCTGGAGTCAAGAAACCAAAAGGGAAGAACGAGTTCAGTATAACTCACTTAAAAAGCTGAAGGAACAATGCAAGCCTGTGAGTCAGCATTTAGTCTAATGGTGTTAGTAAGAATGGATAAAATGTTGACTGACACATCCAACATCAAAACAAGATAGATGGAATATATGGAGTCACTATACCAAGAAGAATTGGTTAACATGCAATCATTTCAAGGAGTAGCTTATGATCGAGAATTGATAGTACTGAAGGAATAAGTCCACACTGCACTGAAGGCATTAGCATAATATCAAATTAGAATTAACATAATATCAAATTGAAAAACACTGATGTAGTACTGATAGCACTCATTGGTCTATGCCAAGAAATTTGGAAGGCAGCTATTTGGCCAACTAGCTAGAGGAACTCCATATGTGTGCCCATTCAGAAGAAAGGTGACTGAATGGAATGTGGAAACAATTTAAAAACATCATTAATGTCACTTGGAAGTTAAACTTTGCTGATGATAATTTTTTAAAATGGTCGCAGCAGTACGTAAACGAAGTTGTCAGAAATTCAGCAGAGGATATGAAAGAAGGGATCTGGATTGAAAGCATAGAATACCAAAGGAATGTTTATTTGTTTTATTGAACATGAAAGAACATGCAAGTGCGTGGCTCATAACAAGCTATGAAAAACATTGGGAAAAACATTGTGTTCATGAGGAATTTGTACATAAACCAAGAAGCTTTTCAAATACAAGAAAGGACATGGCAGGGTTTACAGTCAAGGAAGGTATGTATCCTTTCACCAGCCATATGCAATCTGCATGCGAAGGAAATAATCTGAGAGGATAAGCCAGATGAAAAAGAACATGGTCATGGCTCTGGGAGTGGGAGAAGACTGATAACAACTTACAATATGTTGATGATAAAACCTTGATTGGTCGAAGGCTTGAAGTACTTTTTGGTGAAGACCAAAGACTTCAGTATGGATTACAATGCAGTGTAAAAAAAGATCAGAACAACTTAAGCAGTAAACATCATGAAAAACAGAGAAAGATTCAAGTCAATAGTTTCATTTTATTTGGATCCACAACCAATAGTCAAAGAAGCAGTAGTCAAGAAATCAAGGTGGTGCATTGCAAAATCTGATGTGCAAGGCATCTTTAAAGTGTTAAAGTGCAAAGATGTCACTTTGAGTGTTCCTGACCCAAATTGTAGTGTGTGTGAGAGAGAGAACAATGGAGAACAAATAAGAAACACCAGCATAGAGTTGAGGCATTTGAATTTGGTGTTGGGAAAGAATATTCAAAGTTCCATGGAATTCCAGAAGAACAAGGAAATCTGTCTGGGAAGAAGCACAAAGTTCTCCTTAGAATTGAGGATGATGAAATTTTGGACATGCTAAACTTTTCTTCACATCATTCTTTACAATCCTTACACTGTAACACCGGGTAGTCTACTTTCTCTCTGGGTTTCCTGCTTCCATTCAAATCCTTCTTTCCTAACCCTTCTGAACTTTATCACTGAGTAAATGCTTCTCTTTTGATTTCAGATGACTGATTATTGTGTTTGCACTGAGTGCAAACAGTGCTACTGTTCTCCTTCTCAACCTATCTATTGTTTAGTTGAAAATTGAGTCGTGGAGTTTAGTTCCCCCCCAACTTCCAAGGGATTCTAATGTGCGTGCTGGGCTAAGGATGATTGGATTGGAGAGTGTTTGTGGTTCCCACCAACGTTTATCCAGGAGCCTTGGTGATTGTTCTTGTGGTCAGATGGAAATGGAAGGTACAGTATTATCCCATTTCCGTTGACATTGGCCTATTACAATTTCAAGTGATCTGATGCTATAGAAAAGTTTCTGCTTTATTTTTCTCCATATTTTCTCTACCATTTTCCTGTCATAGGCATTCACACACATGCCAGTAGTGAAATAAGTGACTTGGACTCACTCTGTTGTAAACCTATAGGGTGTATGTCACCAGGAGTAGAAAGAGATCTTGTAAGTCTTACAAAGCCTATTTGCAGAATTGATGTTTTCACTATCATCATATGATTACAAAATAGAAAGCTCATCTCAGGTTCAAGTCTGGCATCTTACATTGACCAGGTTCGGGCTTTTGATGTGAAAAAGAACCTTTCTATTAAAAAAAATTGTACTCCCACACTGTTACACGTCTCGCAAAATGCTTCAGGATAGTGCTGGTGACATATGTGACTTGAGAAACAATTATAGATGTAAAAATACTATTAATGAGAAAAATTCCTCTCACCAGGCATGCTTCAGGGATTTCTGGATTTGATTACCAGCTTTTCAATGCTCAAAAATTTGACTGGTATTTAATGCTTTCTCATTTTTCCTGATAGGGACTGCTAAGCACGTTATGTTCTTTCTCCCAGTTGGCAACGCAACAAAGACCAGCAATAAAAACCTCCACTTGTGTAATAAACTGTTGTACAATCTACTGCTTATGAACAAGGTCCCTGAAAATGTGCAACCTTTCTGCACATTAAACACAAAACAGATGGAGGTTTGAAAATAACTTTCTTCTTTGGGGGAGGGGAGAGTCAAAGAAGAGCAGGCAAGACTCATGATCAGACTCCCCATTTCCTCAACTAGAAGTCAGATCCTCCAGCCCAGTTTGCTGGGGACAGACTCGGTCCGCAACCACATATTTTGCAGGATGCTATATACCTCTGAGGACCTGAGAAACTGTAGGAGCAGGGCAGTTAAATTCCACAGAAATCGTATGTATGGATAGGAGGCAAGAAGCAGCCTGATCTAGGACTCGCAAGCCAGTACATTTCTCATATGTAAGATGATGAATTGTTTGAGCTCTGTTCCCCAACTACAACAGACACTGGAGTAATTGAAAATACAGATACTTTTGTCATATTATTGCTGTTGTTTTAAATTTTCTTTTGTTTATTTGTTTGTCTTGAGTTTATATTTAAGTCCTAGAACATAAGAAATAATTGAGCCAAGAATTCATAAGTGATGTGTGCGTTATGCATGCGTGGTATGTATTCATCTATGTCTATTGATTTTCTTATATTCTGCCAAGATTTAGAGAGAAGATTGAGACCATCTAGAGGGATGTGCAAACATAGTAAGGCACTATGAACTTAAAATGGGCAGGAAAAATAAACAAGAGCAAAGTCATGAAGTGAGACTAGAAACATATTGTTAGTCTACATTTTCTAGTAGGCAACTCAACAAATGAAAATTGACTATTTCAATAAGGTACATGTTCCATAAGACAAAAACAACCAACTGCTGAGAAAAAAAACACAACTACGTTTGATGCCAAGATCAAAGTCTTCATAAGGAGGGCTCTATGGTATAAGTAGAAACAGCTTCCATAATAATATCTTAATGGCAAACAGAATAACACATGTCACAAGACCGATTGTTACTGAGTTCTTCACCTCAAGCATGTATCATCCACCATTAGTTGCCACTGAGTCAGATCTGACCTTTGGCGCCCCTGGGGGTATGTGAGAAGATCAGTACTCCACAGGTGTTTGAATGGCTGAATTTTGGAAGTAGATTCCAGATCTTTCGTCCTAGAGAACTCCAAGTGTACTCAAAGCTCCTAGCTCTTGGTTAACAGCCAAGCACGTTCACCATTTGCAACACCCAGAGCAATGAGCAATTCTGGCAAGTCACACAAAAAATTTGCACTCTAGTATATAACACATTAAGGAACCCTGGTGGTGTAGTGAGTATGCGTTGACCTGCAATCTCCATGGTCCCCAGTTCAAAACCACCAGCAGCTCCGTTGTAGAAAGACTGGATTTTCTACTCGAGTAAACAGTGACAGTCTCAGAAATCCACGGAGCTCCACAATGAGTCAGCGTTGACTCCGTGGCAGTGAGGGAGTGATACAGCTCATGAAGGAATGCCATTGGCCCATGGAGGAACTCTCATAGTGCATTAAGAAATTCAGCTGGTAACGTAAAGGTCAGCAGCTCAAACCACGGGTTTCTCCACAGAAGAAGGATGTGACAGTCTGTTCCCGAAGAGTAATCATTATGGCCCACTCCTTTAGGGTCAGCATGTGCCTGAATCTACTAGGTGGCAGTGGGTTTGATTTAGGTTTAAGCACTTGGCAGCTTAACCACACCAGCCATTCCGTGAGAGAAAATAAAGCATGGATTTTAAATGATAACAACTTCAAAAAGAGTAATATATCCATGATGATGCATTAATTATAACAAATGTAGCATACTGATGCCATGTAAAGATTAATGAGAGGGGAAATTAAGAGTGAGTCGACGGGGACTCTCTGTACTATTATTGCCATATTTCCCCCTGTCAATTTGACAGTGTGCTAATTTTTTTTTTTAAAGAACTTTGGAATGTTTCAAGTAGTTCTCTCCTTAAGATTGAAAACTGCATTTTCACGACTTAGAGAGTGAGGCACATTTGCTGGCAATTGTCAAACACAGCTTCATCATGTTTGATTTTACTTGTAGGAATGATTGAGGTTTGGTTATTAAATGAAACTGTTGATTCATATTAGCGTAATGAAGTAGCTATCTTTTATCTGTCTCTGGCACCCTGAAATCAGTAAATATGCTCACATTATAGTAATGTTGTAGTGTCCACATGGTGGGAATTAAGTAGTTCATATAATGTAATGAAATAACCAGAAGGCTTTCCTTAGAATATAGAAACACTTAATGAGACATCTTCTAAAGTAATAAGATCCTAAGATTTGGGGGAAGAGTCAATGATTACTTGTTTCATCAGTCAGGATACAGACAAGAAAACCTAGACATTTCAAACGGAAAGGATTTAATACAGGAGTTGATGGCACAGGTATTGAGAGGGGCAGGAGGATGATTGAAGTGATGCAACAAAATGAAGCAACATGGTTGCAGAGGAAATGGTAGTTAGACCTCCAAGGAAAGCTGATGGCCTCTGAGGGAGCAAAGGGGAGTCCAGGAGTGCTTAAAAAAAAGAAAGAAAAGAAAAGAAAAAAAGGCTGACAACCCCCACTGATTGGAACAAGCAGGAAGCCCCTTTGCCTCCTTTTCTTGAGCCCAATCTCTCTCTGGCACCACCTGTTGGCAGATTTTTACCAGACGTCAACTAGTGAGAAAGCAGGTTTGAAAGCAGTGAATTTAGAGCCCAGATCACTGGTGAGTGCCTATTAAGTTAGAGTGGTAGGCCAAATCGGTGAAAAACGACCAGGATCAAAGAGTAAAAGAAAACTGAGCTCTGTAAGAGGAGGCTGAGGTAGTGCAACTAACAAACATAACCATTATTTAGGAAGTAAAAGAATATTAATATTAGTAAAATCACAGAATTACTAAAACACAGTTACTCACAGCTGAGGTTTTTTTTTTTTTTTTTGGTTTGTTTGTTTATTTTCCCTACTGCACTGTTACCTCAAATGAACCGGTTACAGAGATTTAAAAAATTGCCCCCAAGTTGGCTTTGGCTCTTGGCATCCCCATGGGTGTCAGAATACAACCGTGCTCCCTAGTTTTCACTGGCTGTTTTTTCAAGTTTAAAAGTAGATCACCAGATCTTTTTTTCCCAAGGTGTGTCTGGGGGAGTTTCCATCTCCAACCCTTTTCTTATCAGCTAAAGTGTTAATTCTTAGCACCACTCAGTAACAATATATGTGCCTAAACCCTGTTATCTTCCCCAAAATATATGCATTAATGTAGTCTCTTTTGAACTTCAGAGCCCACGCAGTGCTGTCAGCAGAATCTTGTCTCTAATTACAACGTCAGTGGTTCAAATCCACCAGCTACTTTGAGGATGAAGCTGTCTCTTCCCATAAAAATGCCTCGGAACCTCATGTAGCATTGCTATGAGTTGGAACCATCTTGATGGCAAGGGGCTTGGAAAGCAGTGGAGGTAAAGCAGGAAAAAAAAAAAAGCAAAACATGGGTTTGTGAGTTGAGTGGCGTAAAGAGGAGATAATCAGTTTTACATTATGAAACAATTATGTTTCCATTCCCTCTCATCTGTTACATTCACCTTAATGTACCATCCCTTAACCCACATCCTCTATGTTTCCTATTTCCATTCTTCCCTAACTTTGAGTAAATATTGTTCTCTTGATCTCAAATGGCTGATTATTCTCACTCGAGGGTGATTTAATTACAGGTGTGAAGGTGGCTAAAATTCATAGATTTGGAGTCCTGCTAGCTTTTATATGACAAGTGTGCTTGGTCTGTTTTATGATTTTGAGTTTTGTTCTACATTTTCCTCCCACTCTCCTTAGAATCTTTTAGTAAGATCACTCACTTGGTAATGTTAGCTGGGCACTGCCTAGTTAAACATATGGCTTAAAGGGCATCCCGAATTGGCTGCAAATCCTTGAGTTCTACTTACATCTTCTAACTTCTAGCTCATACTCTTTCAACTATGGCAAAAGATATGAGTTTCCTATTTCTTTGACAACCCATTCAAAAAGGAGAATATATTCCCCTCATCTGTCCCCCTTATCAAGATAACATGTGTGTTAACCCAAAGGACTATTTCATGAAGTAACCGTATATTGAGTGTGATGGATGGGAGGACTGCATGCATCAGCCCACTGGTGAAAGCTAACACCAGACGGTCCCCAAGCAAATGCCTCTGTGGCACCTTTGTCTAGAAAACACTGTTACTTTTATAGCAAGGGCTCTTCTCCTTTCTAGCTGCCAAGTAATGGAGTTGGGGGGGGGGGTTGTTTGCTTGTTTGTTTGTTGGTGGCATCACTGCCCTCTGGTGGTGGGAGTAGGAGGCCCAGCCTTTGCTTCCGTGGAGCCACTGCTGGAATTGAACCTCCATCCCAGTGGACTGCAGTCCCGCACACAACCACTACTCCACCGGGGCTCAGTCCCGGAGTTGTGTTTTAAGTGAAATGTAAAATAAAAAATTAGCAAGTAAGAAATATTCTGTATAGGTTGCATTGCATTTGAACAAATCTTTGATCTCTTGTGAAATACCGATATAGTCTCTCACAATAAGACTTACATTGTCAATTTCTCCCTAGGATACCCTCTGGGAAAGATTTGTTGAATCCATGAGGTCAAGGCATAGTGGAGGCAAAGAACTTAGATCCAAAGCACACCAGTTTGAAAGTTAAAGAGTGTGCATGCAAGCACTAGAAGGTACTTACCCATGATAAGCCCTTGTAAAAGTTACCTAATCTCTTTGACCCTCAGATTCTTCATTGGAAAAGTGGCCACCCAACTCACAGGTTGATGGTACAACCAAAAAAATAATGCAGGATAACATTGAGTGCTTTGAAAATTGTAACTATTCTACAAATAGAAGCTAGGTTTGCAATCTTGTTTTTTTCAAGTTTTCACAAAACATTCGTTATAGAATTACTCATCCAACAAAGTGCCATCTATCTGAAAACATGTCTACCAGTCTGCAGAGTTACTAGAAAGGAGCGAGAGGGAGAATGCCACGTTATGTGATTCCACTCATAAGGCACTTTGGAGAAGGTAGAAGAAGATTTGAAAAGTGGTATACAGGCATACCTGGATGAGACTGTGACTTTTATTCCAGACCATGACAATGAAGGGAATATTGCAATAAAGCAAGACAAGAATTGTTTTGTTCATCAATGCATATAATAAAAGTTTTGTTTATATCGTAGTCTATTAGGTGTGCAGTATCATTGCAAAAATATTATATTACCAAAATGTAACACAGAAACTTGAAATGAACACATACTGTTGAATAAGTAATGTCAATACACTGGTATGACAGATTCTCAGAAACCTTCAATCACAAAAAAATGCATTATATGTAAAGTGCTATAAAGCGAACAGCCACAAAACAAGGTATGCCTGTGTAGGTGTGCTTTGGGGAAGGAGTGTTAGTTGACTACGAAGAGTGTGCACAAGGAAGTTTCCAGGATGGTAGAACGATTGGCATGGCAGTGCAAAGAACAGCAAGGTGATTCTAAGTCTTGGTTGCATCACATATACCAGAGTAGAAGTATGCTTCATAAGATTTTTTAAGAATTAAAACATTTTATCGTGTTTTTGGTGAATGTTTACAAAGCAATGTGTATTCTCATTTAACAAGTTCTACTAAAGTCACTCAGTGACATTGTTAATATATATATTTTAGTGTGTCAGCTTTCTTTTTTCTTTTACCTTTTCTGATTGTCCCATTTCCAGTAATCTTGTCTTGCTTCCTTATCTTTGCTTTTGAATCAATGATGTCCATTTGGTCATATTTTCAAGGAGTACAGTACTCATAAGTGATACAATTTATCAAACTAGTTGATCTTTCATTTAGCTAGGAGATGAAAAGAGGGATAGTTTTTTTTGTTTTGTTTTGTTTTAGTAATTTTATTGGGTACTCTTACAGCTATTATACATCAGCTATTATACATACAGCTATTCCATACATCATCTGTATCAAGCACATTTGCACACATCTTGCCACATTCATTTCCAAACATTTTCCACTTGAGCTCTTGGTATAAGCTCCTCTATCCCTCTACTCCTTTTCTTTTTATTGCATACTTATTGCATATTTATTGCATAAATATATCATTTTATTGCATACTCATACACCTCCCCTCAGATCCATACATACATCAATTATATACAAGTCACATTTGCACACTTGTTGACATCATCACTCGCAAAACATCCTCCCTCCACTTGGCCCCCAGTACCAGCTCCCCATATTTCCCTTCCTCCCTCCCCCATGAACCTTTAATAATTTACAAATTGCTATTGCTTTTTCATATTGTACACTGTCCAATGTGTCCCTTCACTTGCTTCCCTGTTATCCCTGCCCCAGAGAGGTGGTTATATATAGATCCCTGAACTTGGTTTCCCCTTTCTACTCCACCATCCCCCCACCCTCCCAGTATCACCACTCCCACCACAAGTCCTAATGGAACATCTATCCTAAATTCCCCATGTTTCCAACTCCAGTGCACATCCCCTGTTCTAGTCAAACTTGTCTGGTAGAACCGGGAGCATGATAGTGGGTGGGAGGAAGCATTTGAGAACTAGAGGAAAGTTGTATACTTCGTCGTTACTACACTGTACCTTAACTGGCTCATGCCCTCCCTGCAACCCCTCTGTAAGAGAATGTCGCTTCACCTATTGATGGGCTTTGGGTCTCCAATTTGTTCTCTCCTCTATTTATAATGACATAATTTTAGTTCTTGGATGCCTGACACTGGATCCTTTCAGCATGTTGTGGTCACATGCCGGTGTGCTTCTGCTAGGTGGTCTTTGTTGCTTCTGAGCTGGATGGCTGCTTGTTTACTCAAGTCTTTAAGACCCCAGACACTATATCTTTTGATATCCAGGCACCCTCAGCTTTCTTTATCACGTTTGCTTAAGCAAACATTTGTCGTCAGTGATCATATCACATATCAGGAAAATGAGCACACAATGTTATGATTTTTAGTTCTTGAAGCCTGATAACTGATCTCTTTGACACTTCATGGTCCCACAAGATGGTGGGCTTTGTTACTTCTGTAGTGGATGGCCGCTTGTTGACTCAAGCCTTTAAGACCCCAGATGCTACATCTTTTGATAGCTGGGCACCATCAGCTTTCTTCACCACCTTTGCTTATGCACACCTTTGTCTTCAGTGATCGTGTCGGAAAGGTGAGCATCATGGAATGTCAATTTAATAGTACAAAGTGTTTTTGCACTGAGGATGTACTTGAGTGTAGGTCCAATGCCCATTTGCTGTTCTACTACTAAGCCTATAAGTTTATGTTCGTTGATCTATTTCCCCATTGTCACATATAAATATATGCACCTATGTGCATGCCTGTATTTAAACCTCTATAAATGTCCTTTACCCCCCAGTTTTTCCTCTATTTCCTTTTACTTTCCTCTTGTCCCACTATCATGCTCAGCCTCCACTTGGGTTTTGGTATTTTCTCTCTGTTACATTACTCTTGATCAATCCATATCGGACTTCCCTCACCCCCTTGTCTCTGATTTTGGATCAATTGATATACTCTTATCCCTGGGCTGGTGAGCACCATCTCCTTTGCCCCTCTTCCCCTTCTCCCATGGCCCCTGCCCCAGAACCATCAATCTTGTCTTTTTCACTTCCATACTGTTCTTCCAGCCTATCTTATTTAGATAGACCTGCAAAGGTAACAATATGTACCAAAAAAAAAAAAAAAGGCATCCTAAAATGAAGGAACCAAAGAAAATAAAACAGTGATAACAAAAAACCTCAATATCCTATATACATATATGAAAAAATAAAAATAATAACAATGTAAAAACCTGTAAATAATTTAAGGCCTATTCATTGACCTCCAGGAGTGCTCCCTGGTGTAGTCGGATAGGGTGTCACTCCCTGGCCCCAAAGTTTATCCCTGTCACTCCATCTGGAGCTCTATGCTCTATTGCACATCCATAGTGTTTTGCCCTGGTGTGGTTGTGTCAGACAGGGTGTAATCCTGACCCTGTTTCTCCATTGTTGATCCTGAAAGACCTTGGGTCAGCAACGGTAGTAGCTATATTTCATAGTGAGGCCAGCCATATGATCCTCTCTGTGCATCAGCTGTTCTGCGTGGGAGTATGGTCCTGAAGGCTCGGTGGATCAGGATGAAGTCCATTTTCTCTTCCTCCCCCTTCATTTGTTCTCATGTGCTCTGGTCAGTCATTTCTACCTTCCCAAACTACAACTTCAGTGCTGACCTCCAAGGCAAAGTCCAAGGGATAGTTTTTTTTCAAAATTTAAAGCATATTTTAGGGTGATAATCCTGAGGAATCTTCTAGTCTCAGCTGGTTTGAATAGATAGTGTGGACTTTTTAAGAATCCTAGGTTTTGGGGAGGAGTGGGTGTTAGTCTGAACATACTAAAGAAACAAATTCATAGTTACTCATACAAAAGCAATTGAATATTGAGAAAACATCCCAGCCCAGTCCAATCAAGTTCATAGGTCCAATATTAGCCCATTATGTCAATACCAATCTATAAAGTCCTCTTCAGACTCATGGAACACATGCAATGACACCGAAAGCAGGAAGATCACAGGCCAGTGGGTGGAAAGTCTCATGGATCTAGTGGTGGTCTAAGGATCTCAGTGCTGGCGTGAATTTCCACATGGCTGCTCCAGCTCCAAAGCTCTAGCATAGTTCCATGTGCCATTATCAGGAATACAAAACAGAGAAGCTATGCCTTTCTGACCTCCAGTGAGCTACTTATCTCCATGGCATCTTTAATTGCAGTCATCAAACTGCAACATGATTAACAATCTAGACTCTACCCCTTCCCAAGTTGACATCATATATTATGCAACTTCCACAGAGTAGAACACCAGAACTTTCTTTTGCAGTGTTTCTGAGTAGACTCCAATCTCCAACCTTTTTGCAAACAGCCTATGTTGATAGATTATGTGATTACCACACAGTTAAACATGTTACTTATCAGGGCCAAAGGCATCCCAAAATCATATGTACAAATTAATTTTTGATGACCCACAAATATAAATGTAAACGCTGAAACTATGTCTTCTTGAGGAAGGCATAAGGAGGGAGAAAATACTATCCTAGTAATAGAAAAGTTTCTTAGAACGGACACAAAAACACTATTAAAATATGATAAGCTGGATTTCCTAAAAATGTAAAACATGTACTCATTGAAGAAGGCATTTAAAAAAATAATGGACAAGCTACAGGCTGGAAGAAGATCATCTCAGCGCATATATCTGATTCAGAACCTGTCCACTATGTATAAAAGCTTCTACAACTCAACAGTAAAAGACAACTGCCTCATAAAAAATGGACAAAAGATTTTTAAGAGAAATTGAACAAAATTAGATTAAAAAATGACAAAAGTCATGAGAAAAATGCTCCTCCTAATCAGTTATTTGGAAAATGCAAATTAAAAGTATAATGATATATTCAGAAATAATTTTATTGACATGTATTTCACATATCATACAATTTATTTACTCAGCCATATTAAGATTTGTACAGTCATCACCAAAATCAAATTCAGGAAATTTGCTTCTTGTGCTCAAGGCTATTAACTCTCCATTTCTCCAACTCCTCCCAGTTATGATCTATCCAGCTCTCTATAGATCTGTTTATCCTGATTTCATATACAGTTAATCATACAAAGCACAAACAGGAAGCAAAAAAACCAAACCAACCACAACCATGACTAGAAAAGTCTAATTCAAAGAGAAAGTAGAAAATATTCAAAATGGAAACAACTTTCACATGGGTCAAAATGAGGGGACCTAAAAGGATTGGGGGCTTCTGCAAAGCAGGTGTTCACATTTAAGCTCTGATGCCATTCCTTCTTTTGGATTTGGATTCTATTGTTTACAGTGCTTGGATTGCACAAGTTGGTGTACTTCTTCCAAGTGAACTTCGTTGATGCTTGACTGAAAAGACTGCCTGTTTTAAGATAAACCTTTAAGACCCCAGATACTATTCTTTTTGATAGCTGGACAGCATCTTATTTCTTCACCACACTTTGTGACAGCACCCATAAATTCAGTGACTTCTTCATGAATGGAACCACTGAGCAGGTCCATGTCGTAAAATTATTTGCTCTTCTTAGATTGGGCATAGAATTAAGTGTGTGCTCATAACTCATTTATATAGGTATGGTTTATATATAAGTCTGGTTCACTTTAGAGACATCATTATTTTCTGATAGCGAAAATTATAAATCATCCCCCTGGGACATAAGATAGTTATATCATAGTGATATTTTTGCTACACAGTCACTATCCAAAGTCAAACTCTCATCAATTCAAAGTTATCCTACAGGACAGAGTGGAACTGTCCCTGTGAGTTTCCAAGACTATAGCTCTTCACCGGGATAGAAAACCCTGTCTGTCTCCTGCAGAGCCACTGGAAATTTTGACCACCAACTTGGGGCTAGCAGCCCAATGCCTAACTATAGTGTCGCTGGTGCTTCTTCCACACCCACTGGAATGATGGGAATGAAAATGACTGACCCCCACAAATACTGGGGAGGACATAGAGCAACGGGAATTCTCAGATATTGCTAGTGGAAGAGTAAATTTGTGCAATGCCCTTGGAAATTTCTTAAAAGCAGAGACTTGTATCCTATTATCCTGAAAATGCCATTTCTAAATATTTACCAAGAGACTAAAAAAAATCCACAAAAAGTTTGACGCAGAATACTCATAATAGTCCCAAATTAGGGCATTTCCAATTCCCTTTTGTTGAAGAATGAAGAAAACATTCAATCAGCTATTACTGAGCGGTTGTCTGTCATCAAGTCAGTTCCTACAGATATTCGATGTAAAACAGAATGGTCCAACACTATCATACAACTTATACCATCCTTACAGTTATTCCTGTGTTTAATCCATTTCATCAAGGGTCTTCCTTTATTCAATAGCCCTCTAGCAATAAAAAGGATCAAATTACTAATAGAGTAACAAAATGGATGAAGCTTAAAAACATACTGTCTGAAAAGTCAGAAACAAAAGAATATAATATACATACTATATTAGCTTAATTACATGGAATTTTAAAACAGGCAAGACAACTGAAGTCAATAGGAATCAGATATGGTTCTTTTGGGGGTGACTGGGAGCAAATAAAAGAGAGTTTTTGAGGTTATAGAAATATTTGATGGCTTGATAGAGGGGAGGGCTACTGAGATTACACATTTATAAAAACTGATGCAAATTACACTTAAAACACATGCATTTAAGTATATGAAAATGGCATATAATTTCTCAAATCATCAAGAGAAACCACAAAAACTCTAGCTGATTATAAAGAAGATCAGTATCATATGACATCAAAGATGATGTGGTTAAAAAAAAAAAGAAAATACAATGGATGAAGGAGATATTTCTCTCTGTCACTGCCAGCATAGCGTGACCCTACTGGACATGGTAGAATTGCCTCTGTGGGTTTCAGAGATTGTAACTCTTTATGAGAGTGATAAGCTCCATCTTCTCCCACGGAACTGCTGATGGTTTCAAACTGCTGACCTTGTGATGAGTAGCCCAATGCACTACACCATCAGGGTGTTAAAAAATTAGGGTAGAGATGCAAGAGTAGTGAATTTAAACTTTTAAGAACAGATAAGAACACAAGAGTAAAACAAAGAAATCAAGTCAACAATTTCAAAACAATCACCACTTATTAACTATCTGATTATCTGGCAGTATAAAGTACTTGTACCAATAAGAAGTGCCCAGATGCAAGATGAGAGAACCACTAACTGTAATGGTTAATGTTATGTGTTAAGTTGCAGGGCCATGATTCTCCATGGTTTGACAACTATGCAGCAATAAAAGCTGACAGTTGTGTAAAGATGTAGTCATTCTCAATTTTCAGATGACACTAATTTCACTGATTTCACATAACAACCTGGTCTTTTATTTTTTTTGGGGGGGGGGGGAGAGGCATCATGGCCCTCTGATGGGAGTGGGAGGCCCAGCCTTGCTGCTATATTTGAACCACCAACCCAGTGGGCCTCAGTCCCCCACACAACCACAATGCCACTGGGGCTCAGGCCACAATCTGGTCTTTGGAGCCTAACCATATTGATAAGCGAGGAGTGGGTGAATAATTCATCATTGACATGCAAGAAAGATCTGAAATAATGACCATGTAGACAGAGAAAAAAGGCAAAGATGATGAAGCAATCACTAAATAATAGTATGTTTTCCATTCTTTAAACTTTCAAAATCGCGACTGTCAACATCATTATTCGCAAAGCCCTGCCTGGCTGTCATTTCATGTATCCTAATACGCCAGCTCCATGAGTTCTTGACTGCTCTCTAACCAGGATTGCCAGGGAGGGGATTCTTTTTGTTGTTATTGTTGAACTGTCCCTTCATGTGCTCTGGAGACCTTTTCGTCAAGTTATTTGATGTTACTGAGCTGTTGCAGTGTTCTATAGATTTCAGACATTAGTATCTATCTGTTGTACCATTCTCAAAGATTGCCTCCCCCCAATGCCATAGATTAATCTTTTATTTTTTAATGAAGTATTTTTGTGCACATGGTGTCTCATTTTTAATAGAACCCAATCACCTATTTTGTCATCTACTGTGTTTCCTTCATCTATAGGATATGTTGATAATGGAAATTCTTCATTTGTAACAAACCCATGAATATGACATATCCTCAGAGTACTGGGAATTCTGAATAAAGTTGGTGGCAGCAATTTAATTGCAATTCAGGTCTACTCCTTCAAGCTTCTCTGATATTAAGCTTCTAAGCCTGTATTTTTGTGTAGATTGTATATGAATGGTGATTTTCCAACCAGAAAGGTTTGCTTGAGTCATGGTATCACCTTCCCCTGTGTACACAGAGTGATCTTTCGTCCAATCAGAGTAGAGATCCAGTTAGGACAAAGAATGATGAAAAGTACAAATCTACTTGACAGATTATAAAAATTAAAAAAGTCACCTGAAAAATGGAAATAATGTGGTAACAAATGAGTAATCCTTTCTGAAATATATGACCATGAGTCTCAGAAATTTAAATCATTGGCCCAAAGTTACCCAACTATTAGGTGGCAAAGTTGGAACTCTTGTAATGGTACTACATCTCCCACTGTTTAGGACCTGGGCAGTGTGTCAATATAATTAGTGTTGATGTAAATTGGGTCAAATAACTGGATAAAAATTTTTCTCCTTCAGCAAGACTCCTATAATTTCTGGATGTGAAGGAGAACATTAAGTTACTTTATACCTTCTCTTCTTTTTCAATCCCCTGCCCACCTCTGCATATTGTCCTAAATGGAGGAAAATGAAGTGTGAAACTAAATTAATGCTCTTTGAAATTAATCACATACAAGAAAACATTTAAGGAGAAATATTTGCAAAAGACATCATATGGAATGACAAAGCCACACATCATATCTGTTATGAGTGATTAGCACGTTAGCACTGTAATAGAATTTTGCAAATAATTTTTTCCATGCATGCACTCTGGTCTTTTTCACTTTCCTTTTTTATTTGTTTGCTGTTTCTTTCTGATTTAGTCAGCAGGGTATCTGCATGGGCCTCCAGTGTAGGTTGGGAGATTCCTAGCTACTGGTTAGGGTGTCCTGCTCTGAATAACAACAATTAAAAATGATGAATCTCATTCGAGGGAGATGCAGACAAGGGCCCAATCTCTATAATTTATAATTTCCAAGAATCTACCCTGGACTATTCCTGCAGAGCCCTGGAACTGGCTTTGAGACTATTCAAATTCATATCCCAAATCCCACTATGGAAAGGAAATAACAAATATCAGAACCACTCTTCTCCAAAAGACTTCTCTCCGTCGCCTTTTATCCCAGGAGCCTGACACCCAGCTGGCAGTCGTGCCAGAGTCCCAGTGTCTGGGATTGGGGATAGTCTCCTTCTCAACCACCCACCACCCTGTTGCCCCCGCCAACCTTTGAATGGCAACATTTTTTGTTACAGTACTATAACACTCTAATAAATTCCTCAGTTGTGGTTAGTACACCAGACTATTTAGACATCGTCCACAAACTGTTTGGGCTACAGGAGAGGGTCTGGTGTGCATAGTTCAGGTTGGTTCAGACCGTTTCAAATGACTAAGGATGTAATATATCTTCAGGAAAATTATCTGAAGGGATTCTCTATTTAAAACATCATCCACAAGTCAACCTGAACATAGAGAAATGCACGCAACATGGAGTAGTTAGCCCTGGGTGCTGGAGAAGTCGTAAGGAGGCCCCAGCCAGTGCTCAGATGCTTATGCACTCACTGACTTGGCTTTTTTCCTGCAGTCAGCAACATTGTATATCTTTTGTGAGATTGAGGATGACATTATAGATTAGTGTCAGACATATGGCCTAGTGTTGGACTTAGGGCATTGGACAGCACTGCGTTGGCATGCATTCTTAATGTACAGTTACCCTTTATATAAAACTCTCTTATAAAATATGAGTGTCAACTTCTGCTTCTGGTTAGGCTCCAGCTGAAAGATTACACTTGAATGTCCTGAAAGGTCAGATTGCCTTCAGTATCCCTACCTATATTCATGGCCCCTAGACATGGACATGAACATGAACGTGGACATGGCCATCATAAAATGGAACTTCAGGATTATATAGAGAGTGGAAGATAGAAGGGTTACCATTGGAAATTGTTCAGGAAAAGCTGGCTGCACAGGGGTTAAGAGATTCATGGGGCTGCAATGAAGCATGGAGATACATTGGTGGATTTGCAAACAATGTTTCCTTTCTCAGTGCAAAATTAAAAGGATTCAAATGGGGATTAGCTGCCTTAGTGATAGCTGCCAGGAGCTGAGTACTTCCTGGAGTCCTAGATTAAAGATAAGAAGGATCACTGATTCTAGTTTCTGGAAATATCTTAGTGGCTTCTCAATCTCTTATGGAAATAAGATATCTATACCATAGTCTCTTTCTCTGTGTGTTTGTTCATTAAATAAAACAAGTATGATGAAATAAAATTAAAAAATATGAGTATCAATGAATTTTGTTTCTCTAGGGTATGCAGACTAACATGCCTTCCTAGGTTTCCTGTCTAAGATGGTCACCTTTATGGAATTTTTCTGTTATTGGATTTGTGATATTCAAGATGGCTCCATTTGTGGGCTAATATGTAGTACTTTTTATAAAATTCCATGTTTTCTGAAAAATGTCATTGATTTTTTCTAATGCAAAGTTTCCTAAAGGGAAATGAACTTTTACTTAAAATTTAATTGACTATATGGAATGATTGAGGCAGTTAGGATCATGTCAAAATACATTGAAACCATTCCAGAAAAACCCACTTTACACATTTGCTTTTGTAGCCCATTATCACACCCTGTGCCATACTACTGGCTTTTGGTTTTTTCATTCAGGAAACACCTATCATGACTAGGATGCCAATGTGAAGGGTTTATTGAACATTGATGGCTGGTGCCATGGTTTATGTGTTGGGCTACTCACTGTCAGGTCAGCAGTTCAAAACCACAGGCTGGCTGCTCTGGCCGAGGAAGAGGAGGCTCTCTGCTCCTGTTAAGACTTGCAGTCTCAGACACTGACGGGGCAGTTCTTCTCTGTCCGCTAGGGTCCCCAAGAGTCAGAAACAACCCACGGCAGGGAGTTGAGTTGTTTCCCCAGCTACCTACCTACAAGGCACATATCATTTGTGTCTGCAAGTCCTTGAGCATGAATTTGAGTGTGAATGAAAAAGATACTTTAATGAAAATGTAATTAAAAAACAAATAGCATATAAATGTAGGTAATATTAGATGAATATTGACAGTATAAATCAATATTAATAATGTAATGGTGAGTTTTAAAATTCTTTCCTGCCCTGTTTGTATTTGCATTTAACTTATAGAAAGACTATTGAAGGAAGAGTGGATGTCATTTCAGACCTAAGTCCTCTCAAGTCATGAACATAATATGTTTCTCCATGTACTTAAATAATATTCAAGTCCCTCAGTAAACTTTATGTTATTTTTAAAAATCTGTACTTTATTTTGAGAGTCATTCCCAGACAGTTTATATTTGTGATTGTTTTAGTGATTAGGATCTTTTCCCACTGTATTTTCAAAATACTTCTTGGTTGTAAATAGGATAAACTATGGGTTTTTTCCCCCCTATTTTTACTTTATTTCTGTGCTTTGGAGTTCACAATTTTATTTGTGGGCTAATATGTAGTACTTTTTATAAAATTCCATGTTTTCTGAAAAATGTCATAGTCTCAGTAGCGCATGTACCCTACTAAATATATCTTACTGATGCTATTTCTTTTTTATAGACCACTACATAGTGCTTTTTTTGAAATTCACTGCCACTGAATCACTTCAGCTCATAGCCCCTATAGGACAGAGTAGAGTTGCCTCTTCTGGATTCCAAGGCAGTAGCTCTTCGTGGATACAGGCAGTCAGCTTTTTCTCACTGAGAAGCTGGAGAGATTCAAGTTCCAGTCCAATGCTTATCCCACCCAAAGCTCCTTTCAGAACTATAATTTATATTTAATTACTTTGAAAAAGGCATGCTCCTGTGATTTTTTTCATTGCACATTTTTAATGTGTGTTAGCCTTACAGATTTTCTTTTGTGTTTTCTAGTACTACTGTAATAGAAATGCTAAAACTGGTGATTTTCAAAACAAACTCACTGACATGAAGCCTAGTCCAACTCATAGTGACTCTATCAGGCACAACTGCTCCTTTGCGTTTACAGGACTACACATCTTTTAAAAAAAATCATTTTATTGGGGGCTTGTACATCACTAATCACAATACACTTATATATATACTGTGTCAAGCCCCTTCACCTGCCTGCTGTTGTCACCATTCTCCAAATTTCTGCTTTTCCACTTGAGCGCTTGATGTCAGCTTCACATCCCTTCCCCTCCCCTCTTCGCCCCTGCCCTACTACCACTCATTACTTTATAAATCATTATTACTTTGTCATATCTTATGTTGCTCGACATTTCCCCTCACCTACTCCTCTGATGACCATCCTCCAGATAGGAGGTTATGTGTAGGTCCTTGTTATTGCCTCCCCACCTCTACCCCACCCTGCCTCCACCCATCTGGTAACTCCACTCTCACTACTGGTCCTGAGGGGTTCATCTGCCCTGGATTCCTCAAATTTCCAGTTTCCATCTATAGCAGTCCAGCTGGATTTGTAGGGAAGAATTGAGATCATGAGAGTTGGAGGGAGGAAGACTTCAAGAACTAGAGGAAAGATGTTTGTTTCATCACTACTCTACTGCACCCTGACTGGTCCTTCTCCCCATGACTCTTCTCTGTAAGGGGGTGTCCATGCCCAAGAATGGGACTTGGATCCCCCCACCCTGTTCTCCCCCTCATTTATAGTCATGTGCTTCATGTTCTTTGATTTGATACCTGCTCCCTTCGACCTCTCTTGATCACACAGGCTGGTGTGCTTCTTCCATGTGGGCTTTGCTGCTTCTGCTCTAAATGGCCACTTGTTTATCTTCAAGCCTTTAAGACTCATTTTTCATTTGGTAGCTGGGCACCATCCATTCCCTCCACTCTGTTTGCCTCTGTATCCATTTATCTTCAGTGATCATAACAGGAGGGTGGGCATATATTGATTTTGATATTTGTTCTTTGATGCCTGGTACCTGATTCTTTCAACACTTTTTGGTGGCACAGGCTGGTGTGCTTATTTTATGGTGGGCTTTGTTCCTCCTGAGCTAGATGGTTGTTTGTTTACACTCAAGACCCCAGACACTATATATCTTTTGATAGCTGGGCACCATTCGCTTTCTTCATCACTCTTGCTTGTGCCCCCGCATGTCCTCAGTGGATGCCTTGGGAAGGTGTGCACACAGTGTTGTGTTATTGTTTTTATTCTGTTTGATGCCTGCGACCTAATCCTTTCAACACCTTGTGGCCACACTGACTGGTGTGCTTCTTCTATGTGGACTTGGCTACTTCTCAGCTAGATGACCTTTTGTTTATCTTCAAACTTTTAAGACCCCAGGTGGTATATCCTTTGATAGCTGGGTGCCAACAGCTTTCTTCACCACATTTGTTTATGCACACATTTTACTTCAGTGAAGGTAATGGGCCAGTGAGCATCATGGAATAACAGATTGTTCTTGCATTGTGGGAGCACCTGGGTAAGAGTCCAAGGTCCATTTGCTACTTTAGTAATGAACCTATAAATATATGCTCTTAGATTTACTCTCTCCTTATCATAAATAATGATATTTATGTATGTACATGCCTGTGTTTAGACCTCTGCAAGTGCTCTTTGCCTTCTACTTCTTTCCTCTATCTCCTATCTTCCTCCTCCCCCACCATGATGCGCCACCTTCATTTGAGTTTCAGTACTTCCTCTCATTACCCTTGCTTAAGCCCTACCAGACCTCCCACACCTCCTTGCGACCGATTCCGAACCACTTGTTATTTCTCCTGTCCTTGAGCCTGACCATGCCCCCTTTCCACCCCCTCCAGCATGCCCTCCAGGAACAGTCTGACCAGTTGTTCTCTTGTCCCAACTGTCCATCCAGGAGTGCTCCTTTCTCAATTTAATTCATTTTGGAGGGTCAGTCCACATTGCTTCCCCACCATTTGACCCCCAAAGTGTCCTCTATCTCTGTTTGCTTCAGTAGGGAGACAATGTGACACGTCTACTTGCTGTTTTCCCAGTCCTTTCTGTGACCTATTAGGTCCCCACAAAGGCATAGTCATCTCAGCATCGTGGGCCAGCATGGAGACTGGACCAGCTCTCTTTCTCTTCCTTCCTTCTTGCCTTTCTCCTTGTGGGTGTGGCATGATGGCCCCTTTCCTCAACCTGTTCTCTGCCATGCCTACTTCCAGGGAGGAGAACACACTGACTCTGGCTATGTCCAGCCCTGTAGCTCTCTTTTTTCATGCATCCTTCCATGTGTCTGTGCTGTCCTAAAGGTTGGGTGTTTCAAGGTAGGAGCTGTATGCCCACTCAGGCTTCTGTGGAAACAAGATTGATGGTCAGTGCTCTGTTCCTACCATTATCCTTTCACTTTTGAACTCCCTTTTTCTCCCTCTCCTCTCCCTCCTTCTCCCATTGCTGTGTTGCACCCAGCAGGTACCTACCTCCCTGGGTTTGGTCCACCCTCTTTCCCTTACCCTAAATCTCAGCCCAATTGTTATCATATAGGAGGCTTCTCTTCTATATCTACCATACTGGTTACATTTACCTCAGGAGACTCATACAGTACTTCTCCCTTTGTGATAGACTGACTTCACTTAGCATAACTTCCTCCAGTTCTTTCCATGAGGGGATGTGTTTCATGCGCTCATCAGTACTTTTGAGTGAAGCATAGAACTCTGTTGGGTGTATGTGCCAGAGTTTGCTGATCCACTCACCTACCAACGGAAATTTAGATTGCTTCTAACTCTTCATGATTGTGAATTATGCTGCAATAAATATTGGGATGCATACCGCTAGCTGTGGTCTATTTCTTACCTCTTCTGGGTCTTTACCCAGTAGAGGGATAACTGGATCATACGGTAGCTCAATTTCCATTTTCCTTAAGTTTCACCAGACTGCTTTCCACAGCAGCTGTACATATATACAGGACCACCAGCAATGTAGAAGTGTTCCTATTTCGCCACACCCCCTTCAACATTTGTTACTCTCTGATGCGGGCTAGCATCAAAAGTGTTAAACGGTATCTCATGGCTATTTTGATCTGCATTTCTCTGATGGCTAATGATCAGGTGCATTTTTTCATATTTATTGGCCATATGGGTCTAGTGAAACTTCTTTTCAGTTCTTTTTTGCATTTCTTCAAAGGACTATCTGTTTTCCTCTTTTTGCAGATAAGGAGGGTAGTATAGATTTCAGTAATAAGCCCATTTTCTGTTGTGTTGTTGCTAAAAATCCTGTTTCAATCAGTGGGCTGCCTAGCTACCCTCTTGGTAAAGTCTTTTAATGCACACAGGTGTTTTATTCTTAGTAAATACCACTTGTCAATTTCAGGTTTCCTCTGCATGTGTTCCCTGCCTCTTTCAGTTAGGCTTTGTAGTCCCTGGGAAAAGGTTCTTAGATTTTTCCTGATAATTTCACTAATGGTCCTGATGGTTTGGGGTTTTCCTTCTAGGTCCGTGATCTACCTTGAGTTTATTCTTGTGTGTGGGGTGAGGTAGAGAACCTGTTTCATTTTTCTACAAGCGGATTTCCATTGTTTCCAACACCATTTGTTAAATAGGGCATCACCTTCCCACTTGATGCTTTTCAGGGCCTTGTAAAAAATCAGTTGTCTCTATGCTAATGGTTTCATTTATGGGTTTTCTATTCTTTTCCATTGGTCTGTGTATCTGTCATTATGCCAGCATCATGTTTTTTTGACCACTGTGGCTTTGTAGTAGGTGTGAAAGTCAGGTAAAGCAAGTCCTCCAACTGTGTCCTTCTCCTTGAAGAGCTCTCTGCTAATTCTGGGCTTCTTCCCTCTCCATATGAAATTGGTGGTTAATTTTTCCAGTTCTTTGAAGGAGGTTGTTAATATTTGAATTGGGATAGCATTAAATTTATAAAGTGCCCTGGGTAGGATAGTGTGTTAGTCCGGGTAGACTTGAGAAACAAATTCATATACACGCATATGGATATAAGGGAAAGGTTTATATACAAGAGAAATGGAATATTGAGAAAGCATCCCAACCCAGTCCAGTCCAAGATCATAAGTCTGATATTAGCCCATATGTCCGAAACCAGCCTATAAAGACTCCTTCCCACTCACGAAGTATGTGCAATGACACCAAGGCGATCACAGGTCAGTTGGTAGAGAGTCTTGTGTGTCCAGCGACAGTAGAAGCATCCTGGCTTTGGCAGGGTTTCCCTCATTGCTCTTCCTTTTCAGGCCTCAGGGTGCATCAGCAGTATCCATTGGAGGTAGAAGCATCTCAGCACTGCAGAGATTTCTCTGGGACTTTTCTGGCTTCAGAGGTCTGTTTTCATCAGGGTAAGGCCATGTGGCTTCTCCTCTGGCTCCTCCAATTCCTCAGAAGCTGTCATCTTGTCTTGTCAGTCAAGTGTCTCTCAACAAGTGGGGTCTTTCATCTTCATGAGAGAAATATCTCGAGACTTCCCAGAATTCTCATAGAAAGCGATGCCCACACAGAGGTCTCATTGGCTATCTCTAGATTGACAGGCTAGATTGCACCTCTACATTATTAATCATGAAATTGATACATGAGAACATGAATTCCACAGATAGACATTTTTAATATATTGAGTCTCCCCATCCATGAGCAGGGGATATTCCTCCAGTTGTGGAGGTAGTTTTTGGTTTCCTGAAGTGGGGTTTTGTAGTTTTCCTTGTATAGGTATTTTAGGTTTTAATGTTAGATATAGCCCTAGATATTTCAATTTATTCTTGACTATTGTGAATGGCACTGCCTTCCTGATCTCCTCTTTCATGGTTTTGTCAGATGTATAAGCAAACCAATCGACTTCTGCTTTTTTAATCTTCTATCCTGTCCCTCTTCCATATTCCTATATCACTGTTAGTACTCCAGTTGGGGAGGTTTGGGGACTTTTGATGTACAGAATCATGTCTTCAGTGAATAACAATATTTTCACCCCACCTACTCCCATTTGGATACCTTTGATGCCTTTCACTGTCTTATGTTATTGGCTAGACCCTCCAGGACAATATTAAATAGTAGTGGAGACAAGGGGCATCCTTGTCCATTCCTCTTTTGAGTGGTATTTATTTAGTGTTGTCTCCATTGACCGTGATGCTACCTGTAGGTCGTTCATAGATAGCTTGTATTAACTTGAGAAACTTCCCTTCTATTTCTATTTTCCTGAGCATCTTAATTAGGAAAGGGAGCTGGATATTGTTGAATGTTTCTCTACAACTATAGATATTATCATGTGGTTCTTATACTTTATCTTATCAATGAGGTGGATAATATTAATGGATTTATGGATGTTAAACCATTTCTGCATTCCTGGAATGAATCCTACCTGATCCCAAATGGATTATGCATTTTATATACTTTTGTATTCTATTGGACAATACCTTGTTGGAGATTTTTGCATCTATTCTTAAGGATATTGGTTTAGAGTTCGCTATTCCTGTGGAATCCTTTCCCTGCATGGGTATTAAAGTTATATGGGCTTCCTAGAATGAGTTTGGGAGTTTTCCATCCTTTTCTATGTTCTGAGAAACTTTCTGGACAGTCAGTGTCAGCTCCTCCCTGAAAGCCTTGTAGAATTCTCCAATGAAGTCTTCTGGTCTGGAAGATTTTTTTGTTGTTTTCTTCTTGATGACCATATCTACCTCTTCTCTTGCTATGGGTTTGTTTAGGTTCTTGACCTCTATCTGGGATAGTCTAGCAAGGGATTGTTTTTCCAGGTATTTGTCCATGTCTTCCACATTATTAAACTCGTTGGAGAACAGACTTTCATAGTCATTTGTGATTATCCTTTTAATCCCATTGGGATCTGTTGTGATTACCCCTGTTTCAGTCCTCATTCTGTCTAGTGTTGCTTGCTCTTTCCATTCTTTGGTTAGGTCTGCCAGCGGCCTGTCAATTCTGTTGGTCCTTTCAAAGTATCATATTTTTGCTGAGTTAATCTTCTGCATTTTAAAAAATCTTCCCAGTGGTTCAACTCTGCCTTGATTTTTATTTCTTTTCTTTTGCAATTGGAGAAATTATACTGTTGACTCTGTTGTAGTTGTTGGAGGTTTTGTGAAAGCATATCTGTCATAAGTCTCTCTTCCTCTTTCATATATGCTCCTATTGCAATCAAGCTACCTCTGATAACTACTTTTGTCATAGTCCAAAGTTTTGATACAAAGTATTCTCATTCTCATTGATTTCTAAAAAATTCTGATCTCCCTTCTAATCTGGGTCAGTAATCCAGTCATGCTGCAGAAGCTCATTATTCATCCTCCAAATCCTTGCCACTATTTTGCTGATGGTCCTTTTATTAATCTCATGTTTTATGACATGATATGCAGAGAAGGATGTCTGTAAAATCTCTATGTGCTTCAATCTACTTAGGCTTTACTTTTATCCTAGCATGTGATCAATTTTTGAAAATGCCATGTGGACTTGAGAAGAATGTGTATTTTTTGCATTTGAATGGAAAGCTCTAAATATGTCTAACAGATCTAGTTGCCTAATTGCAGTGTTTAGTTCTAGGTCTCTTTGCTGAGCTTCCATCCCAAAGATCTTTTTTCTGAGAGTGACATATTAAAGACCCCTACTATAATTGTTGAGTCTGTAACATCCTTTTTTATGTTCTGTATAGTCTGTTTGACAACTTTCATGGGTCACCCATTTGACGCATATGTTTATGTTCACGGCTTCCTGATGAAGTGATCCTTTCAGCAGTATAAAGTGCCCCTGATTTATTTTTATGGCTTGAAACTTGAGGTCAGGTTTGTCTGAGATTAGGGTTGCGACTCCTGCTTTTTTTGAGTCACCATTTGCCTAATATATCTTCCTCCAACTTTTTATTCTTAATTTATTCTTGTCTGTGAGCTTAAGATATGTTTCCTGCAGGTAACAGGTAGATGCGTTATGTTTTCCAAGCCAGCCCTCAAGCCTTTTTATTTTAATGATGGAGTTAAGACCATTGACATTTAAAATTATCCCAATCTGTGGGTTCATTGTTGACATCTCGTGATTTTGATCTGGGCGTTGTCTTACCACGCTTTTTATTGCTGTGTTGTGTTTTAGTGAGGAGCTTCCTCATTGCCAACTTTTCCTCCTGTGGCCATATTTTCTTGGCAATTGAGATCGGTCTGTTGGCTCCTCGGTGAGGTATGACTATATGATGTTCTCCTGTTTGTGCTTGGCGTGGCAAGGATCTTCCTCAATGTTGAGTGTCTTACAACATATTCTTTAAGTTTTTCCTTGTTCTGGAAGACCCTTATTTTCCTTCTATCTTAATAGATAATTTTGCAGGGTAGAGACTTCTAAGGGAGGTGCTGTTTTCTTTCAGCTTCTGGAAGATATTAGTCCACTCTCTTCTCTTGTGTGAAGCTTCTGCTACTTCCTCTGTTAATTCCTGTATTTGCCTCTGGTGCTTGGACTTCATTCCCTTTGTTGTGAACTTCATCCTTTCTATCATGGACTTCATACCCTCTATCATTGCATCCTTTGTCTGTGTAGCTTCCCTCATCTGTATTTCTCCAAACAATCTTCTGAACATTTTTTTTTTGGTGTGGCAGATCCATATCAGATTCTTCTATGAGTGCCATGAGTTCTGATGATATGATGTGTCTTTCCTGTTTATTTATTAGGAATGATGTGGTATGCTGTTGCTTATGTGATGATTTTGAAGAGCTGGGTGCCATGTTCCTGGAAGACCAATAGGCCTTGAGTACATTCATGGTGTGATTGGCGATGGTGTTTTCATGGGCTTCCTGTGGTCTACTATGGAGATTGATCCAGTTGCTGTGTTGGCAGGTTCTGTGTTAACTCAAAAATCAGCAATGGTAAGAGGTGGCACTCAATTTAACTGATGGATAGTTCCAGTGTAGTGTTAGAACAATACGAGTCCACTGGGCAGGTATTGATGTTGTTCGGATCTAAGGAGTGGTGACCTGCCTGGGCTGGGTGAGCTCCCAGAACTGGGTTGGTGTCCACTGACCCCTGTATTTCTGGAACTAGGTTTATTTTGAGGAAGGGATATCCTCTGGGCCTGTGATGAACTCTCCATTGATCCACTTACTGCGTGAGCCTGCAAAGACCCAGTATGTGCCTCTGTGTGAGGCAACCCGAGACTGGCCTATAAGACCCTGTATCTTGACTCTGTTTCCCAGCAGCTCCATGAACAGCAGACAGCAGCACTACAGAGGGCAGTGTTCTGCACTGCACCGATTCACACCATAGGCCCATCATCACTCAGACCCCATACACTAAGAGAAAGCGACAGTCTCCTAGATCCAGTGCAGTGGTAGCCAGTGAAGCACTATGGCCCCGGTGCCAGGCAACTGCATGCCTTGTGTCTGTCCAGACTCCCATGCTAAGCAGCGCAGCAGACTCCCAGCTCCCACATGGAGGCCACAGAAGTTGAGCTAAGGTCCTGAACCAAGCAGCTGCCCGCTGTGTGCCCACACAGGCTTCTGGCCACACAGACTCCCGCACTAAGCAGAAGAGGAGACTCCCAGCTCTCACGTAGAGGCTGCGGAAATTCGACTACAAATCTTTATAGCAATAGAAAGCCTCTTATTTCTCCCACAGATGGTTGTCAACTAAATTCTGGGGGAAGCCATTGTCTGTTTGAGCACTGCTCATGTGCTTAGCATTGTTCTTTCTGCATGTTAGCTTCCTTGTTTACTTGTCTAATCTCTTTTATATCTCAAAAGAGATTGACTCAGGATACCCTCTACAATAAACCTGTCTTGTCAATGTAACATTTTTTTAAACATGCATTCTCAAATGGGATTATAAGCACATCTACCAGGTTTAGGATTTAAAACACATATTTTGTAGGGGCTACAATACAATTCAATTTGATGACTAAAGAAAGATTGATGTGTCCGAATTGTGGTACTGACAAAGAATATTGAAAATATATGGACTGTTAAAAGAACAAACGTATCTGTCTTGGAAGAATTATGACCAACGCTCTCCTTAGAGCCAAGGATGGCAAGGCTTCATTTTACACACTTTGGGTATGTTGTCAAGAGGGTTCAATCCCTGGATAAAGAAATAATGCTTGGTAAGTGATTGGGGCAGTGCAAGAGAACAAGGCTTTTGACAAGATGAATTGACACAGTGGAGGCAGCAATGAACTGAGGTACAGGAACAAAGATAGTGCAGGATCAAGCAGTGCTTGCTTCATTCTCTTGTACCTAAGAGCACTATCCATAATGTCTATGTTCTATGCATTGGCTTTGTTATACAGATTAATTGCTGGTATATCATCATGAAGAGTTTTTTTATAGCATAATATGATGCTTTTAAGCATCACTTTACATTGATTATTTGGAATTCTATGCAATCTAGGAGCTAGCATCGCATCTTACCCCCGCCCCCACTGCCTTTTAAAATTTTTTGCTTGTAATAGTCTGCTCTGGTTTTTTTGTGTAGATTAGTTTTAAGTATATATTTAGTCTTCTGGAAGTAACTTGACTTTTTCCCCTTCAGATTGTCAATATGATTTCTTTTTAATGACTGGATTTATCACATTTACTGTTGTTTTATAAGGTATACATATATGATTTTATGTCTGCTAAGCCTCTGATTTTGTTTCTTAATGTTTCAATTTAAGTATCCTTATTTTCTTGTTTTTACATATGAGTCTTAATTTTTTTTTACTTTGTTTCTTAACTTTTCTCTGAGGAATTCCCATTATGTTTCTCAAATGTATTCTTTAACCCATAGTTTGCAAGTTGATAGAGCTAAGAAGCTTACATCTTTAGAGTCACCCTAATTTAAGCAAAATGTACCTTCTCTTTGTTCCTCATGCCCAGCTAACTTTTTTTGATGCAATTTAGTGTTATTGGTTTAAAGTAATTCTATATTCCTTTGTCTGAAATGATTTTATCTCCTTTCATGATAATTGTGTGCATTTGCTCTTATACCAGAAACATGTCAGTGATATGGAATTTGGCCATTTTTAAGTCCTTTTTTTTTCATTTTCACATGATCCTTACATATTGCCAATACTTCATCATTATTCTTCAGTCACAAACTTATTAGTTTGATTAGATGCTTTTCTTCAAGGAATCCATCCACCAAAGCGTGGATGAATAATATATTCAGAGTCTTTCCATTTGAGTATGTGTTTCTGTCATCTTCATATCAGAGACAGTCTTACAGAAATCACTACCTTTAGCCTCCAACATTCACAGCTTCTTAAAAGTGGACTTAAAAATGTCTGGTACTAGTCTAATTATTACATATATTCTGTCAGTTGACTTTTTCCTTGTTATTTCCTTATCAAGATAGTTGGTAATTGTTTTTCATCTGTGCATAAAGAAAAGTCAAGAGTTTTCTCAAGTGTGCATTAGTGTAAATTTCAATGAAATTCTGTGAGATTTAGAGTATAGAGACAAGGATTACTTTAGCCACTCCCCACCCCCACCAGAAGAACTCTTAAATTTTAACTTGTGTCATTTGCTACATACTATAGGTAATATAATTATAGAGAGAGGCAAATTATTTGTATCCTTGCAGCTTATTGTTATTCAAGGTAGCAAGACAGAATTCTTGTTTTCCATGCAGGATACTTGGGTACCATTTCCAATCAATGTAGTGGTATCTTGTCTGTTGCCCTGGTGCTGAACAAGTTTCTGTGGGGTTTCTGGAGCAAGATTGTGCCAAAAACCTAACCCATCCAGGGGATGGAGGAACTAGACAGTGTTTGCATCCATTGTGCATTGGGTCCCCATGAATCAGGCCAACTTGAGAGCTGCTAACTATACACTGTGTCACTACAAGTGTTACTCCCACCTACTATATATTGAACACTTAAGGCATGCCAAATGCTTGACTTCACTCACTTTATTCTCACAACAACACATTGAATGAGATTTTGTTACTAGATTTAGACATAAGGAACTAAGAACTTGGTGAGTTTGAGAAAGTAAAAAACAAAGACTGTGAATGAAGGAGAGAAAGCAAGGTCAGATGGTAGAAGGTGAGGTTTAAGAGCAAATTAGTGCCAAACCACACACTTTCTGAAGAATTAAAATTAAGATACAAACAAACAAACAAACAGACTTTTTATTGGTTCTTTATTGTCTTTGAGGCTAATTTTAATTCTATTACTATGTCTTTAATTTCTTGTAAATTATCTTCTCCTTCCTGAAAGCAATTCCAGCTTCATCTCCTTCTTGAATTTAATTGCTTAGATATTATTTCTCTTGTTTTTCATCCCATGCACTCTTAATGGGACTGCATTGAGATCATGACATAGTTCAGAGTTGAAAAAAACTAAAGTTATCTGGATTTTCACATGGATTCTGCATTACTTACTCTTTCTCTGGTGCCTCTTCATAATCTGAATGATGTCCTTGTAAATTGTTGTATATTATAATTTCAACTTAATGAGAGAATGTAGATAGCGCCACATATGTCAATCTAATATTTTCACCTATATATTTCATTGAAGTCAATAACTTCCAACTATGCCATGCAACCATTATGAACATCCTTTGCTAAATTTCCCACGACCATAAGCAAAAACTCAACACAAAATTTCCTCTGCTCTCTCTCCCTCCTCCCCTTGACATACATCATTCTGGATTCCTTGGATTCTGGATTTCTTTGTTTTTGTATTTTTAAGACCTGAGTATACTGCATTGTATGTATATACAGCAGTTGTTTATTCATTCACGTATGGATTAATATTTGAGCAGTTTTCACCTTTGGGCTATTATGAGTAGTTCACTTAAAGTTTTTTTGGAGGAAACAAAGCTTGCTCTGTTTACATTATTAAGTGAGATGAAACCTATCCTGACTCAATTCTCTTAATGTCTGATGCATGAGTTAATCTTGGTGTTATTTCTATACTGTGTTTGATGGCCAACCCAGTTCCAAACACTAGAGATTTGTAGAGTATTTTGTTGTTTATAACTCCAGTCTAGTTTCTGGGAGATTCTTCTGTGGGAACAACTTTCTTCATTCCAAACTACTGAGTTCTTGTATTTGTTAACTGATGTAGCAATTGTAAAACAAAGATTTCCAGAATGAACAGCCTGTGTAATCCTTCCTGATTTCATCCACATCTTGGTCATGCACTCTGAAAGACAACACCTCCAATAACAGACTGGGCCACTGCCAGTCCTCTACTGCAGCACTACTGCTTCCCTGGATTGTTTCCTCTTTACAGGGTTATGGAGTGAAGGATATAATGAGGAAGAACCATTTTCTTGCCCTTGAATTTTAGAGGAATGCTTGATCCACTCTCTTATTAGAATTAGTCTTGGGTCTCTAAAAAGCTCTTGTGATGCAGTGGTTAAGTGTTTGACTGTTTATCAAAATATCAGTTGGTTCTGTAAGTTTCTCAAGTGAGCAATGCCTCAGTTCTTGGCTTCACAAGAGAAATAATTCACATCACATTTTGTTTTGTGATCGAAGTGGGTTTTTATGAAGGACAGGAGAATTTTCAGGTTTTACAGTCTCTAAAGAATACATGTTATTTCAGGGAACTGTGTTGAACCACATGGAAACTGTGCAAGGCCTCACAACTGGTCACAAGCAACCTCATTGAATAGCATACCCACATATGTGGAGTTGAAGCCAGAGAGAGTGCAGCATCAGTTGAGATAGGAGAGTCAGAGCAGAGCATGGGGCATGAGAGAATGCTGGGAGGAAAGCATTTTTTTGTAGGGGGAGAGGGATTCTGTTGTTTTTTTTTTTAATGCTTACAATTACAGACTGTGTTCCTTTGTTGCTTTGAATGTAAGCTGCCAGAAACCTGGGCCTGGTCCGTTAGCATAATATTAGAATAGCAGTATAGGCAGAACTCTGATCCCCCAGAACTGCCAAGGATTTTGCATAACAAAACAAGAAAATCCAGGAGCTGAAAACCATAGCCCAAGACAAAAACTGATTCTACCAGTTTGGGGCTCCACAGAGAGTCTCAAAAGATTGAAAATTGTGGCTGGGCAGTCAAGATCAGACCAGTTCCCACCTTGAAGGCCTGTCCCAACCCAACCCAGTGGCATACCTAGAGTTGACTGCTTCAGCACACCCTCTGAGGTCCCCCACAGTCTCTAGCCATTGAGCACTTCACCTACACAGCAGCCCAACCCACCAACAAAGTAAGACCCAGGCAATCTCCTAATCCACTCTTATTAGTCAAACAGAGAAAGAGCCCAGAACCCTTCAGCTTCCTGGAAATATGGCACCCAGTTCTTCCAAAATGACACTCAGACAGCAACAGATCTCAAAACCCTCAAAAAGAAAACAAGAAGAACAAAACTAAACAGTAGAAGAAATCCTAAACCTAACAATACTTATAGGAGAAGCAGACATTGATCTGCAATCAAAAGAAATCTTCAGGCAGCTGCTTGAAGTAATACAGGATATGAGGGAAGCAACACAGAATAAGGACACAATCTTCTACAAAAGAGAAGATGAAGTTCACGCATCAAAGGGAAATACAAGAACCAATGGATGAGGTAGCAGAAGCAAAACACAAGATAGCAGATCTCACCAACAGACTAGAAGTGGTGGAGAATTTTACCAATGATCTCATGCACAATCAGGCAGACTTCAAAATATGGGAAACACAGTCAAACAAGATAATCAAAGAGGCAGAATAAAATGAGATAAATGACAGAATTTTTCATGAGGAACAATATTCAAATAATTACTCTTCTAGAATAAGACACAATGGAGAATTCTACAGCTAAGCTAGTGAGGGAGATACTGGAAGCAAACTTCCTTACTTTAATGAATGAGAACCAGATATTCATGCAGAAATCAAAGAAGACACCAATGAGAATAAACCTCAGGAAGTACTCACCAAAGCATGTAATACATAAATTATCCAACTTAAAGGTAAAAGAGAAAATTTTAAAAGCTGTAAGAGAAAAAGAGCAATTATATACAATGGTGCTCAGGTAAGAATATACTCAGACCTATCAGCAGATACCATGAAGAGAAGAGAGTGAAGTAACATCTTCTGAAAGATGAAAGATAAAAATGCCAACCCAAGAATTGTCTACCCTTTCCAAATTACCTATTAAGATAGACAGTGAGATAAGAGTTTTGCTGGAAAAGGAAAAATGCAAAACTTATGCCATAAGATACCCAACTCTTGTCAACTCACTATTTTACGAAGCCCACACTCACCAAGGACAAATAGGAGACCACCAGATAGCTCAATTCCATTCAGAAGTCAATGGGCCTAAAATAATTGCTAAGCTAACATTGGTTCAGAGGGAAGAGGAGGCAAGAATAACGTCATCCACACAAACACAGCACACATATGAAGAGAAATAGGAAAACACCCAACAAAAAAAGGTATGAGATGACAGCAAAGAATCCACAGAGGCTGGTAATACACATCCTGAACTTGACCCTTAAAAGACAAAATTTAACAGACTGCCTCAGAAAATATCACCTATGCATATGTTGCCTGCAAAAAGCACATCTTAAGCTCTCACACACAAATAGAATAAGAATAAAAGGCTGACAGAAAATTGGACAGGTAAATAGCAATTTAAGCAAAGCAGGGGTTGTAATCCTAATTTCTGACAAAATTGACCTCAGGATACAAACCATAACAAGAGATATAGATGGACACTATATAAAGCTCAAAGGATCAGTAGACCAAGAACTAGAAAGCTTAATAAATATATATGTGCCTAATAAGAGACCTACATAATTCATCAAAAAATTCAAAATATAACAAAAGAAATAACAGACTTAACTGTCATAATTATCAGAAAACTATATGTCAATGGGAAAGAAACTCAGCAAATTGGCTACAGAGCTAAACCCTACAACTAGGCCAATGGAACTGAGAGATATTTATAGAACTCTCCATCCCAATGCAAAAAAAATCACACTGTTTTTAAGTTTTCATGGCTCATTTTCAAAAATAGACCATATGCTGGGATACAAGTTGAGCCTGAGTAAGTTTTTAAACCACATAGAGGTCACTCAGACATCCCTGTTGGACCATGACACCATACAACTGGAGACCAGCAAAAGGACAAGCCGACAAACAAGGGCAAAGATCTGAAGGATGAATAACTATCTTCTCCAACATGAATGGGTATTGGTTCAGATTAGAGAGAACATTAGAAAGTTTCTAGAAACTAATGAGAATGAGAACACAAGGTAGCAGAACCTATGGGATACAGCAAAAGCAGTTGTCAGAGGAAGCTTGATAGCAATTAATACATATATGAAAAAGGAAGAATATGGTGCTCAGGTAAGAATATGCTCAGACCTATCAGTATATGACTCTTACACTATCACAAAACCTCCAGCAACTAGAATAGAGTCTGCAGAACAACCCCCCTAATAGCAAAAGAAATTAAATAATAAAAATCAGGACAAAGTTAAACTAGTGGGAAGACAAGAGAAAATCGCAAGAAATGAATACAACAAAAGGCTGGTTCTTTGAAAGCATCAACATAGGTGCAAAAGTTCACTGACAAACGTACCCAAGGAAAAGAAACAAATATCAATAGACATGATGAAGGATGAACTCAGAGAAATCACAATGGACCCCAATGAAATTAAAAGAATAATCATAAAGTACTATGAAAATCTGTATTCTAATGAATTCAACAACATGGAATTCATTACATAGGCAACTATCTGAAAAAAAAAATTCCCTCCCCAAATTATCCCAGATAGGGATGAAGAATCTCAACAGACACATAGAAAAAGGAACAAATAAATACAATTATCAGAAACTACCAACAAAAAAAGCTCCTGGAACAAAATCTTGAGAGGAAAATTTTACCAAGGATTCAGGGAAGAGCTGACACCAATCCTCTATAAATTATTCCAGAGCATAGAAAGGGATGGCATACCCCAAACACATTCTATGAAGCCAGTATAACTTTGCTACCCAACCAGGGCAAGGATCCCACAGGAATAGAGAACTAAAGATCAATAACTGTAATGAACATAGGTGCAAAAATCCTTAACAAAATATTGGCCAATAAGATACAAAATTTTATAAAAAATATCATCCATCACGATCAGGTGGGATTCATTCCAGAGATATAGAATGGTTTAACATATGAAAGTCAATCAGTATTATTAACAACATTGATAAGAAAAAGTTTAAGAATCACACAATAATATCCATAAATGCAGAAAAAGCTTTTGACCAACATCTGACACTAATTCCTCATTATGATACTCAAGAAGATAGGAATGGAAGAAGAATGCCTCAACTTAATACAAGCTATTTATGAAAAGCCAATAGCCAGCATCATAGTCACCCCCCAAAAAGATAAAAACAATCTCACTGGAAAAAGGGACAACATTGGAGGACAGCGTCAGGGGTCAGGAAGAAATTAGAGAAAAAAAGAGAAGGAGATGATGTTGGAACTGCGGTCCTAATCCATTGGGCAGGCATCATTTGTTTCTGCAGAAATGGGAGTGTTCATGCAGACCTCACCACGGTGCACCAAACTTTGAGGGCAACATAACCACATGAAGCAACTCCTGAATAGAAAGGTCTACATCATTAAGCGTCAAACTGACACCCTCCCTAGAAGTATGTGCTATAGAGGACAACATTAAACCTACAGGTTGGGGAGAGAGGCCAGTCAGACACATCCATATGGAAGCAAACCACGAAGGAAAAAGAGAAATTGAGGGACTAGACCCCATACTGGCACACTGATCCCGAGGATGACATCCCTGCACAGAGAGATCTGTAGGGCCAACAACAGCTTGAGTCATGATGTCTCCTCACTGGAACATACCAAGACAGAGGACAATACTAGGAACACATAGTGGAGACTGTGTCAAGTCTGACCAAAACCAGCAAAGTGAGCTAAGTCAATCCACAAAACCCTCAAAAGCCCCTCTCCCAGGACTGGGGGAGGGATTCATAAAAATCAATAAACAGACCTGAAATTATGTCTTTTTTTCCCTTCATTTTTTATGCAGTTTCTTTTACTTTTTTTTGTTTTTCCTTTCTTCTCCCTCCCCCCCAAAGAAAACCAAATTGTATGAAGTTTTATTAAAGATACTTTTCATTAACAATCATGGCATTCCGGACATGGACAGATGATCGTTAACAACTTTCAAACTCCAGTCTTCAATGGACTACCAAAATCAGAAAGCCACTATGAAGCCCACTGAAGTCTTCAGCTGATGTTCTTAATGGGGAATGTTTCGAGTGAGGGTTGAAGCTTCACTTTTAGCATATTGTTTTACCAGCTTTTCATGAGCCAACTCTGACTTTCAGAAAAGTAAATGATCAGGGCAGAACTACCCATCTGAAGATCCACAACCTGAACAAAGCTGTTCTTGGGAGGGATGCCGTTAGGATGGCATCACTGGAAAGTCCAGATCGCCTGATACACTAACAACTAATGCTTTGAGGTCAGGTCCCAACAGGTCTCTGGGTTTACAGGAGTCAAGTCTATGCTGAAGTTAGAGAGGGAGAAGAAAGTATGGAGGATGTAAAACCAAACTGTGCTATTCCCCTCTCACAAGGTGTTTGTGTCAAGTTGACTAACGTGCGTCAATTTGAGGGAGTCCCTTGTCCTGGGAACCCAGAGGGAGTTTCTTAAAACTAGTAGGACAAGGGGTTGGTTGTCTTCCACTTCATCCTCTTTAGAGGCAGCCTATGAGGGACACTTGTCCCTCCACCCCCAAAGACAACAATAAAGTGTTCTGTGTGCTAACAGCATAGCTTAAAAAAAAAGTAAAACACAATTCTGCATTTTTATAAATCTTTATAAAAATAGCATTGCCAACTGTACAGTCACCAGAAGCACACAGTGATAAAAAATGCACACGCCTCACTTGGCATCTCCAGGACCTTCAGCGCTCTGTGTTTGGTTTGTTTTGGCATCTTCGTTCTCTGCAGAGCTGTTCCCCTCCTTGCTGGCTCCCCCTTTTCCCTTTGGGTACCCTCTCTCCCTTCTTTGCAGGGGCCTTTGTAGGCTGAGAGTCTGGTTTTGGAGGAGCAGGTTTAGCAGATCACCTTGCTGATCTCCTGTGAGGTTCATCCTTCACCTTGGCTTGATCTCCCTTTGCATTCCCTTCATACTTTTCATGTTGCACAACCATTATTGATATTCTTTTTCCAGATTATCCTGCCATCATTAACATAAGCTCATTGGCCCCTAAGAAACAACTCTTCCTTCTTCACCCATGGAAAGCATAGGTCAAGTTTGGTTTCTATTTGAGTACTTTTCTTAACCAGAGTTAAATGCCTTTTAAAAGAGGTATATAAATGCCCTTTATCCCACCCCACTTCTTTCTTCTATTTCCTTTTACTTTCCTCTTCTCCCATTATCATGCTCAGCCTCCATTGGGTTTCAGTATTTTCTCTCTGTAACATTTCTCTTGATCAATCCCTATTGATCACACCCACCTTGTCACTGATTTTGAATCACTTGTTGTTCCCTTATTCCTGGACAAGTCAACACCACTGCCTTTCCTCCTCCTCCTCATCTTCCATCACACCCCCTCCCCCCGAACCAACAGTCCTGTCATTTTCACCTCCAGACTATTCATTTAGTCTATCTTATCTAGATAGACCTTCAGAAGCAATAATATGTACAAAAAACACAGGCATCCTAAGATGAAGAAACCAAATAAAATAAAATGATGTTAACAACAAAGAAACCCCAATGTCATATATATGTATATATGTTTAAATAAGTAAAAATAAAAATAATAACAAAATAAAAATCTGAAAATAGTTCAAGGTCTGTTGGTTGACCTCCAGGAGTGACCCCCAGTTCAGTCAGATGGGGTGACACACACTGGCTCCAAAGTATATTTATAGAGGTCTAAATACAGACATGTACATAGGTGAATATATTTATATAGGATGATGGGGAAATAGATTAATGTGTATATACTTGTAGGGTTAGTATTAGGACAGCAGGTGGACATTGGACCTCCACTCAAGTACTTCCTCATTGCAAGTACATTTTGCTATATTAAATTGGCATTCCATGATGCTCACCTTCCCGACACAATCACTGAAGTCAAATGTGAGCATAAGCAGGTGTAGTGAAGAAAGTGGATGGTGTCCGGCTATCAAAAGATGTAGCTTCTGGGGTCTTAAAGGCTTGAAGGTAAACAAATGGCCATCTAGTTCAGAAGCAACAAAGACCATATGGAAGAAGCACACCAGCTTGTGGGACCATGAGGTATCAAAGGGATCAGTTATCAGGCTTCAAGAATTACAAATCATAACACTGCATGCTCACCTTCCTGATATGGTCACTGACGATAAATGTGTGCAAAACCAAATGTGGTGAAGAAAGCTGATGGTGCACGGCTATCAAAAGATATAGCATCTGAAAGACTTGAAAGTAAACAAGCAGCCATCTAGCTGAGAAGCAACAAAGCCCACATGGAAGAAACACACCAGCTTGTGTGACCATTCGGTGTTGAAGGGATCCAGTATCAGGCATCAAAGAACTAAAAATTATATCATTATAAATGAGGAAGAGTACAGGTTGGGTATGAAAAGCCCATCAAAAGGTGAAGTGACATCCCCTTGCAGAGAGGTTGCAGGGAGGAGATGAGCCAGTCAAGGTACAGTGTGGCCACAATGAGGTATGCAACTTTCCTCTAGTTCTCAAATGCTTCCTCCCACCCACTATCAAGACCCCAGTTTTAGCTGACAAATCCAGCTAGAACAGGGGATGTACACTGGAGCTGGAAACATGGGGGAATTCAGTATAGATGATCCCTTCAGGACAAGTGGTGGGAGTAGTGATAGCAGGAGGTTGGTGTGAGGTTGGAGTTGAAGGGGGGAACCAATTGCAGGGATCTACATATGACCTTCTCTCTGGAGTATGGACAGCAGGAAAGTAGGTGAAGGGACACATCGAATAGTGTAAGATATGAAAAAGTAATAGCAATTTGCAAATTTTTAAGGGTTCATGATGGGGAGGGAGGAGAAATAAGGGGAGCTATACTGGGGACCAAAGTGAGGTAGCATGTTTCAGGGGTGATGGTGGCGACAGGTGTGCAAATGTAGTATGCATACAATTGACGTATGTATTGAATGTGATTGGAGTTGTATGAGTCCCCAATAAAATGATTTATATAAAAGAGTTATATATACATCATCAGAATGCATATATGACCAATATAATATATTATGTGTTATGTGACCATATATAACATATATTATACAACCACATATACACATATGTGTATATATAACCATAGTTAAATCCCTTTTAAAAGAGGTATATATACATCATCAAAATTCAAAATTTTGATATGTGAAGTATACATCAATAAAACAAATCCTTTTGGGGGGGTTAATTTTTTCTTTTAAAATCATTTTATTGGGGGCTTATATGACTTTTATCACAGTCCATCCATTCATGCATGCATGGTGTCAAGCTCATTTATACATTTGTTGCCATCGTCATTCTTAAAAAATTTTCTTTCTACTCCAGCTCTTGGTATCAGCTCCTCATTTTCCCTTCCCTCCCATCTTCCTCCCTCATGAACCCTTAATAACTTATAAATTATTATTATTTTGGCATATCCTACATTGTCCAATGTTAAAAAACCATTACTTAAAAAGTCTATTGCCATAATAAAACCCATCTTTTAAAAATCCATTGTCATCAACAAAATTCCAGCTGATAAGAGACCCATAGGTCAGGGCACCACTGAGTTTCCCAAGCTGCAATTATTTTTTTAATCATTGTACTTGGGGCTCCTACAGCTCTTTTAACATTTCATACATCAATTGTATCAAGCATATTTGTACACATATTGCCATCATCATTTTCTAAACATTTGCTTTCCATTTGAATGACACCTTAGTAAATTATAAATTATTATTGTTCTCATATCTTACACCGACTGCTGTTTCCCTTCTCCCATGTATTTTTTGTTCATCTCCTTGGTGTGTGTGTGGGGAGGTCATCCATCATTATAATCAGTTCCCCCTTCTTCCTCACCTCTCCCCACCTTCTTCCTATCCTCCTAGTATCACTACTCTCATTTATGTTCTGGCGGGCGTTATCTGACCTGGATTCCCCATGTCATGAGCTCATATCTGTACCTGAAAGGCAAGACTGGAGTCATGATAGTGAGGAGAGAAGGGGTGCAGAAGCTTCAAAGTACCAAAGGAATATTGTGTGTTTTATTGGTGCTATACTGTGCCTTAGTTAACTCAGCCCTTCCTTGTGAATCTTCTGTGAGGGATGTCCTATTGTGTACAGATGGGTTTGGGGATCTCTGCTCTGACCTTCCTTGCTCTCAACAGCATGTCTTTTTTGTTGTGCTGTTATGGTGCTGGTTACCTGATTCTGGCAACATCTCATGATCACACATGCTGGTGTTCTTCTTCCATGTGGGGTTGCTGATTCTCTGCTAGAGGACAGTTTAACTAAAAGCTTTTAAAACCCCAAATGTTCTATCTTTTGATAATCAGACATCTTCAGTTTTCTTCACCACATTTGCTTATGCATCTATTTTTTCTTCAGTGATCATGTCGGAGGGTGAGCATCACAGAATGCCAGGTTGTTAGAACAAAGAGCTCTTGCATTGAGAGAGGGCTTAAGCAGAAGCTCAAAATCTGCCCACTACCTTCTTGTATTGCCATGTGTACATAGGCCAGTATCTCTATTTTTATGAATTAGCATATTTACATAAGTGCACACCTGAGTTTATGCCTCAATCCATAGCCTTGCTTCCCAGATCTCTCCTCTGTTTCCTTTCACCTTCATTCCTGCTCCACCATCATGCTCAGCCTTCTGCCTCTCATCTAGAATGCTGTTGCTCCAACACCACTGGGATCTCTATGTCCTCCTCACAGTTGCTTTTAATTCACTAGTTGTTCCCCTGTCTGTGGTGTTGCTTGCTCACCGTTCCTTTCTTTCACCTCCACCTCCCCTTTGGTCCCATTGCTTTTTCCTCTGGCTTGCTTCCCATGCCCATCTTATATTGGCAAGCAGAACAACAATAACAGAGACAAAACAAAACATCGAATAAAAAAGAGAAAAAAACAGAGCAGTGTGAAGAAGAGGAGAGAACGATCCCTAGATTGACCAAAGCCTGACTGCTGCTGCATCCCCTCATCTAGTGCTGGCACCCTGCCACTGTCACCACCATGCCCAAGAGAAAGGCTGGTGAAAGAACTATTGAATCTCTCAGTCATATTAAGAAAAATTGTGCAATCATCACCACAACTAATTCCAGAATATTTTCTTTTCAAACTCATTGTCATTAGCTTCTCCACTTCCCCCTAATCTCTATCTCAACAGATTTACCTATCCTAGAGCAGGCCCTGGAGTTGTTGTGTTAAGCCTTGGGCTGCGCTCTTCATAGTTGGCCATTTGAAACCGCCAGGAGCTCTTCAGAAGAAAGACTAGGTTTTCTATTCCCATGAAGAATTACAATCTCAATAACACATGGGAACATGGGCAGGGTGGGTGAGAGAAATTTTGGAACAAAAAATTAATGCGGGAGCCACTAAAACTGTTTAAGAAGATGTATACATATCTCTTTTAAAAGGGATGTAAATATGGCTAAGAAAAGTAGTCAAGCCTGAGCCCCGGTAGCGTAGTGATTGTGCATGGCACTGAGGCTCACTGGGATGGAGCTTCAATTCCAACAGCGGCTCCACAGGAGCAAAGTCTGAGCTTCCTATTCCCACCACCAGAGGGCAATGATGCCCCCCCAAAAAAACAGCAAAGAAAAGTACTCAAAAAGAAACCAAACTTGACCTATGCTTTCCATGATTGAACAAGGAAGGGTTGTTTCCTAGGGGATATTGAGTTTATGTTAAAGATGGCAGGATAATCTGGAAAAGGATATCAATAATGGTTTTACAATATGAAAAGTATAATAAATGGCACTGAATTATATATAACAGAAGTAGTTGAATTGGAGAATGTTTCACTGTGCATATTTTTGCTAAAATTATATAAAAAACAATTCTTTAACTAGCAATGAATGCAAAGAAGAAGAAGATGTTCTAAAATTGATTGTAGCAATGTTTGCACATTTCTTCTTGATATAATTGAACTCTTGATCTTTATGGCATGTGGATGAAGTGGTAATAAAAATGTTGGAAAAAATCTACTATAATTTCAGAAACCCACAAGGAGGTCATTAAGAATCAGCATTGAGTTTGGTTTGGACGGGGGGCGGAGGGGATTGGATTTAATATAATGAATATCATATATACAAAGCACAAACAGAAACTAAGTAAATGAACAAATGAAATGCAGCAATGACTAGATGAAAAAAGAAAAGTTTCAATTGAAAATATTAAAAAGTAGAACAAATTTTAATTTGGTCAAAAGGGAAATCAAATAATAAGGTATCATGTTTTAAACTAACTACATCTGCCAAAGTTGACTCTACAATGCTCTATGCCTCATAGCAAAGATATTCACATCCTTCTAGTATACTTAGAAGGAACGCATCAGAGGCTTGATCCATGTGAGGACCCTGCAAATGGACTTTGGATTTCTACTGGCATCCACAGCCTTCTGTAAACCAGGTGTTCAGAATTAAGTCCTGATACAATTCCTTCCTTCAGATTTGGATTTTATTTTGTGCTCACGCTGGCTGTTATGATTCTTTCATGTGCATTTAGTTGAAGCTCCACTTGAATGGCTACTGCTTTAAGACAAAGACTTTGAGACTATTTTAATGACCCCCTTGCTTTCCTTGGCATGTATTCATCTAATAGGCATAGTTCTGCCTTTGTGAATGAGTGTTACTGAAAATTTTCCCCAACACCAACCCTTTTTTTAAAGGATGTATTGGCACATAATTTACATAGAGTACATTTCAGTAGTTCAAACATGCAATCATATCAAGGAGAACTGTACAATGATTACCATATCCATTTTAGAGCATCCCACCCCACATGGTTGAATGACCTTTAAAATGAGTTGTGCAATCAAAATCAGTTCTGTTACTCCCACTCCCCTCCTGTCTTCATTTCCCAAAATCACCTTCCCTTCTACCACCCACTCCCCACTTCTGCATCCTCTGTAAACCACTGTATCCATTATTTATCACTATGCAGCCACTCCTCCTGTGTGTCACAAGTGACAAAACCCTACAGAAACATTAAAAACAAAATTCAGAATAAAGTTGTTAGGATAAAATGACAATCATGTAAAGACCAAAATAGAAATAATGAGTAAGGAAGGAAAGATTCTCATCAACATCCCAAAACTCAGGAAGAAATTATTGTCATGGAACAATAAGAGATACTTTCACACAGAGCTAAATCAGATTGGGTCTATAAGAAGAGCATCTGGCCAGGTGTCAAGTTAAATTCAGCATATTCAAGATTAAAATGGTCTTTACCTGACAGCAAGACTGTTTGAAATCTTGCCTGTGGCTGGCTAGGATGGATCTACCAGCAGCTCAGTCTCACCAGATACTCTGCAGGTGAATTTTGGGCTCCCATCATCCTCTGTAACTCTACACCTTGTGTGTTCATAATTTTAGCTCTGATACTTTACCTTTCCATATACTCAAATTTTGTAATTGTCATCTTTGGATCACACAGGCTGGTGTGCTTCTTTGTGGACTTGGTTGACTCCTTGCTTACATGACTGCTTGTTTGAATACAAGTTATTAAGACCCCAGACACTATTCTAATTGATTGCCATGCACCATCTACTCGCTCCACCATAATTTGCTGTAGCACCATTATCTTCAGAGATCCTCTCATCAAGACGAATATTGAGCAGGACCATGTTATCATAACTAGCTGTTCTTGAACTGGGGCTAGAGGTAAGTAGGAGCCTAGACTCCATTTACTTGTCCATACATCTCAGTTTACTATGGTGGTCATAATATGTCAGAATTACAACCTGATAATATCAATTACATCAATGGCAGCCATAAACCAATCAGCAACCAACGAAACAGCACACATCCAAAAAGAAAAGGAAAAAAAAAGGAAGAAAGAAGAGAGAGAGAGAAACTGCAAGCAACAAGCAGGAACACAGAAACACACATAAACAAAGAATTACAACACTGTCAATTCCCCCCACCCCCTGCGGGTATATGTCAGTTGCAGTATTATCATAAATTTTTCTGATGACCCATCACTTCAAACACTGTCTGCATGGGGAGTCTATGCACACACAGTTTAGCTGCAACCCACAAGTTTTTATCCTGCACAATTTGATCTCTCATTTATTTGGGCTCTTTTGACTAAGTATGGGGGCAATCCTCATTCTTCTTGTAAATAATATTCAGTCACTTAAGAGTCTAATCTGTACAAATCAACAATTCATGTAGTGCAATCCAAAGCCAGCCTACATGTGTATAATTCCCTTCTCTCAACAATGTTTTAAATTCTATACCATTGGCTAAATTAATGACACTATCAATAGAATCACTTTATGTCCCAGGAAGATGATTTTTGATATTTTCTATCATTAAAGAATTGATGCATCTGAACTATGGTGTTGGCAAAGAAAACTGAAAATACCATAGTCTGCTGAAATGATAAATACAGTTAATATGCTCTTTAGAAGCAAAAATGGTGAGACTCAGTCTCAGGTACTTTGCACATATTATCAAAAGACACCAGTCCCTGGAGAAGGGCATAATGCCCAGTAAAGGGGGGCCAGTAAAGAAGAAGAAGGCCCTCAGTTTGATGAATTCACACAGTGACTTCAACCACGAGCTCAAATATAAGAAAAATCGTAGATGGCTCAGGACTAGGCATTCTTTTTTTTTCTTTTTTACAAAGGGTCACTATGAGTCAGAATGGACTAGATGGCACTTAACAACAATAACAATCATAAAATGATAAGGATGCCTCTAAAGTGAACCATATATATATAGCAGATATATATATTTTAGGTTTGCCTTTATTTCTAGTTCCACTCTATGAACAATTACTTCTTATGACATGGCCTTCTTTGAATCATACCCTCATGAAGAGATCATTGAAGATGCTGATTCTATGTTGCAAAGTGTGTGAAGAAATCACATGCTAATGAATTTTTTGTGTGTGGATCTCTGAAACAGGGAGCATACTGTGGGAGGAATGGGTGGAATATAATGACCTTGTCAATTTTTTTTGTATTGACCTTATGCTGTATAGATTTGAACTTGTCATAAACTCAAGTCTGAACAGGTTTTCTCAATGCGGTTTTGTCTATTTAAAAATGAACCAGTTGAAATTAAATTGAAAATGAATAATACTAAGAGCATTAAGTACTCACAGAAGCCTGCTAAAATTAGTGGCATCTTTTGGTAAAAAAAATGATGATAACAGAAATAAAGCATGTTAGGGACTTCACCTGGCTCTCAGTTTTTGAGATTATGGTGGTTCAGGCTGCTATGATATGTGAAGCTACGCTACTGATATTTACAATAGAGTTCCCCATGGGGGACATATTTCAGTGGTGCTTAAAGTCTAAGACACACTAGGAAAATGTGATGGATCTATTTTTAAAATACACCAATACATACCTGATAGATCACATGAAATAATGTCCAATATTGAACCTGAAGATGAATGTCCTAGCATGGAAGGCTCTCCAAATACCCAATGGCCACATGATGCATTCATGCATGTCTATTAACCACAGTAGCAGTGTACCTCTTATTTTAAAAATATCAGTCTTCACAATGCCCACAATCAGTAAAGACTAGGTCAATGAAACTTGGATGTATAGCATCCCCTCATTCTTGGCTAGTCAAAGTCAACATTTTTGACATACTTTATCTAACTCAAGGTTGCCAGCAAGCTGAGGATATATAAGAAGATGAATTCTAAACTTATGCAAATCTGTTTTATTCCCCAGGACTTTTTATTATTAGCTTCTCTGGTGGCATAGTGGATTGCACATTGGACTTTTAACTGCAAAGCCATCAGTTTGAAACCACCAGATGTTCTGTGGAAGCCAGATAAGGAGTTCAGTTATCATATGTATTTGCAGGCTCAGAAAACCACCAGGGAAACTTTATACCTTATAGGGTTGCTGTGAGTCAGAACTGACTCAATTGGAAGTGAATATGGGGTTTTCATATAAACACTGAAGAGCAGTCTGGCAATCTGCTTCCAAGATTACAACCACTAAAATCCTCTGGAAACATTCTCCTCTGTAACACATGGTGATAGACTCATTGACGTCTAGTAGCAATAGCATATCCAAGTGCTCAGTTTGAGGCAGCACATTTAACTCCATTTTTTTTTCTGTGAGTCTTACTGTTGTTGCTGCTGCCAGATACTGTCCAGTTGGTTCCTGCTATCATGACCCTGTGCACAGCAGAAGGAACCATGGCTCAGCCCTGCCTCATCTTCACCATTGCTGTGATGCCTGAGCCCGTTGTTACAACCACGGTGTCATTCCACCTCCGTGAGGGCCTTACTCTTTGAGTGAGCAGGGATGTGTAATAATCACCCTGTATTGTCGAACCACTTATTTTATAAATAACTTAAAATATTGTTCTGCTTTTATAATACCTGTAGTTTTCAGCCTGAACTATCCTTTTGCTCACCTTATCTGGTCCCTTGCTTGATTTGATTTTCTGATCCTGTACTTCCATTTTGCAATTCCTGACTTTCTCTAAAATGTTCTTCACTTGAAATCTGAAGAAAATAGGCAAGTGAGTCAGAAATTGTTCTTGTCAAACATCATGTCATAAAATGAATAGTATTGTACTTAATAGGAAAGCATTTCCCTTCTTGCAATCTGAAAGGAAAATCATTTCTTTATGCTCTTTGAATTTAATTCCCCAATCTTGTTCTAAAAGTAAAACAGAAAAAAGTAAGAAAGACTAAAAAGAACATAGAAATTTGGATATCCAGTCACAGGAACATATCATATCTATCACCTTTAATGTTCCTCTAATGTCTTTCTGCCTTGTCGTTCTCATTTAGCTATGACTCCACTAGTAAAAATTATATGACTCACGTCCAATTCCACATTTAGCAAAATTTCTAAAGCTTTGTTATTGTGCTGGGCAATGAATATGAAATGAGGTCTACATTCTTTTTTGGATTAAGCTTAAAACTTTTCAAATAACACCATTTGAAAATGTCATTGCATGACAAAGCTGCCTATTTCTATGGGAGGGAGTTTATCCTTAGGGGGAAGGACTTACAGGGAAAAATGTGTATCATTCTTTCTGGTAAGCCCCTTCCACTCACTACTATGCTGATCTTGCCCTTAATATTTTAAATATGAAATTAGATGAAAGTTTAACACCAAGGGAATGCTTCAAATGGAAAATAAGCAAAGTTAGAAATAACACAAGGCTAAGAAAATAAAACAAGGCTAGAAAGTAGAATATCATAGATAGTGTGGGCTACAGGTTGGCAAACTATATACCAGTGGATCAAATCTGACCCACTTTTGTAAATAAAGTTTTATTGGAAGAGAGCCACATTTATGAGTTTACTTGGTCTGTTTTCATATTAAAATGGAAGACTTTTAGTGTGATAGTTAAGCTTGTTGTGCCAACATGGCTAAAGAAGATAGGTTGGCCTGTCATGACAACATGGCCAATGTACACACATAAGATCAATTGAAGGGCAGAGATAGAAATGACTTGGTGAGCCCTGCCTTTGCTCTCTTGCTCTTGGATCTTCAGACCAGCCAGCTGCTTTGTTTTTCCTGTGTCTCGATCTCCAAGTGACACTACCCATGGGACACCTAATCCGTGGACTGGGTTGCTGTGAGTTGAGGGCCCTTCAAGCCCTGCTTAACCATGCTCCTGGAATGTACATCTCTTGAGCTGGGGACTTTTGGACTCTGTCATCTGGCTGACTGTTGATGGTCTGCTTTGCTGCTTGCTGCTTGTGGCCAGATAGCTTGAATTGCTCTACAGAGGACTACTTGGCGGCCCTCAAGACTCCCAGGACTGCCAGTCTACTAGCTGTCTCATGCAAGTGAGTTGTACTGAGCCATTTGTGCTGCCTTATAGATTAGTTAACTCTTTCTTATCTTATATATCCTTCTATCTATATAAATATATAAAGAGAATTACTAGTGTCCTGGTTTTGTTTCTCTAGAGAACCCTAACACATTTAGGTAGTTGTGAAGACACAACTTAAAATATTTTTCTATCTTGCCCTTTATAGAAAAAATTTGCTGACCTCTGCATTGGTAGTTATTACTTCTATTTGGTATTACTCTCTTTTTCTTTCCTAACAAGATTTCGATTTATCTTTTCTACTTCTTCCACAAGCCACACTGAAATTTTAAGAGATATTCTCCTATTCTCATCTCTGGGGTCCAAGAGTGCTCTTTACAAATTACATAGGGTACTGTACTATAGTCATTTTGCTACCATAAAGGAAGACATAAAAACATGCAACAAACACAGAGAAGGGTACTACTAAGACAATCACTGAGATGTGGATTTTGAATCACAAATTCTACGAATGTAGGAGACTGGTCTGCTTCTGGACTTAAAAATTCCTTAAACCAATTCACTTCATGATTTTTAAGTTTTAATTCAAACCCAGTTTGTTTTGGATTTCCTTTTATTGGAAACATGAAACTTTATAACTAACAGAGATGTTCATATTGCATTTATCTTGTAAAAGATAAAACAGGATTGGGTGCTGATATTCTTTATTTATAAATTAAAACCATCTTTATACCATAGGTTGTCTTTACACCTGGACAGAACCACCTCCTCCTTCCCTCTACAAATATCTTTTGGCAACTGCCTCTTTTAAGTCTTTCTCAGCAATGTAGTTTCTTTCTTGTGAGAAAGAAACATCAGAGAAAAATCGATGCATTTTAATTATGGGGTTGGCAAAGAATATTGAGCATAGAATTGGAGTGCCCCTCAAATAAATAAATCTCTTTTGAAAGATGTACATCCAGAAGGTGACTTAGAATCAAGGAGGGTAAAATTAGTTTCTTGTATGTGGGATATATTATCAGTAAAGACCAATCTCAGAAATAGAAAATCATACTGAGTGAAGTACAGGGTCATCAAAAGGAGGAAGACCCTTGAAAAGTCATATTGATAGACTAGCTACAAGCTTACACAGAAAACAATTGAGAAGATGGTGTATAACTGCACAATATTTTTTCTGCTGTGTGTGATGTTCATTATGAATCAGAACTAACTGGATGACATCCAACAATAACAACAACAACAAAGTAGTCTAAGAAGGGAACTGTGCCCCTCAAACTCTCAAAACTCAGGGCCACTGGTGATCACCATTACTAGTTAGCATTCTTTGGATAAACCAGTTGCCATCAATCTACTCACAGTGACCCTATGTATATCCGTTGAACTGCACACTGCAAAAATTTTAATAACTGACTGTTTGGGAATAGAGTATCAGGCCTTTCTTCAAGGTTGATTTGGAACCTGCATTAGTCTGGGTTGACTAGAGAAACACATTCTAGATACTCATAGGTATATAAGAAAGAGTTTCATATACAAGAGCAATTGAATATTGAGCAAACATCCCAGCCAGTCCAGATCAAGTCCATAGGTCCAATATTAGCCCATATGTCTGCTACCAATCTATAAGGTCCCTTTCAGACTCATGAAGCACATGCAATGGCACCGAAAGCAGGAAGATCACAGACCAGTGTGTGGAAAGTCTTATGGATCCAGTGGTGGTGTAAGCATCTCAGCTCTGGCGTTGGTCACCACTTGGCTCCTCCAGTGGCGGGGCCCTAGCATAGCTCCATGTATCTTATCATCAGGAATAAGGAGCAGAGAGTTTGTGTCCCAACTCTAAGGAGGAACATAGTTCTCAGAGTCATCAGGAGATGACCATGCCCACAAATAGGTCTCATTGGCTAGACTCCATCCCTTCACAAGTTGACAGGAGATTATGTAACTACCACAGACTACCTCTTGCCAACTCGATACTTTTACACAATTCTTTAGCCATATATAGTTAAGAAAAAATGAAATCATATTTGTACCTAACAGGATAATATATGCATATAAATTTTAAATGTGCCAAAGCCTCATTTAAATATAATATTCTATAAGTGAGCAAGATAGTTAAGCTTTATTATACCAACCAGGCCGATAAGCATGTGGGGTTAATTGAAGAGTGGAGAGATAAATGGCTCAATGAGCCTTGCCCTTCTAGTTCTTGGGTCTCATGCTCTCTGATGGTCACACCAAGGTGTAGCGGCCTTAGCCAGTCCCCTGTTGTTGATAGCAAGGCCCACTATAGATCTGACTTTCCATGGATTTGTTTCCCTAGTTTATCCAGACTAACACAGTGAGCAATACAACAGTATTCTATACCTAAAAATTGCAGTGAAGTAACACCTCCAGCTTAACTCTATGAACATGTTTCCTTGCCTCTGAAAGTTTGTTAGCCAACCACTTCATGCCTTTATAACACCAATTATGGGTATCCAATATCTCTTCTATGCACTTACCCTAATCCAGTGCTTTCATCATATTCTTTGATGTGAAGAAAGTGCTAGGTCATAAACTTTAGATCAGTTAATGTGCTCTCTTTTCTGCTCTGTTCCCTGTGAAGCAGTCCACAGGTGTTAGAAGGCAGACTCAACCTGTCTTTTAATTTCTCCATTTGTCCAACTTCCACTCAATAAGTTGACCCATTGGTTATCTATCAACCATTTCAGGTTGATACTGGCTCCTTTTAACATTCAGTTCTAGAGAGGCATTTCTTCATGGCTCCAGATATTTCTCAGCTTCTGACACAAGCCAGTAATTCAAAATTCAAAAAGCCAAAGGGTTATTTTTATTCTCTCCAATTTGTCAACAGCCCCTAGCAATCTTCTCCAGGTTCATACTCAAGAAACTGGGTGGGGCTTAGCTTTTCAGAGCCATATACCTCATTTAAGGATTCAAATTTGCAGCTGAAGCACAGAGATTATAGACTCTCTCTTTGTACTTCCCAATAAACATTTCTATCAATTATTATATCAATAAAAGTAAAAGCTAGTATAAAATTAGTACAGTCAGATCCTGAACTCAATTCTTAAAACAGTCAAGTTCAAACTTTATCTAATATATCTTAATGCTTTTGTAAACTATTCCATTGACACAAAAATATGGGATTAGTCCTCTGACTGCATCAAACCTGGACCAGGCTTTCTGTCAGCCATTTTCACTGAGCAGCAGGTCTCTGAGAAATTCACAGGGTGATTTTACCCCTGGAGCTCAAAATATACATAATGACATTCACTTTCCCCAGCTCAAACAGGCATAACCAAAGACAAGGCCAAACAAAATAATGGAAACTTTAACTTCCCATATTCTTTTCAGAAAACAACCCAATAACTGGATTATTGGAAAATAGCCAATAACTGGCTATCTGATCTCAGACTAGCGAAAGAAGAAAAACTACCATGAAGCAGAAATCAAACAAGCATCCTTTCTCCATCTTGATGATTTGTTTCTTCAGTACCTCACTCCCAAAGTATCTTACTGTGTTATTTTCAGCTGACTAGAGAAACAAATACATAGGCACTCATATAAATGTATAAGAAAGAGATTTATATATAAGAGTAATTGAATAGTGGGAACACATCCCATCTCAGTCCAAATCAAGTCCATTAGTCCAATATTAGCCCATATGTGTGGTACCAATCTATACGGTCCTCTTCAGACTCATGAAGCACATGCAATGACACCAAAAGCAGGAAGATCACAGGCCAGTGATTGGAAAGTTTTGTGGATCCAGTGGTGGTGTAAGCCTCTCATTGCTGGCGTGGGTCTCCATGTGGCTACTCCAGCTCTAGGACTCCAGCATAGACTCATGTGCTTCGTCATCAGAAATAGGAGGTGGAGAGTGTATCCCAGCTCCAGGGAGGAAGATGGCAGTTTCCAGAATACTCAGGACAGGGTCATTCCCACAGAGAGGCCTCATTGGCTACAACCTGAGTGGCAGGCTAGAGTCTACTCCTTCACAGATTGATAAGTAATTATGTAACTGCCACAGAACCTCTAACCTTCCAGCTAACAGCCAAGTGCAATAACAGTTTTTCTCAGGAACTCCATTCTATAATCAGAAACCAGGGAATATATATGTTATATCCTGGACTTGCAACTCTTCATTAACTTCCTATTTATAACTCATAGGAAGTCCAATATTATAGTGTAAATGACCTTCATGTCTATCATCTTCCCATTTTCTCAGCCTGTCTTGTGCCATTTTCCCTTTTCCCTTTCCCTATCATACTTTCTTTTTCTTGCTTTGTTTTTCACTAGTTCCCCTGAGGAGCCACATTCTTCTTTCCAATTTTCACATACATCATTCTGGTTCATTCTTCATTTCTCAGTCCAGTGTTTGCTTCCATAAAAATGGCTTTCTCAAGAGTAAGTTTGTTGCTGTTGGTATCAGCTAATGAATTGGCCCCTGAGTCATGTTGACACCAAGCTCCACTGAATAAAATGATTCCCAGTCCATCACCATAATTCTTTTTGGATCAGATCCATGTGGTTTCTGGGATTTTCATAGGCCAAATTCTGAAGTAAACCATCAACCCTTTGTTCGTCCCATCAAAGGTTCCCCTTCAATCTCATATTTCCCTTTTATAACACTCTTATAATTCATAGCTTTGTGCTCAAGATCTTTATTTGCCATGCACTGCAAACCCATAAAAGCTGAGGCCCTCTAACTTTAAGTTACTGCTAGGGCCCAGTAGGACAAATGTGTGGTAGATTGCTTTCACCAAAACTTACAACCTTGGAACCACTATGTAACCATTTCCCTTTATCATATAAGGTTGCTATGAGTCAGAATCTACTCAGGGACATTGGATTAGCGTCGGGGTAACTAGCTTTCAAGACCTCATCCCAGTGCTTGGCACAGAGCTGAGGATCAGAGCATGCCACTAATGAATACATTAGTAATCGTGACAGTTATGAGAACCACTCATGCACACTGCAGAGTGCATTTCTAGTGACTCATCTGAGTGATTTAATAGTGGTGGGTACCAAAAGAACTCAAAATCAAACTCAGTAGAATTGAATCAATCCTCACACATAGAATAAATCTTTATTCTATGAGTCTCTATTTTCTAGAAAACACACAGAATGTTTGCTAGATAATCTATCAACCATTTCTATCGTAACATATAACAGACTCTCAATCAGATCTTCAGCATTTCCAAATTGTTGCCTTCTGCAAAATACATTTTAATAATCCCATTTGACCAAGGAACAAACAAGAGCCTAAAAAAGAAAATAATCTTAGCTTGCTAGTTATGTATAAACCTGTATCAGAAGATACTACCACCAAAATAACTATGTCATCTATTTCAGTTTTCAAACCTAGAGAACAATCTACACGAATGAAGGAAGAGTCTATGTAGACTTAACTCACTATGTTTCTCATCTGTGAGTATGTATACATGTGTGAAGTCTATGTCACATTTCCACGTTTTGATTAGCTTTTATATTTCTATCTATTTTTTTAGTTAGAGAAAATGTTTTTGTTTTATTATTATTATTTCTATTAACTGTATAATGTCTTGCATGAAGTTTCCAGAACATTTAATTAAAACATATCTGATGGAAAAATCATAAAGCTTTTGGAGCCAATGACAATGTTGACAAAATTGTTGCCCCATACTAGTAAAAATGCATATCGCTAGTCATGCATTTTCACATGTTTTGACCAAATGTGCATTTGAAATTAAGTGGTCATTGACGTTCAGTGCATTTTATGATAATTTCCAGTCTAGTGAAGTTTTAGTGCTGATATTTTTGGCATATGTTCATAAAACTGTAGTTTTGTGTCAACGGTGTAATACTCATGAAATACATTATATTTATTATATATTTCCACTTTTTAAAAATATGACAACTTCATTACATTCATCTTTTGAATCAACAGTTACAAAAATTACCACAGCATGGATTGTGGTTTGTTTTATGGAAAACAGCAAGTTTATAACCCAGATGGAAGCAGTACAGACTCAGACAAGGAACAGATGCTAATATGGATGAAATTGGTAAATAAAATGTGTACTATATTCTTAAATTTTGATTTTACAATAGAAAATTTTAATTATATTTCTATTCAAACCAAAAGTACCCTTGGAAGAGATATCCATTTGGATGGTCTCCACCAATACCCTGAGGTCACAAATGTGCAAAAATGTAAATTGGAAGAGTGCACTGGTATTTTTATGCAGCAAATGCAAAGTTCATCTTTGTGTCACGCACACACAAAATTGTTTTGTTCAATTTCACACAGCTAAAATTATGAACAAATAACATTTGCATTATTTTATAAATAAAATAAGTTTTCAGCTTGTTTTTTATTTAACGATAAAATAAGATGAAAAATATTATAGAAATGAAAGTGTATTTTTTATTCTTATATTATAAATCCATAGACATATGTGAAAATTTGGTCACATTTTTTAATATTGCAAATTCTATATATTTTAAATATATTTTGCTTGTTATATATATTGGTAACTATGAAAGTAAAGAATAAAAACAAATCTTTCTGAAATTAAAAATTAAGGCATTATAGGGTTAACTTTTTTAAATCCTTTCTTCTTTTCCATTGCACTACTCGATATCAATCTTCCACCATCTCTCCTGGACAAGTTCAAGTGCTGCCTAACTGGTCTCCCACCTTCTTTCCAATTAAATTACTTCACAAACATCATTCGGATGAATAGAAGTCACAAATATGATATTGTTAACCCAACTCTTTAAACATTTCAGCAACTTCCTTTCACTCCTAGAGTAAAAGAGCACATTTCTGATATGGTCTTTGAATGAAATAATAAAATATCTGGATCAAAGTTACAAAATAAGTCTCAATACTCAAATATAAAATAAAATTATTAAATGCCTTATGAAAACAAAACTCTCATTTTTATATTTGTGTGATGGAAAATTTGGCTGGAGTTGAAAGCTTGTAGACTACATTGTATTGGTTATAGTTGCAGGGTCTTAAACCAGGTGATAGCAACTTACAGAGTTAAAGGTGTCAAGGTATGCCTGTGGATCCACAAGATATACATGTGTCTGAGGCATGAAGGCATCGTTTCAGCAACAGTTCATTCTGTGAAATAAGAAATCATGGAAATAGACTCACTCCAGTAATTTTAAATATGTCTTTAACTATCACTAGAGCAGGGCAGTTCTTGGTTTAGAAGAATCTCTAAATTCAACCTAGCCAAGTATGCCATTAGACTTTTGTTGAACAAGGGACAAAGAATGAAAACAAAATAAGCCATCCCTAAAAAAAATAATAAGGCATCCCCCCCCAAAATATTCTAAGAGATTGAGACACAAATAGCATTCAGTCAGGTCCTTTCAAAGGGGAGAGCTAACTGCCTTCTACATTCTCATTCACTCCTGCTATCTTGGCATATTAGAGAAGGTGAAAGCAGTGTTTGCAGAAAAGACAAGGTTGCAGATGTTGTGTCATTGCCTATCAGACATGGCAACATTGGGAAAGTATGGGCAGAAGAATTGGGACTCAATGGGAGATACAAGTATCTGGTATCAAGGGTAAGCCTAGAGTAACTAGGCTGGAAAACAGAATAAAAAGGAAAAACATGTTCCGAGGGGTGACTAGGAAACTTATTTACGAAACTATGTGTGCAACATCCCTAGAAAATGCTTAGGGTGCATTTTCTAGAATCTGGTGTTCTGCATTAATTTTTTAAATGGTGGGAGGGAATAATTAAATATGAATTTCAAATGGTCTTTACTTCTAGATTAAAACTGTACAGAAAACTCAATGTCACTGAGTCTCTTTGGACTAATTGTCACACTATAAATGGTTTCTGACCTATCATTAATCTTTTTAAATAGTTTTATTGGCATATAATTCACAATTAAAGAGCTCAATTACATTGAAAGAGTTGTACAATCCCCACACTTTTAAAATATTTTCTTCTTTCTTCTACCCATTCTTTTTATCCTTTTTTTAAATAAATAATTTTATTGTGGGCTCATACAACTCATTTCATGATCAATATATATAGCAATTGTATGCAGACCACATCTGCACATTTGTTGCCACCATCATTCTCAAAACATCCTCCTCTCCTTAAGCCCCCATATCAGCTAGCCACACCTCCCCCTCTTTCTCCACTCCCTTGCCCCATGAACACCTAATAATTTACAAATTGTTATTATTTTGTCATATGGCACACTGTCTGATGTACCCCTTCACCCACTTCCCTGTTGTCTGCACCAGGACAAGGTTACATGTAGATCCCTCCAGGTGATTTCCCCCTTTCTACTTCACCTTCCCTCCAATCTCCCGGTATCACCACTGTCACCACTGTCCTGAATTCCCCATGTTTCAGCTCCAGTGTACTTCCCCTGATCTAGTTGGATATGTAGGGTAGAATTGGGATCATGATAGTTGGTGGGAGGAAGCACTTAAGATCTAGAGAAAAGTTGCATATCTCACTGTGGCTACACTCTACCTTGACTGGCTCATCTCCTCCCTGTGACTCCTCTGTAAGAGGATGTTGCTTCACCTATTGATAGGTTTGTGTCCCCAATCTGTACTCCCCTTCATTTATAATGATATAATTTTTAGTTCTTTGAAACCTGATCCCTTCGACACCTCATCATCACACAGGCTGGTGTGCTTCCATGTGGGCTTTGTTGCTTCTAAGCTAGATGGCCACGTGTTTACTTTCAAGCCTTTAAGACCCCAAATGCTATATCTTTTGATAGCCAGACATCATCATCTTTCTTCATCACATTTGCTTATGCACACATTTGTCGTCAGAGATCATATCAGGAAGGTGGGCATGCAATGTTATGCTTTTTAGTTCTTTGAACCATGATAACTGATCCTTTTGACACTTGGTTGGCATGCAAGCTGGTGTGATTCTTCCATATGGGCTTCGTTGCTTCTGAGCTAGATGGCTGCTTGTTTATTTTCATGCCTTTAAGATCTCAGATACTACATCTTTTGATAGCTGGGCACCATCAACTTTCTTCACCACATTTGCTTCTGCACACCTTTGTCTTCAGGGATTGTGTCAGGAAGGTGACCATCATGAAATGCCAATTTAATCTTTACAGGAGCAGTCACTCTCTCTCTCTCTCAAAGAATAGCTACTTGGTTCCAGTCACTGACCACTCTGCTAATAGTCCAGCACTTACCAGACAGTACCCCTAGTGTTCCTTTTACTTTTTACTGAAAAACTCACTGCTTAGTTGATTCTGGCTCGTGGAAATGCTATAAAACAAGATGGAGCTATTTTTTTTGTAGGTTTGTGAGATTGTAACTCTTTATGGGATAGAAAGTCTCATTTTTCTCCCATGGAACACCAGCCAGTTTCAGACTGCCGGCCTTGTGTTTAGCATATTAGAAACTATGGCATCCTCTTTTTCTTTTCTCAAAAACCAAACAAACAAACCCAAACTCACTGCTTTCTAATCAATACCGACTCACAGAGACTCCTATCAGCTTCTGAGACTGTAGCTATTTATGGGAGTAGATGGCCCAAACGTTCTTCCTCAGAGCTGCGGGTGGTTTTGAATTGCTGACTATGAGGGTTTCATCCCAACTCATAACCATGACACCACCAGTAAAGAAAACAGCAACGTATGGAAAGTGAGGTCGGAGGGAAAGGGGGAGCTGGCAATAATGAGTACAAAAAAGAAGGAAAGGTTCTAAAATTAATTGTGGAGATGATTATATATCTTTTCAATGTGATTGAATTATTATATGTCAATTATATGCCAATACTACGATATGTGAATTATATGTCATTAACACTATTAAAAACAAAGTTAAAAAATTAAGCTGTACGCTGGATCCCTGGTGACATGATCAGGCTGCTGACCGCAAGGTCAGCCATTCCAGGCCAGCAGCCAGTTCTGGGTTGCGTCTCAGAAGTCCACAGGGCACTTCCAGTCTGTCCTTTATGATCCCTATGAGTCATAATCTGTTCACTGACAGTGCCTGGTGAGCAGTTCTCAAGTAATATAAAAAGCTAAGCATTTGACTGCAAACCCCCAAGTTGGAAGCTTGAATTCACCTAAAGATGCCTTGGAAGAAAAGTCCAGTGATCCTCTTCCCAAAGCAAGACCCTATACAGTATGGTCACTGAAGACCCTATACAGTATGGTTCTACTCTGACACACTCGAGGATGCCATGGATTTGAGTCAACTTATTGTTTGTTGCTATTGTTGTTGCTTGGTATATGGGGGTGGCAGGAAGGTCAGGAGTAGAAGGTGGGAAATAGACACTGCACGCGGGAACTTATCTCCTTTCCTTTAAAAATCATATTGTTTTTTGAATATATGTATTCTTATGATGTCATGATTTAATGGTATAATTTAAATCATATAATTGAGTTATTTTTTAAATGGCCAGTAGCTATATCAATAGTCATTGGGATGAATCTGGTAGAGAGGGGTACATTTTATAGCAATTCTGGGGGACCATTTTTTTCCCTGAAGGGAAGCACAGAGAATCTGCATTTGCAGAGAGAGGCAATAGGAGAGGAACCTACAAATAAAGACCACAGTTTGGATTTTGCCTGCTTTTACCTTTTAATTAAGGACCCCTGGTTGTGCTGTGGAATATGCATCAGGCTGTGAACCTCAAGGTCCTCAGTTCAAACTCACCAGCTGTTCCTGTGGAGAAAGATGTGGCTGTCTGCCCCATAGAGATTTATCACTTGAGATACCCTATATATGGCTGATATGCATTGGTAAAAATACCACTGCTTGAGAACATTTAATTAAGATTAAAATGACCAATGAAGAACAGTGTTTATTTCTTTAGGTGGGGTTGCAAGAAAAGGGTTTTACAACAGTCTACTATAATCCAGTTCCCTAAATATCATATGAACTTTTGCAACATTGAGCTGTGTTCAACATTCCTGAAGAATTTTCATTCATATAATAGAAATACAATATGCAACATTGGTGATGTGACAGCTCAGTAAAACTCAAGGGGTCTGAAAACTAGGCTACCTCTAGGGAGAGGAAGATTTCTGAAAACATTGGCCGGGGACTTGGTGATGTGCAAATTCAACTGATGTGACAGATTTATGTGGCGAATTATGATCCGTGGATTTTGAGACATTAAATGAAATGCCAGAGCTTGAGCGTTTGGAGACCACCAGCATTGGGGCTGGCCTCTTCTTTGAAGGCTGCTACATTATTTATGTTAAGCTCCTTTTTGTACATTGAGCAGTTTCATTTTCAAAGCAAATACCAGGATACGTGATTTCTAAACCAGAATCCTATATTGACCTCTGAGACATTCGCTTTCCCAATACACTCAGCCTTCCCTGATTTGCTGGCGGGATTTAGACAGAAGACATGCCACACGCTGTTAGCTTGCGGTTGTTTGACTTTGTTTTATTTACAAATCATAAGCACATTTGGGCTGCAGACCACATCGTTCATGCAGGCTCTTGCCAGCCCAGAGGACATGGATCCCAAAATTAGGCCCATGTTTTCTTCCTCTGCCCTCAGATAGTCAACCAGAGGGCTTTTCTCTCAGGCCCTTTGAAACTTACAAACACTGCCCTCTCGCTCTCTGTCCAGAGGCTCTTGGAGAAAGCCACTACTCTGTTTGAGATTAAAAGCAAAATGATTCCTAACTCAGGCAGATTTTATACGATATGTGGTTCCTATCTCCTTCAGTGTCCTGGTTGCTCCTGGGATATCAGGCCATTTAGATCAATCTTTTGGCTGTTTTTTTATGGAGTATCTTTATTATTATTTTGGAGGGGGCCATTTTTATTTCTTCTAAGGGCTACAGGGTGATAGAACAATGAGGACCCTTAATTGAAAGATTGGTGGTTCGAATTTACTATGTGCTGTTCTAGAAGAAACACTTGTCAATCTACCACCAACAATCAACCATTGAAAGCACGGTGGGGCCCTGTTCTACTCTGAGACCAAAAATGACCAGGTAGGCTCAGAGAAGCAAGCATAGTGGGGTAGAAGCCAAATCAACATGAAAATGGCTTAGAAAAGAAGCTGAAAAGATGACAAGGATTTTTTTTGCCTAGATAAAAAAGTCATACTCTAGGGTATTCACTCTGAATTTGAACTTTAGCCTCCTAAACTGTGAGACAATAAGTTTCTGGTCATTAAAACCACCTACTGGTGATATTTCTTGACAGTAGTATTATCAAAGTTACATAATCTGGTGTCAACTTGGAATTTGAGAGAATTAAGAGCAGAGGGGTGGAGTCTAGTCAATTGGATCTTAGCCTGTAAGGCCTCTATGTGTGCATGGCCCTCTTTGAATTCCGGGAAATTCTGACTTTTCCTCCTCGGAGGTGGAAGAGTCTCCCTTTCTCTCTCTCTGCTCACTCCTTGGAAGATGGAGAAGTCACATGTACCTACCACATGCAACCAGACCTTTGAAGCTGGAAAAGTCATGCAGAGACCCCTACCAGCACTGAGATACTTAAAAAGCTCCTGGATACAGAAGACTTCCAACCCACTGGCCTGTGGTCTTCCTGCATTTGGCATCATTGCATGTGTTTCATGAGACTAAAGAGGATTTTATAAATTGATATGAGGAATATGGGCTAAGATTGGGTTTATGAACTTGATCTGGACTGAGGTAGAATGTTTTCTCAATATTCAATTGCTCTTGTCTATAAGCCTCTTTCTCATTCACATATGAGTGTCCATGAATTTTTTTCTCTAGTCTACACAGACTCATACAAGCACTAAGTATAAAACATTACATTCAAAATTTGCTCTTTCTTTTGTTGGAAGTTCTAAATGTTTGTCTCTTGATAGATGCCTTCATTTCCTAGTGCTACTATAACAGAATACTCCAAGTGGGTATTTTCTTACAGTCCTGCGGTATAAAAAAGTCTACCTCAGTGTGTCTTCCTTGTTTCCATGACACATAAACTATTTCCCTATGGCATCAGTCTTCTTACGTGCATATTTTTCTTTGTGCCTAACCTGCTCTTTTTATAATTCAGATATAAGTAGATTTTGAATTCACCATACTTGGATATGACTTAGTTAATATACACAAACTCTATTTTCAAAAAGGAATATATTTATAGGCTTGTAGTTAGGACCCCACTACATACTGTGTTCACCCCCAAATAAGACAGAATCTTATCTTTATTTTTCCTTAACAAGACGCTCTTGGGCTTATTTTCAAGGGATGTGTTATTTTTTTTAAGTAAAAAATTTATCCACATTTATCCAAATATGCTTAAGTTGTCTTTTTCTGGAACACTATCATAACTCTCCAAACCCCAAATTTCATCCTGAATTTCTTGCGAACCATTGGCCCCAATCTCTCATGTCAAACAATAGAGCTCTTGTTAAATGAGCAGCTCTTACCCATGTAACCTGCTCTGAGTTCATTGGTAACAACACTGTCAGTGATTTTATCCCATGAATTATTCACCCAAATGATGACCTCTTGCAGGCTAGGCTTTACAAAGTTTCCATGCTGATTACTTGTCATTCTGTTTTCAATGTAGTCGTTAATTTCCATGCACAAATGGTCTTTGAATGGCTTGTTTATTGCAATATCAAGAGTCTACAGATAGGTCACAATGGGGCAGATGAGAAAGGCTGAAGGTCTTTGTTACCGCTCTGTGATGAAATGTATGGCTTGTGCAGATACGCTGCATAGGCACGCCCACCATTTAGTCTTATTTGGGGGGTAGAGCCAATATTGTGCAAAAGGTTACAAATCCTGTTAGTGTTTATTTCATGGGTAGGTCTTATTTTGGGGAAAACACGGTAGTTGGGAGGACACAATTTAACCTAGCTGTGCCAAGGCCTTTAGTGGTTTTAATGATTGCTATTGAGTAGGCCTCCCCTCATGGCAACATAACATATAATAGAACAGCACACTGCCTGGAGCAGCACCATCTTCATGATGATTGCTATATTTGAGTTCACTGCCGTGAATTGATTTTAATTACAATATGCAAGCTAGAAATTCTGATATGGTGATTTTCTTCCACTTGCTTTATTTTTTGAAGTCAATTTTATTGAGATAGAATATATCACGCATAGGGTGCCGTTTGATGAGTTTTGACATATGTGTACATCCTGGAAACTACTCTCACAATCACGATTTAGAACATTTCCATTACCTGCAGGAAGTTTTATTGTATGCCTTTGCAGACAGCCACTGATCCTTCTTCTGCTGCAGTACAGCAGATTTATTGAGTTTTCTATAAACAGAATTATACAATGTTTGTGTTTGGCTTCTTACACTGAGCATAAAGCTTTTGTCATCCAGCAGTAATTCCTTTTTATTGCTAAGCAGTATTCTATTGTATAAGGAGCTCTGGTGGAACTGTGAGCTATAATTTTTCTCATTTATACTTACTTTCTGAGAGGCACACATAGTTAACATGTGAGGCAGCAATTTGTTTGATCTTTATCTCCTCATTCATTTTCTCTCATTTTTCTTCATTAAGCTTTTCTTTTGTTTAATCTCACTTGTAACCTGCTCTGTGCTTTGGGGTACTCATTTCCCTTGCTCTGGTCTTTTACTTTTTCTCACATATAATTGTTATTGTTTTATTAACAAAAATGATTAAACCAACTCCTCAAACCTTAATGTCTTACTTCTACACTATTAAAACCCCCTTCATATTGTCAGCTTCACTGAACTGCATTCTTTTTAATGGTCAAATATCTTTTAATTTCATGAAAGAACTATTACTCAAACATTTCCTGTTACTAATAACATGGATAATTTCAGGTGATATATGTGTGCTTGTATTTGTTTGGGGTAGACATTCATGAAAGGGATTACTAAAAGGAGACACATGCGATTTCATTCCTAGTAAGATCACTTAATCCTTTCCAATGTAACTATAAATTTTTACATGTTCACACTAACAGATTGCACAAACTTTCATATATTCAAATATTCTGATTTGTTTTTGTAAAATGGTTTCACTTTTAGTTTAATGGACTTGAATATTGGCAACATTGGGCATTTTGTCACCTTTATAGAAACTTGGACTTATTCTTCCTTTAATTGTCTATTCTGATATTGGACCTATTTGTATAAATTTTTATAGTCCATCACTTTATAAGGCATTTTAAATATTTTATAGAACTTGTTGTTATGTATCACATGCATTGAATCTTTTTCTTCCTGTATGTTTTCTTTCTTTTATGCATATTTAGAAGAGTAAGCTAAGTGTTTATGAATGACGGAAGGCAGGATTGCAAACTGAAGTTAATTCAAATATATATATATATATATATATATGAATCTGTCAAGAAAAATTTTGACTATTATTCAAAATACAGATGAAAAGTAAGAAGATAAACAGTAAAGAACCAAGTAAGTATGTGACTCAAGCCCTTAAAAGTTCAATAAATGAGAGCCACTCTGGGAAGATGGCCGCCAGATAGGAAGCCCAAGCCCGGAGCTCCTGGAGATCGGTGAGTGGGGGTGACAAGGGGAAGGGTAGGGCTCTCAAATTGGGTTTTGTGACTCCAGGAACGCTCAGAGTCCTCCTCTGAACCAGGAGCAGGCGCGACCCGCACGCCTGCGCTCCCCACGGACGCCGGCACAGAAGCCGCCTGCACAGACGCTGCGGGTTCTTTGTGCGGCGGGATCCAGGGCGCCGCTCTGCGACCCTGAGATCAGGGACCCGCAGTTAATCAGCGCCCACGCGCGCAATCGCTGACCAGTCCTCCCCACCCCAAGGTGCCCAGGGGACACTCCACGCAGACCCACACCTCTCGCTACGCACCCCCAGGGACTCCTGTGTCCCCAGCACAACGGAGGGCCAGCCCCTCCCCCACCCCGGAGGC